>OY787668.1:47654684-48042184 GCA_963678985.1 Spisula subtruncata
TTTATCTTTTATCTGTATATATTTCAATAAAATTATCATTTCCCACTCAACTCTTGCTATAGAAATGTCTGACCCTGGTCGTGGATCGTTGTATGAGCTGTTTGACATGTTGGGTTATACAAGCTGTTATAGTACCCCCCCCCCCCCCCCCCCGCTCCGGCTATGTATGTTTTATGATGTGTTGTGTCTGTGTGTATCTTGTCAACACCTAAATCTCCCATACCCTTCATTGCATCTATTGTTTTATTACTATTCTTACTTATAACACATACATTTTTTGTGTTAATTGAATTTGAATTATTTGTGAAACTATAGAAAATAATTATTCATTGTTCGAATTAATACATTTCCCATGTCAGACCTGTCAACTTAAGGCCTACAACAGCAATGCAGATTTTTTTTTTAAAAAAAGATTGTTTGGAACTGAGTGTTTTCAGACAATATCCCTAGGTTACCCTATGTTACCAAGTAGTAGGTTACCATGGTTATAGTGAGATGTGGAGTTACAGTCTTTCATTTTGGAATCCTGACAAAATCCCTACTGGACATAATACCCACTGCTCATTTTTGAGCCTACACTCTTTCATTTGTCATGTTATATACTTGTTGAACTGACCGCCGATATAGTAGATTCAATAACATATTATTATCAACAGTTTACTGTACATAGGAATGGTCTGTTATAATTTTTTTATTTCACAAAACAACATTTATTATATATACATATACCTACCTTCTTTAGCACTACAGTGAGAATGCTAATTTCTCTTAGCATCTCCAACTCATTTACAATTAGTACATATGTCACATACGCTTGTCCGACTTTCTGGTGGTATCCACAGGTAACTAACTGTATGGTTGAAAACGAAAAAAATAGAAACTACTTTTTTTTTAATTTATAGAAAAATATAATTTAAAAAAACAAACATTTGTTTTTCCATTTCAACGATACAGTTACCTGTGGTTTTATCATGTATTCTCCATTCTCTTATGAAAATTTATTATCCACTCTAAACACATCATTTTGATGTTGGCGTGCATTCTATTGCCATGATGTATGTATGACATCTTTACTATGTTAATGCACATGTCAACATTGCCATGACAATAACGGACGGTAAAAGTACATTTATCACCATGCATCGTTAATAATATTTACTGATTGCAAATCTTAATCATACTTTAATTATAGTACATAATGAATTCAAGTCATAAAGCAATGCTTATAATAAAAATGACGAGTTCATTCGAGTTTGTATTATTGTATACTCAACGTGTTATTTATATGTATATATCACTGGTTTAGAATGAGAAGGTTGTAACTACAAAATGAATATTTTGAGAAAAAAAGACAAAAATGTCTGAAAATCACTCTTTACTTATGGTAGGACAAGCTTATTCAACTTCAGTTTGGTCAACATGACAAGTTTCAATTTTCATGATAATAGGCTCATAAGAAGCGCCTTATACTGTAGATTTTAAATATGCATTAATCTTAAAAGTCGTAAATGGCACTTACGACTTTCTCATTCTAAGCCAGCGGTATGTAACAATATAATATATACATATCGAGGGCTTAGAATTAGAAGGTCGTAACTACCAAATCGATGTTTGGAGAAAAAAAGACAAAAATGTCTGAAAAACACTCTTTACTTATGGTAGGACAAGCTTATTCAACTTCAGTTTGGTCAACATGACAAGTTTCAATTTTCATGATAATAGGCTCATAAGAATCGCCTTATACTGTAGATTTTAAATATGCATTAGTCTCATAAGGTCATGAGTGGCACTTACGACCTTCTCATTCTAAGTCAGCGATATATAACAATATAATATATACATATAGCATTTGAATGTATTTTTATTTCATACATGTGTTGACATTGTGTGTTTTATTTCCTCAGGTAAAGTTAGCCATGTTGACATTGTATGTTTTATTTCCTCAGGTAAAGTTAGCCATGTTGACATTGTGTGTTTTATTTCCTCAGGTAAAGTTAGCCATGTTGACATTGTATGTTTTATTTCCTCAGGTAAAGTTAGCCATGTTGACATTGTGTGTTTTATTTCCTCAGGTAAAGTTAGCCATGTTGACATTGTGTGTTTTATTTCCTCAGGTAAAGTTAGCCATGTTGAATTATCTGAATACACTGGTACCGTGTATGGAGCCGGCTGATTTCACCAATTCTAGTGATACCCGACTAGTTGTTTCCAGAATTATAACCTGGACTAATGAACCAAAGAATGTTGAAGTTAGAAAGGTGAGTATATACAAGGTGTTAGTACAAACTTCAATGTTTTGTTCTACATCAATACACTTAATCACTTGTGCAGGGCTACTTCTACAACTCTGGATTAATCCAGCCATCCAGATTACTGCATTAGGAAGGACTGTTCTTTTCACACAAAATAAAAGTTTTTTGATGCTAATATTCAAAGAATTGACAAAGTTATAATCATTTGAAGTTCCATACACTCTATTTTGATAAGAAAACAAATGTTTAAAACCTAGTTGCAGTATATGGGTGTTTGCTTATGTAATCTGTAGCAGACTTTCCACTTGTTTTCAGGATTAGGCATTATACCTCAGTAGAACCCATGGTCACTAGGTCAAATCTTAGAAAAACCTTGTGTACACTCTTGATGTCACCAATTTGCTCCAATCTGAACAAAACTTGGTCAGGATTATACTCCATGAAATCTAGGCCAAGTTCGAAACTGGGTCATGTAGGGTCAAAAACTAGGTCACTAGGTATAATCTTAGAAAAACCTTGTGTACACTCCAGAGGTTACGGTTTTGATTCAATCTTAATGAAATATGGTCAGAATGTTGTTCTTCATGTAATCTAGGCCAAGTTTGAAACTGGGTCATGTAGGGTCAAAAACTAGGTCACTAGGTATAATCTTAGAAAAACCTTGTGTACACTTCAGAGGTTACGGTTTTGATCCAATCTTAATGAAATATGGTCAGAATGTTGTTCTTCATGTAATCTAGGCCAAGTTTGAAACTTGTTCATGTGGGATCCAAAACTAGGTAACTAGGTCAAATCTCAGAAAACCTTGTGTACACTCCAGAGGTCACCGTTTAGATCCAATCTTAATGAAACATGGTCAGAATGTAAGTTGTATTGCTACCTAGACCAATGTGCAACAGGTGAGCGACCTAGTGCCCTTTGGGCCCTCTTGTTTAAGTCCATCAATTTATCAAGGCATTACTTTTAAACTTGGCACACTTGTTAACCACCATGTTAAAGCCATGTAACACTATCCAACATTTCACCTGAATGACTTAGCTATTTGTTATGGACCAGGTTTCCACTGAGGCATAAGCATTTACTGAACACAGTCTTGTTCTTAAATATGCATTTAGGCAATTTGTTGTGGCATTTGTATATGCTTGAATTGAAATTCCACTGGCCCAAAAGAATGCTTTAAAAAAAGGGTTAGCATCAACAGGTATTATATTTCCTCTGAGTACACAAGTATTGACTCATTTTACTATCCGAAAATCAGTTCAAGTGATTCTTTTGCCATCCTTCATTCTAAAATTTCCACAGATAGTAATTCTCACTTTATCCAAGGTTGCTAATTCATTAAGCACCAAAATGACCGACCTTGTGATTCATAATTCACATAAAATATTTCTGACTTCAATGCCTGATTTTGCTTATTCATTAAGCACCAAAATGATCGCCCTTGTGATTCATAACTCACATAAAATATTTCTGACTTCAATGCCTGATTTTGCTTATTCATTAAGCACCAAAATGATCGCCCTTGTGATTCATAATTCTCATGAAATTATTTCTGACTTTAATTATCCGATGTTGATAATTTATTAAGCAAAATGACCACCCTTGTGATTCACAGTGCACATAAAATATTTCTTGTCAATATTCTTTTAAGCACTAAAATGGCTGACCCTGATTCATCTTTCACAGAAATTATTTCTGACTTTAATATTTATTCAGATGTTGCTAATTTATTAAGCACCAAAACGACCATAATATTTCTGACTTAAATTATAGATATTGCGAATTCATTAAGCACCAAAATGACCGACTCTGATTCAAAGTTCGCATAAAAATGTTCAGTCTATTTTAGATGTTGCTGATAAATTACTGAATGACCAACCGAGTAATTGATGGTCTACAGGAATATTTCTGACTTTAATCAATGTTGCTAATTACTTAAACACCAATTTGTATGACTCCTATTCTTTGTCTATAGAAAGTATTTCTCAGACATACTACTGGCTGAAGCACCAACATAACCAGTTCTGATTACAGTATAGTAGAATGACATGGGTTTATATGAAAATGAATGAGTGAAATGTGTAATTTTATAAAAAAAAAAACCAAACATAATTTCATCATTTTCCGAAAATAATGAGAGCACACTATGCTATATATAAACAATGTTTATACTTTCAGTCTGCTCAGTCTGTGTTATTTGCTTTGTTCAATCTGAACCCACCAGAGTTTTCTATGATGTTGTCCGGTCTTCCTAAAGCATTCCAGGTAAGTCTTCATACATACAGGATCAATCTTGCTAGTACCCTCGTCAAAATTTACATTTGATTCAGAAATCCAAGTTTTACTGCAGAAAATATTACAAATTAACAGAATTCTGGAGCCTGTTGCATAAGCAGGCGCTATGGAGCGCTCGATAATGCTACGCTATGAAACGGCTTGCTTCAAAAAAGCACTATGTAATGGATGAAGGGAAAATTGATATCCTACCGGCAAGTGTTTGCGTCTAACAGACCTCGAGCAGACCACTGAGTAGCAAAGTGCTACATAGTGGAACTGAAGCGGTTCGTTACATGAGAAAGCACTAGATATCGCTTGCCTATCAAAGTGTTAAGAAATGATATGCTATCGGCGAACACACTTGCTTGTAGCTGATCAGTAAAGCGCTACCAAGAAGTGACTGATAGCATGTTGGCTATGCAACGGGCTTCTTGTGTATTGGTTAATATGTCATATTTTTGAGTTTAAGTAATTAGTGTATGTATTTAAATTTTATGCATGAGGGCTGAAAGGCAATGCATGTACTTTTTAAATAAGAAGCTTGAATTAAGTTCAAAGGTTAGGTTTGATGTGTATGTTAATATTATATATATGTTGATTACAGGATGGTGCTACAAAGATTCTACAACATCATTTTAAAGGTGCGCACGAACCTGACGTGCTTACACCTAGAAATACTACTAGTCCACAAACATATCAGAATCGTAGTCGACCACCATCAAGGTCTGTATTATAGTGTATCTTGTAACATATTGTCCCGTACTCAAGCTGTTTCATACCTACCTACATACATATATACATATCTATGCAACTTGTCCATTGATACAAACTGTTATGAAATCAGTTTTGGAAATTTGTTTACATCAGTTCAGGAATTTTATTACACAAGCCTTTTGGTGAGCTTGATAATATTTCATGAATGAGTTTAAATTAAGGTTTTATCCATTGATAACGATTGTTAGATTTTTTATCATAATAATGACACTAACAATATGAAAATACCATTTTTCCTGTTGAAAAAAAAGGGATGTAAATGACACCAAAAATAGCACCATTTATAGGATGTAGAGACGTCATTTGAAGTGATGTCATTTGATCGTTATATTACACAAGTGTAGTATAAAAAATGTGCACTTGATATAGTAACCTACAAGCACTGTCATGTGATAAAATCAGTTATCATATGTTGGTATTTTATAGCAAAATTTGTTTGAAAATACTTTCATTCTACGTAACAAACTTGTGATTCATAAAATGTAGGTGTGCTGACTCATGTCATGTTATAATACAGTGACTGTCCATATTTTTATGCCCACATCTTTGCACATGTCTGTCAGTAGGTTGTGTCAGTCGGTAGACCAAATGGTTTTCATTCAATAACTCAATAACCTTGCCCTAGGATCTTCAAACTTTACATGGTGGTTGGTCAGCAACAGTGAATGACCCCTGTTGATTTTGAGGTCAGTAGGTCAAATGTCACCGTTTTGACCATTTTCGACTATTGGGCTGCTAGGGGGGGGGGGGGCAAATGTGTTACATCTCTAAAGTCTTGTACATTTCCATTTAGAAATTGTCTCCCTTTCTGCACGTTCAGAACATGAAACAGTCTGGTTCCAGGAGCCCATTACCTAACTAAAGCGCCAAGCTACCCAAAGCACTCATTTGATAGCCATATGCTAGGAAATGGCTTGCTTATAGAAAATATCTAAAATCTTGTGAATATACTTCAAAACTGTATACTAATACTGTATGATTGTGTTTTAGGGGTCCGTACGGTCGTGATGAAGCAGATACAGAAAATATGAACCCGGAGGATATTTATAATTCAATTAAGAAAACTTCAGCAGACATTCAAAATCTGAGTTTTAATAGTAAACTGGATCAATTTGATGATGTGAAAAAGCGTAAAGACTTTACATCACAGGATAGTGGTATTCAGGATTTACGTAATGATAGTCCCGATGCTGGTGAGACGAGGAAACCTCAATATAACCCGACACAGTATCAAGACGAGGTATACTAACCCGGTCTCTCTGCCTGATATATTGTACTCTTTTAAAACAGGGTTCCCACAGTCTTGGAAAAGTCAGGAAAAAACATAATTTATTCAAGGTCAGGGAAATGTCAGGGAATTTGGAAATAAAGCAAATGTCAGTGAATTCTATTGCGCTATATTGCTCTAACAAACAGGCTTGATCGCTTGAAAAAGTCAAGGAAAACTGCGGTTTGGTCAGGGAAAGTCAGGGAATTTCATCTAAGAATATTTGTGGGAACCCTGATATAATACGTTGTTGGCTTGTGGATTCAATCAAAGGGTAGATAGAATTACAAAACATAATAGGACATTGGCAATAACACAGTCTGCAATCCGGATATCTCAAGTCTTGCTTGGATAGTTCAGAAGTTGCAATTATGTCTGATGTTGACAGCTTCACAAGAAAACAATAAATGCATTTAATCAAGAAAAAAATACTGATGGAGTGTCCCTGTTCTTGTGAGTGCGTTAATATTATCTTATACTACTTGACGGCCAAACAAAACAACAACCTTGTAGTTACCTTGCGCCGCCTCAACATACAATCCCTCATTTTACATATGTCTGGGATAGCACCAATCTGGAGGTATTTACCGTCAAACCATGTCTGGCACCCACATATACGTGGGGGTAGCAAGCGTGTTGATGTATTTATCAAGTTTTAATGTAATAAGGAATTTTTGAGGTAGGTCTGTTGATAGGTCTATATTGATAGGTCTATATTGTTATATTATAATATAAAGTGTCCAGGAATAGACTTCAATAATACATGTAAATATAAACAAGTTTATTAGGATAGTGAAATTACTCCTCACGGAGTCCAGGTTAGGTTAGTGTTAATGTTCCGAACTATGTATGGTGTTCCGTACTGTGTATGGAGTGGTTCGCCAAGTTTGTGTAAATGATTTCACTGGTTGAACTATCCGGGTGTGCCGAGTTTAAAGTTACGCTGACTCTATAAGGTGTGCTGTTGATGATTCAACAATGTATTCAGTCAGATTCTAGCTCTAATAATGTATTATATTATATAATCATAGTACTGGCATCTACTGATGCGAAGGCATATAGTGATTATCCTGTTCGTACATGTTTACCATAATGAACATATACATTACAAAGCCATGTTACACTATCTAACATTTTTACAGAATTATGTCCGCTGATTGACTTAGTTATTTGTTATGGACAAGGCTTCCATCGAGGCATAAACATTTCCTGAATGCAGTCTTGTTTCTGTCAAAATTAACTCTATCCTATGTTTTTCAGAGTGCATTAAATGGTTTTACTCGAGCTAACCAAGCTGAGGGCGTGTTTTATGCTGGTAATGATGTGTCATTTAATGAAGGTGAGTATCTAATACATCATACAGTCTTCATTTCATATATGTACTGGTATATTTATGTACATAGTGTATTGGTGACCATGGTAACCACATAATCTTCCATATATATAATATAATATTTACAATATATTACTCATCATATACTGAGGTACATTACCTAAAACAAAGCACTACAGAGCGCCGCCATACAGCTACCTCCCGTTTAATTAAATATAGAAGGCAATAATTACCTCCTGTGGAAAGTGCTTTGTAGTGATTTGCTTAAGTAACGGATACCTGGTATTGTAATATTGAATCTAGGTGTAAGTATATGTAATTATAAGTCAGACTTTAACAAACTTGTCAAGAGTTTCATTTCATTGTGGTCAGACAGTAAGACTAAATGTTTCTTCAATAGATTGGATCATGTTCATCAAGTATAACAAACTACATGTACCAATAGGTGTAGGATAAGATCAAAGGGGTTCGACGTGACTAAAACTCTGTCACTTTACATTATAGTGATTAGGGAAACATTAACTAAATGGCATAATATAGGTGGATATTTCCTCTGACTATAGACTGATGGAATGAGTTATTGCCCTTGGCTTCTGATTATTATCAAAATCAAGGTTTTACATTTCCGGGCTATTTCTCTATTTTTCATGTATATTAGCTACTGTATTTCTGGGTGTTTGTTGTCTCTTCATAATGAGATATCAAATTTGGAAGTTTATTTAAGTTTCAGGACGTAAAAGAAAGCCTAAAGGTTAATATAATAGAATGATATGTCTGAGTGTTTCTATATAAGCCTGTGTATACATGGTCGTACTGCTTGGCTTAGCATCTCAATTGCCTCCCCTTTACTAACAAAATACTATCATGTCAAATATGTACTAAACACAATCTGCTAGAATGTTTGAGATTTTACTGTGGGATTGCTCCCTGTAGCCAGATACCCGTGTCTGCTTGTGAGGGATGATCAATCACAAATTATTAACAAATCATGCGTGTTGGAAAATAATATGTTTATCAATTCTTCGCTGTAAATAATATGATTATTGTTTGATGATAGTTTAGTTATATACGTGTTGTGCATATAAAGCACCTATATAGTGTTAAACACATTTAACAGTAGTTGATTATATTTATTTTGTAATGTATATATCTACATGTTTATCTATATAGATCCATGTCGAGCGTTGTTAGGCTTACAGTTAAATGTTGATGGTTGGTATGAATTACCTCCCTTACAGGGGTGTCAATTTTCCTTATTTCTCTGGAAGTCCAGATTTATCATTCCAGAAAGAGAAATGTCTTATGCAAATTTTATGAAATATATGATGAAAATATCTCAAGAAATGGCAAAGTTATGTCAAAATTTAGTATGCTCCCAAGGATATTTTTCTTTAGGCCTCTTTCTTGGCACATATCGATGGCTTTGAACAAGTAGGTCGTAACTACCAAATCGATATATTGAGAAAACAAGAGAAAACTGTCTGACATTTACTCTTTACTTATGGTAAAACAAACTTTTACAACTTCAATTTGGTCAACATGACAAGGTCAGATTTTTATGAAAATGGGCTCATAAGAAGCACCTTGTAATGCTTATTCTAAATATGTATGAATCTTAAAAGGTCATAAGTGGCACTAATGACCTTCTAATTCTAAGCCATCAATATGATTTTCCTGATTTTGAATTAGACCCTGTTGACACCCCTACCCTTTACTTACTGGACATATTTATACTCATTGAAGCCAAGTTTTATACTCTGATATAATCAACACTTCAACAGGTTTTCTTTCTAGTATCTTCTTCTTCATTTTACTGTTGATTTGAATTAAAAGAACTGTTTGTATAAGAACTTGACTGAGGTAATTTGACAGCAAAATGCTTCGATGTATAAAATCTCCCAAGTTGTGAAATTTTCGGATAAACCTATAGCATACAATATGCCTAACCCTACGTAATGTGATGGACACATTTTGAAAGTTTATCAAAAAGCAAGTTCTAGCAATGAGCTAAATACGGTTTTATCTTCTCCAAGTCCTTATATTGTTCTGCTGACCCTTTTCATTTATTTGTTTAAAATGATATTTTTAAGTGTTTTTTTTTTAATGAAAACAGAAATTGAACCATGTACCATTAATAACATTCAATGATCATAGTTTTTTAAATGTTAAAAAAATTGAAAGCAGCAACTGAAACATGAATAAATATTTTCTTGAAATAAAAAAATCCTCCAAAGGAGAACAACTGCAGGATGAATGTATCTTTGTCCAGTGTGAGACTTGCTTGGCTTCAATGAGCGTACTAGATATGTCTGGTTTAGATGGCAGTATTTGCAACAGTTTGTTTAACTTGTTCTGTACAACAACCAGCATGTATTCAATTGTTACTTTTATACTACTGAGCTTCCCAAGTGTTCACAAAGTCAGAGTAATTGACATTACGCCAGTTGTCAATCATCAATTATAACGGTAAATTATAATCACATGGTCCAATGGATTAACATGAAAGTTTTCACTAAGCAGTCTTCGACAAACAACCATGCAGAGTGATCTCTTCTCTGACGTAATGTCAATTAGTCAATCTAATTATGTAAAACAGTGTGTTGTGTCTGCCAAATTTGGGAAAGAATCTGATTTAAGTGAAATTTACAGTATACAGTTAATTAATTATAAAACTCTTGAAAAAGAGAGTCTTAGTTACGGTGGGCTTAATGTTTTGGTTGAATAAAGATCCAAAATGGAAAAAATTGACACGGAAGCGTCGATATTGTTTTTGAGATGGTCTTTAAATTGTGTTGTAAATACACAAAGTGATACAGAAAATAAAGAAACGAAGACTTTGTTGAAGACAATGGAAGCCAGTGGTATACATTGTATCACTCACTTCATGTTGATTTCATATTGTTATAACTATCAAATCTAGTTTCTATTTAAACCAGCATGTGTCAAATAAAGCTCATACAGTTCGGTTTAACGCAGCATGTTGAAGTATGTCTTGTATCATACAGCACAGAGTTCTGTCAACTTACTTCTACATTCATACTGTAATACAATCTGTGCTTGTGCTTTCAATAATTAGTCAATTAAGCAATCACCTGTCAAAATAATGAGAGTTATAAACAATTTATGTCAAAACCAAGGTCAGAATCAAATCATAAATAAACATTGTATGTGGCACCAAGCATTTTGGCAAAGTCTAGGTCTTATATAAGTTACTTGGAGTCCAAGACTAGGCTACTAGGTCAAATCAAAGATAATGTTGTGTAAATATAAGCATAGCACTATTTTGGCCTGATCTCAATGGAAGATTGGTATAATTATCATGTCAGATAAATCTAATTCAAGTTTGATGTTTGGTTATGTCTAAA
This sequence comes from Spisula subtruncata, assembly GCA_963678985.1. Lineage (NCBI taxonomy): Eukaryota > Metazoa > Mollusca > Bivalvia > Venerida > Mactridae > Spisula > Spisula subtruncata. Next base: position 47,665,953 of record OY787668.1, read on the forward strand.
ACTAGGAATCCCTTCATTAGGTTCCAACTCAATGTTGTTTACATCTTAACTAACATTCTCACTAACAAAATGTTGCCTTGAGCTATAGCGTACCTCAATACTGAGTATTATTAAGCTTAGTTCAACAGTACCAAACTAATGCACTAGATCTTCACTGGTTATGAAACATTTCATGTTGAAATCAATTATCATGTTTATGTGGGTTGAGATAAAGGGTTTGACTGTCAGTTCATTATCTATGCCATATATTTTCTGGGGGAAAACAAGTCGTTCACAAAACACTCCCTTCATGTTGCATGCTTAATGGCTTGTTGCATGTTTGTTGTTACTACAGTAAACTCTGTCACTGTTTTAATTACTTACGTAATACTTCTAGTATGAGTCAAACTGTACCAAAAATTCTCTGTAAGTTGTCAGATTTTTCAAAAAAATGCATAATCGTGTTATATGCTGATGCTTGAAGATTATGCTGAGGGATTGGTGTAGAAGCATTTGTCCATAAATGTAGTAAGAAGTAAAGATGAATATAATGATAATATTACATGTATAATGCTACCTGAGGCCCAATCTTCCAAAACATCATAAATAGAAATCTCAACTCAAAATCAGAATTGAACAATAGAACACTGTTTGAGTGAGTTTCCAGGTACTGGTTTGTGCTAAAGGCACCTGAAACTGACTTGTGATGAATTTTCTGGATTTGGCATTATTGCTTATAAGAACCACTAAAATTAGCAAGCAGCAAGTCTTTCATAGTTTGATTATTATCATTTTATTGATAGATATCACTTTGTTTTGCACTGACTTAAATAGTCTTGTGAAACGTTCCATAATTTTACTGCCGGTGAATATTTCCACTAGCTGTTCTATGTGTTGTTAAATATTAGAGAGATGTATAAGATGACAGTATGAGAATAGTGAATGGTGTGGTTTGATATATCGCTGGCTTGGAATGAGAAAGTTGTAAGTTCAATTAAAACTATTCTGAAAAAAAAAACAAGAAAAAAATATCAGAAAACTTCACTGAACTTATGGAAAAATAACCCTTTTCAACTTCAATTTGGCCAACATGACAAGTTTCACTTTTCATGAAAATGGGCTCATAAGAAACACCTTGTGATGCATATTTCATGTATGTGTATGGGTCTTACAAAGTCATAAGTTGTACTGAAACCTGCTCATTCTAAGTCAGCGATCTCAGTGGACAGTGTTATATGATTAAATAATGTGTCCCCTTTGGTGCATCAAGGTTGCATCACACTACACAGTCTATGGAATGATACAATTTTGTTACTGAGATGGGACAAATCGTGCAATTGATTGACAAAAATAACCTGAGAAACTGATTCAACTTTTACAAGCTTTTCTTACAAATTTGTAAATGTTCAAGATTTCAAAAATCATAAATTAACTTTGTTGTTTGAAAACTTTTTTGTGTTTTTTTTTGGCAGTTCAGACAAATACCGAACAGCACATTGTGAAAGAAAGTCATTGAATGTAAATGTTTCAATGTCTCGGGTTAATTATGTTCATCAATATTTGCTAGTTCTGAGAATGTATATATGGAGATAAATGCTTCAATGTTTATGTTTTGTTTTGCAGGTTCCTTGGATCAGGAAGAAATGATATCTGAAATTTTACGGGAATTATCAAATCATAATGAGAGGTAATCATGTCTACTTTATATCTCTTTTCAATTTTCTCTCAAACATTTAAGATAATCAACAAAATTAAACAACATAAATAAAGTATGTTTCCTATTTCAATAACATGGCATTTCATAAATATCACAGAATATAAATAAAACATTTATCTTTAAAAACACAATTACAAAAATAAAGTCTAAAAATTTGCATAATAAATTATATTAAAAAAGGCCATGTGAAACACACCAACACCAAGGATGACACAAAAAAGAGGGACCTCTTATTTCCATTGCGGTCCTTGGCTATGGATGCATGTACCATCAGAAACAAGGTGTTGAGTACTATGAGTGATTAATAAACTTGTTTCATCATCCACCTGAAATTTGTTTGTAGCAACTTTTAGTGACAATACAATACACTTCAGATGCTGATGCTTGTGTGAAATTGTGGTAGACTGTATTTAGTGTGTGTTTTATATATTTACAGACATGAAGAGCGTAAGAACACAATGTTATCTTTGATCAAATTAACACGTGAAGGAATGTTTGAATTATGGGACGATCATTTTAAGAGCATACTACTTATTTTACTGGAAACATTAGGAGATGATGATGTAAGTAACTCACAGATTTCTGTTATAGGTGCAAGAAAAAAACTTCAAAAAAAATTGTAGTGTATCAACTGATAAACTCATTGAGTGCTCGGTGCAAAACTATGGTTACTACAAACATTTATAGAGGTGTGTACCATAGTTTTGCACTGAGACCTTGCAATGATGTGATGCGTTGTTTGTCGGATAAAGGCAAAATTACCAGTCATGATAGAATTGTCAGCATTCCATTTGTTAAAACCCTGTTGATGTTACATATATTAAATCGTTATAGGTGTATGTAGAATCTGTCATCCGTTGTCTTTGGAGATCAACATTTCTTAAACAAGTATATTTATAAGCAAACACTGGTTATTACGCGAGCCAGAAAGCTGGTGATGTCACACATTTGTTCTCTAAAAAAGTCAATCTTAGACTTTGTTTGCCAGTCAGTTTTCTACTGAAAAATGGCAGGCATATATGTATCTCGACCTGGATTTAAACCAGATTAGACAGCAAGTGCACTGACCTACGGGGGCACAAACATGTCGGAGGACATTGTTGCTTGTTCTCTCATGTGAAGGATTGTCCTGTTATTTAATGTCATGATGACTCACTCTATATTACATGAACACTTGAGTTTAAGGATAGGACTAGTTAAGTAATGGTTTTTCATGTAACACTAGTTGTTGTCTCTTATACCAAATTGACTGACTGTCCCTTTAAACAAGGTAGGTACTGTGATAGATGTTATGCTTTACTTCCACACAATATTATCCTGATATATTGTTGTACATTTCAGATCCACGTACGATCACTCGCTCTCCGAGTTTTACGGGAAATATTACGTAATCAATCACAGAGATTTAAGGAGTATGCCGAACTGACCATGTTACGTATACTAGAAGCTCACAAAGACTCGGCCAAAGAGGTAAGCCAAACCTATCTTTGCTATCAACTCTCATAAACTACAGGTCCCGATCTAGCCAAGCATCTCAAGTAGAAATCTCTTCTCAAATGGAAATTTTGTCCTAATTCGAGATAAATGTGAATATAGAGCTTAAGAGAATTTGCTGTAATAAACTTAGAATAATATTTGCTGTTTTTCATGCCAATTTCCAGTCGATCCTCCAATGGAAATTATCCAAACAACACACGGCAATATTTGATTTAGCTAAGATCGAGATGTATCGGGGTCAGGTCAAGGCCACATAACAAAGGGGGATAAATTATATTGCTTGTTTGCACTGAATAGATAGGTTTCCCACTGACAGCTAGTAGACATTTTATCAGAAAGATGGTACAATGAAAAGTAAATATCATCGTTATATTATAAATTTCATACATTTTGGCAAGTCTAACTTAATCAATTAATCATACAGTCTAATCATAAAGTTTTTGTGCTATTCTCTGCACTCAGCCTTTTGGTCTTTCTTCTAATCAAAGGTTAATTAATTACAGGTCTTATAACTTTGTAGATCTGATGATTTAAAACATTTAATGTTAAAATTACGATGCTTTAGATATGATAAATGTATTTAAAGGGGAGGCAATTCTTCATGTGTGAAATTTAAAAGTTGAATAGAGTTTGTGTAGAGTTGTCTGTCCTGAGGTTCATATCGAGTATATAAAGGGATATTGTATTTATTTAATTAGATGGATATAGATGAAGATGACTATTATAGATCACATCATTGTCTGGTACATGAGCACTCGGTACCAGGTGCCTAGCTTGTCATAGCAACACCAGTCACACGGCTTTTTTCAATGCAAGGGGAAGGGGCCTTTTCTTAAAAATTGGGAAAAAATAACCTATTTTTTTGTGCAAAAAGAAAAAACTTATAGTAAATTGGATTTTAACTGCATGATTTAAAAGAACTTAGTGGAAGGGGCCTGTTTACCGCTCCATGCTATAGAAGGGGAAAAAAGCCCCGCTGAGTCATATCAAATCACCTCATATCACCGTGCATCGTATCAACCCTCAATGTCAACTCTTATGATCAACCCATCTCAACATGCTTTATCAAAACAGAAATATGTTGATTTGTTCATTAATTCAAAGTTTGTTTGAAGTTATTCTTGCATTTCTCCATTGTTTCTTGTTAAATTCAGATTCGGAAATCTTAACATTGTTTGTACGCTAATGTTAAGTTAATAGGGGCTTTTAGTTTCTCCTTGAGTTTAATGATATTTTTCTGACTATGATATGGAGAAAGTTTTGTCAAGCTATGCCCCTGGTCAGCTGTGTTAGTTTTCTCTCTAATATACTTGTTTTGTTACGCAGAGAATAACATAATATGTTTACAATTGGAAATGTGGTGTTCACGCAAGTTGTTACTGTTTCCAGTTGATAAGTTATATTAGTGCTTTCACTTCTCTCGCTCTTACAGATTGCTATGTTATATTCAGGGGTCCTACATTTCTGGAATAATGCAGATTCACTGCAGTAGGAAGAATGATCTTTTCTGCACAAAGTTATTTGGTGAAAATATTCAAAGAATTGACAAAGTTATAGTCATTTGAAGTTCCATTAACTATATTTTAACAATGAAACAATGTTTAAAGTCTTGTTTAGGTGTTGGGATGTGTTCTTATGGCACCCAAAACTAATTTGCGACTCGTTTTCATGAGTGGGAATTATGCCAAAGTAGAACCCCTGTTTTTTATACTGTCAGTGTGACGATATGTTCTACTTGCATCATGTACTATTTAAATATGCCTTGATCTTTGATGTTTTACATTAATATTGTTTAATATGTATTCATTTATGGAGTTTTCTATTAATTTAATTTTCTGTGTGGTTGGTGAATGCATTACAATATTTCATTTTCAGGACTTTTACTATATGTGTAAAATGAAGCACAACTGATGTATTTATAAGCATGATGAACTTGACCTTCACTTAGATCTTCTTAGATTTCTAGCCTTAAACTTAGTTATTAGCATATGGAGTTATAATGATTCACTATCTAATCGGTCTCATGTGTTAATGCTAATTGACTGTTTAAGACAGGTGTTTAGTTAATTAAGACGAGCAATTTCATTTTTCCAAAGTCCACTTATTTTCATGATGTGTTTATTTCCAATGTGTTTACATGAATATGTTTATTATGTCAGGTTGTTCGTGCCGCTGAAGAGTGTGCCGCTACGTTAGCCAGTTATATCCCACCTATTCAGAGCATACGTATACTCATACCTATCGTACAAACAGCACAACCACCCATCAACCTGGCAGCAATCAAGATGCAGACTAAGGTGGTAGAACAAATGTCAGCTGATGAACTTATACCAGTCTTACCTGAAGCCATTCCAGGACTGCTCAAGGTTAGATATCTACATTGTCTCTAATAGAATAGAATATAGTTAATTTGCATATTTAGTCCTGAAAAGGACAAAACAACAATAATACAATTGATATCTAGATTGTCTCTATATATAGCTTTAAATCACATACAGAGTGTATTCAATTTTGTGGACTTTAATAAAAATGCAATATTTGTGGGGCAGTACATTCGTGGATTGCAAAACATGTTCAGTATTTTTAGGTTTGTATAATCATGGGATTAGATTTTGTGTTCAAGATCAACAACGAAATCAATGAAAATTCCACTCCCTCAAAAAATAATGATTTTACAGTATTTATTATCTCTTTAACTGGTGAATAACATGATGATATGCTATATGTAACAAAATGTAATTGATTGTATATTTACAGGGTTATGATGATGCAGAGAGTAGTGTACGGAAGGCTGCTGTGTTCTGTCTTGTCTCTATATATATGATTGTTGGAGAGTCATTACGTACCTATCTGTCTGACCTCAATGGTAGTAAGGTAGGTTAATTAGCACTGTACATAATTCTCTGTACATAGTCCTGTGTCACTCGTGTGTCTGCATCATTAGATTACTTGTTTATGTAAAACTTTACATGAACATTTAGATCAGCATTTGTATACATCCTGTAAGAACTCAGCTGAGTTATGGGCCATTGGTTTATGAAATTTACAAGTTTCTTGCTATGGTACATTGGCCCCTAGCATGCATTGATTGACCCTATCACATATAAACCCCTTTTCATACAATGACTCCTTTGTTTAAAACAACATAAAAATATGGAGCCACCCTCTATATAGTTGTAAATTTTACTTTACGTTTATTGTGCTGACTGATACATTGTTATAGTGTATGGATATATTTGGTATAAATATCCAACAGGCTGGTGATCTTGGGGCTGTATTTAACTACCTGACTTCCATCGTGATTCATTCAACATCCATTGTTAACTCTAAACATTATTTCATGCATGATTAGATCAATGAATGTCGTATTAAACAAGTTTTATACCTGCGACTTTACGTCCCCTAGAGTGATAGATAAACAATTATACAGCAATATAACCTGTCTACTAGTACCAAGTTTGATGCACTTACTGTGTGAAACACAACATTCATAGTAGTAAAAATGTCTGATTTTCTTAAACCTTCATTCCTGGTGGTGATCTTGTCAAGTCTCATACAATAGGTTTATATTGTAGTCCGTATTTATTACAATCTTTGATCTTCTGTGTTTATGTAGATTCAAGATTTTATATGTATTTTCAATGACGGGTAATTTCTTTCAATCATTTTCTCATTAATTTTATGTCGAAAGATTAGTTTTATGTGATTTATATTCTCAATGTTGAAATGTGATAAATTAGGTGATTTTAACCCATTACTCCATACACAGTATGTTCCACTTAAAGTGGGCTGATAAAGTCAATCTCTGTGCAGGTTTAATTGGAAAATAATTGTAAATGGAATTAAATATAGTGCACATCATTAACATTGACCAATGAACAATTTGTTGGAAAACAATGCTTTAATCCAAGCCAATTTAGCAAAACATCAAATATGGCTGCTTTGCTTCAAATCTTGTGGGTGTTTAATACAGGATCATTTAGTATGAAAATGTTTGATTCATAGAATTATTTAATAACATTGAGTATATCACAGGTGGCTTGAATCAGATGACCACTAACATGTGTAGGTGTATAGGTGCCTGAATGTAAGCTATATCTAGGTGTATGAATGTAAGCTATATCTAGGTGTATGAATGTAAGCTATATCTAGGTGTATGAATGTAAGCTATATCTAGGTGTATGAATGTAAGCTATATCTAGGTGTATGAATGTAAGCTATATCTAGGTGTATGAACTAGGTGTATGAATGTAAGCTATATCTGACTAAACGTGTTGTTTCTATTGTTTCAGATCAAGTTGTTGAACTTGTATATAAAGCGAGCTGAGGCACAGAAGGATAGCGGTAAAGTTCTGTCTCCACATAGTTCCGATACGTCCTGAAAGTCTGCAAGAATCATCTAGTATCATAAATACATGAGAGACATTGCTGTGAGCATGTAGTCGATGGTTACCTTCATCCAGTGATGTCCAGTGAACTTATAATCTGGCATTGACCTGTTTTAATATTTATTTATTATTGGAGTCACTGGAGGATTTATATAACCTTGGTGATGATGGAATGCTCGGGACATTTTGTCTGAAATCAGTCGATGTAGCAGACAGTCTGTTGCTGAGAGCAGACGACGTGTCGTTCCTGCAGCAGATGACGTGCCGTGCTTCTTGCTGATGAAATCTTTTAGCTGACATACAGACTTTCTTCTCTAGAAGATTGCTCACTGACTTCCATGTGTGGATTATAATCTCTCATCCAATGAGAATAGAGGAAATTCCTTCAAGTTTTTGTTACAGTCATTCTGATAGGTCAATTCAAATTTTGTGTGAAATTTATAGCCAATCAGATTCTTGCTATGATAGCTTTACAGCTATTGGACCAGATTTGTAATAAGAATGTAATATTGAAGTAAATATATCCTAGAACTATCAGATCCTAAGATATTATGTAATATGTTTCATCAATTGAGTAAGGAAATGTAATTTTGGATATTATATCACAAACTCTGGCGTCACAAGTTAGCCAGACCATGTGCTTCTGAGAATAGTGTTCATTTCATGATAACATATATCACATTTAGATGTGCATTGTATCATTGTATCAATGCCTTGCTTTATGTGGTTCAATATTTGACGAAACAATACGATAATTTATTTGTACAAAATCCTGCATTATAAGCTTTTTTGGTGAATTGCTGTAATATACTGTGATGCTTTCTAGCATTGACATTTGAGACGTTAGAACAGGATGGCCTTACCATGTTTTGTCCTATATGTGAGTACATCACCTTATCATGTACTGTGGTACTACTTGTTCTGTGAGTATAAAAGTCCACAAATCGTACATTTCATTCTGTCATCTTAAAGTACAGAAATGCTTGAGTATCCTCATTCAACAGATAATTTTGGAACTTTTAGCCTGGATGTCTAATTGACATTATAGCAGTTGTCAATCTATACCATTTAAATCAATTATAACAGAACATTAACTTGGAAACCATCGTCAAGCAGCCTTCGACAAACAACCAGGCAGAGCGATCTCTGCTCTGGCTTAATGTCATTGAACAGAATTGGATGGCTGTACTAGATATATATTCAAACATAGGAAATTTAAATACTTAATTATTTTACGCCCTCCTGCACACGAAGTGATTAGGAGAGGTGAGGCATTAAGATTTCCTGTAATCCATGTTGTATGTTTAGGGCCGATAAATGCTTGTTGCTCCAGTAGATCTATTGCTTAACATGAGTTGATACAATAACTGTGATTTTGCTTCTTTTCTCGGCATATTACTGCTGTGTACATGAAGTCAGTATCAACATGTATATATCGATGGCTTAGAACCAGAAGGTCGTAACTACCTCTTACGACCTTATAAGACTCACACATATTTGCAATTTGCTGCACAAGGCGCTTCTTATGAGCATATTTTCATGAAAATCTGAAGTTGTCATGTTGACCAAAATGAAGTTTTAAAAATGTGTTTTCCCATAGGTAAAGATTAAATACAGACAGTTTTCTCTTATTTGGTAGTTACGACCTTCTTGTTCTAAGCCAGCGATATAATTATCATTCTGCTATACAGTTATCACTTGTACGTATATATACTATAGAAGATCATTGTGTTCACTCATACAGCACTGTATACCCATGCACGTATATCCAAGTCTATTATACAATCACACAATCTATATATCTAGTATTCCCTGTCTCATCAACATCAATATTACTTTCCTTGTTTTAAATATTTGTTCTCATGAAAAAATCCACCTCAGACAATGTACCTACTATATCCAACCCACAGTTTATCTCTGGAATATTTGATCACTGGTGTTGCTTTGTTTGTTGACGTTTGTTGCCATGGAAACATTATTACAATTATATGTATTAACATAATTCTGTGACTAAGTGGCGTAGCAAAAATTGTAATATAAGCAGTAGTGTAATAGCCAGGGTCTGTTCATGGAAATATCATCTAGATTACAATGTTCTCCATACTAAGTGTTGTACTCCACAACAATTTTTTCTTCCACTATTTCATTTACAACATTACATACACTTGCTGTCATGTGGTGTTATCAAGTCTAACTGTTTCTGTTTCTGTTTGGACTGTCTGTTGTGATGATACATTACATGTACAAATATACTATACTAGTTCTGTGTACCATTGCTTACAATATCTGCCATCTTGAACAATGTCAAATCTTTTAAGATTTTGTATGTAGATAAATAATTGATTTTGATTACTAAGGAAAGGTGGTTGCTTAATACAGGTGATCTCCACTAAGACAGGTTTCACTGTATTAAACAGACAAGATACACTTTTCACAAAGAAATAGATAGTATTTACTGTTTAGTCATTTGGTTCATATTCACAAAAAAACAAAGGATAATTCCATTCTGTATAGTATTACCATAGTGATATTAGCTTGTGTAGATATTTCCTGTGTTAATTATGTTGGTAGCCTGGAACAGAGACCATACTGTACTACCATAGTGTACGGCATACTGTAGTCCTGTCAGCACACTGTTCACTGACAATGGTGTATGTATGCTCGTCATACACAACTACTCGTATCTTCCATGTAGAATATTTAACATACCTGTAGTCATTCTTCTAGTTCCCATGGTTATTTTATATTTGAATATTTTTATGGCCAGTTATTTTCTTGTATAATTTATATGATAGTTTTATTATTGCTTTGTCTACCAACCCGTTCCCACATTGCTGTGAGATTGTTTCACTCTACGCTGTACATGTATATCATTCCTTCCTATTCCCCAGTCTGACTCCCCATAATCAACATCAGTTTTACAAAGTTTGTCAAAATGAACTTTTTCTAAAATTATAAGTATTCTATATGACATTTTATGGAAATCACTTAATCTGATATCAAACTATCTAGCTTCTGTTTGTCAATGTGTCCTTGAGATGCTCAAAGATTTTTATTGGTTTTTAGTTCTGAAGTCTTTGATTCACTAAGCAATTCTGAAACGGCTTTTGATTGACCGTTAGTTCAATACTTGTATGCTAAAAATATTATGTTTTGAACATTTTGCTTTGATTTTGAACTTCAATATACAAGTAGATATTTGTTGAAATCTCTGAAAACTGTCAATTTTATTTCACATCAATTGTTTCAAGCATTTAATATTATCTGGTTGTAGTGATAAGCCTTGGTTGTGTGTAATATTATGGAATTTAGTTGACTTTTCACATTTATATAACTTCACATATATACACTGCATATATACAAGCCACCAATATTCACACTGACGTCACATGTTTCCTGCATAGTTCAAATTCTCTGATCTCCAAATATAATCAATGTATTGACGTATTGATTTAATATTTAAAGTTAATCAGATACAATTTATAAAGTCTAGGACACCCACTGTCTGGATTTCACTGTCCGAACATCAAAATGCCCGTATTTTAGCGTTACATCAATGTGAAGTCAATTTATATAGCCCAACATTTCTTACTGTCATCGTGGAATATGTGAAGAATGTTCTGTATAATCTGGTTAATCGTGTGGATTTAATGCATTTAGATACCAACAGTATATGTGTTTTAAGTTGTAAGAAGTATTGCCTGCTACCCACAGTGTACTTAAAGTCAAACCAAACTGGTGATCAACACACTTTAAATTTATTGATGGATTATTTAATTAATTTATTATGGGAAAGAGTGACATTTTGATTTCAAAAACATGATAGCTGATTTCAATGATAAACTGGCTTCTCCCTTATTTCAAATAATTGGAAACATATTCATATTTCTAATATCAAGTGTTTCATCATAAGGTCATTGTTCTGACGAGGGTAAAAGCACACCCTTGATTGACTGTAAAAAGTGTAAAAAAAATTATAAAGCAATTAAGAAAGAGTTTTTGGTTGGCATCAAAATTAGGGGACATTGTACTGTTTGATCATAGCACTTACGGAAGTGTTAAACTTACACTTAAAACTACACATTAAGGATGGATATAGTTTGAAATAGTTCTTAAACTGAATCAATATGAGTATTCGGTATCCTTTTACAACAGATTGTAGTTGTTCAAGAAATATAAAGAATTTAAATTTGGATTTAAGTTTAAGATTTCCGTAAATGCTTTGATAATACAGTGTTGAGAATTTGAATGATGATAAGTACGTTAAGAATATGTGAAATAATTTATGCTTCAGTTATTCTGTTCCATTTGATATTAATTGTGATCACGTTCACATTAATGTTTTGTATAATTCTATTTAATAGTAATATTTTATATTGAATGTATTTAGTTAGTTTAACATCATGACATTATTTGTGTGTACATTGTGTTGTTACTGTGATAATTGTGGGGGATTTGTACGTACATGTAGATTCTACATGTTGCTTCGTATGAGATTTTGTGAAAATAATATTTCTAAAATATTAATCTGAACATAACGAGGTTTCTAATATACTCGCATCTGAAAGACAAATGTGTCGATTAATTTTTAACTTGATTCTAAATATTCAAGTTATTCACTAAGTTACTGTATAAATGCCAACCCAGGGACAACCAGCCTGTCCCAGGTATTTTGTTTCCACTGAAGCTTAGTTTTATCCCAGTTATGGTCCATTTTTGAAAACTTGGATTTCTTGGAATGACTGTGTTAGTGTAAAGGGCAAATGTGTAAAAGAAATTGTGCCAAATATGTACACATAAATTTCAAATATTTCAAGAATGTTGTGTACAGTTTTGAATATAAACTAATTTTTGTTTTAGTACAAGTATGAGAGTGGACATGTTAGCTTGATCAATGATTGTTAGCTTGTCGTCCGAGGGAAGGGGAGTCTGTGTAAGTTAGTTCAGTGATATTTATGGTGATGCTAGTCCTAGGGGTGGAGTATGTTGTATACTGTACAACTGAAATCATAGACCGACAGTTCTATACATAACTCGGGGTTTATTTGCTGATTTTATGCAATTCTAATTTTGTTGCTTTTCCCTTGACCCAGTATAAATAAAATAATAAATATGATGCAAGAAAATTGTCTTATTATGTTGTATTTATTGTGTATATTTCATGGTTTATATACATGTGTGAGATTTGTCTGAAATAATCCAAATATTGTTATAAAATGTAAGACATCATTAGGGGTAGGCAAGGGTTCATTAGGGGTAGGCAGGGGTAGGCAGGGGTTGTTAGGGATGGAATACAGTCAGTAGGGGTAGGTAGGGGTTAGGTAAGGGATCACTAGGAATAGGTAGGGGGTAGGTCAGGGATTTATCGAGTAGGTAGGGGGTAGGTCAGGGATTTATCATGTAGGTAGGGGGTAGGTCAGGGATTTATCGTGTAGGTAGGGGTAGGTCAGGGATTTATCGAGTAGGTAGGGGGTAGGTCAGGGATTTATCGTGTTCTGCTTTGTAATAAAGCATTTTACTTCTTGAAATTGTGTGTTGATATTCTGCTATGATTTTATATTGAACAGTTTTGCATGATTGTTGTCTGTAATTCTATGTGTGTTTTTATAAAACGTGAGATTGTATACATGTATGAGCTGTATGGCTTATTGTGAATGATGTATGAAACTGTACCACTTGTTGTGAATGTTATCATTATATGTTGTACCGTATGTATATTAGCTATTGTCAATTACTAGCACGGTCATAATTTCAAGTTTTTTCTACAGTTAATAGTTTTAATTCAGTGACTATGTTGATTGATTCACTCTGATTGTGACGGATGTTTTATTACAATATGTTGGATATAATACAACATGTCTTTATATATGTGTTCTTGTGTTTGATGTTATGGGTTTTTTCTTGTCCACTCTTGGTATCATCATGATCTGAACGTAGTGTATAATTTAAGCATTTGTAACTAATAAAAAAATGTTTAAACCTGAAATATGTTCTTGAACTATCTCTGTAATTCTGAAATAAGTTAAACAAGTTTGTTAGGTATTGTTAGATCTATGACAGTAAATGAGACAGCAGCACTGAAGAGAGACATAACCCAGGCTATTACTGGTCCCACGCGGAGGTGTAACCTTCCTAGGTAGGCGGAGACCAGTGCCAGGGTGCAACCTTCCTTGGTGTATTGAGACCAGTGCCAGGGTGCAACCTTCCTTGGTGTATTGAGGCCAGTGCCAGGGTGCAACCTTCCTTGGTGTATTGAGGCCAGTGCCAGGGTGCAACCTTCCTTGGTGTATTGAGACCAGTGCCAGGGTGCAACCTTCCTTGGTGTATTGAGACCAGTGCCAGGGTGCAACCTTTCTTGGTGTATTGAGACCAGTGCCAGGGTGCAACCTTCCTTGGTGTATTGAGACCAGTGCCAGGGTGCAACCTTCCTTGGTGTATTGAGACCAGTGCCAGGGTGCAACCTTCCTTGGTGTATTGAGACCAGTGCCAGGGTGCAACCTTTCTTGGTGTATTGAGGCCAGTGCCAGGGTGCAACCTTCCTTGGTGTATTGAGGCCAGTGTCAGGGTGCAACCTTCCTTGGTGTATTGAGGCCAGTGCCAGGGTGCAACCTTCCTTGGTGTATTGAGACCAATGTCATGGTGCAACCTTCCTTGGTGTATTGAGGCCAATGTCATGGTGCAACCTTCCTTGGTGTATTGAGGCCAATGTCATGGTGCAACCTTCCTAGGTAGGCGGAGACCAGTGCCAGGGTGCAACCTTTCTTGGTGTATTGAGACCAGTGCCAGGGTGCAACCTTCCTTGGTGTATTGAGACCAGTGCCAGGGTGCAACCTTCCTTGGTGTATTGAGGCCAATGTCATGGTGCAACCTTCCTTGGTGTATTGAGGCCAATGTCATGGTGCAACCTTCCTTGGTGTATTGAGGCCAGTGCCAGGGTGCAACCTTCCTTGGTGTATTGAGACCAGTGCCAGGGTGCAACCTTCCTTGGTGTATTGAGGCCAGTGCCAGGGTGCAACCTTCCTTGGTGTATTGAGGCCAATGTCATGGTGCAACCTTCCTTGGTGTATTGAGGCCAATGTCATGGTGCAACCTTCCTAGGTAGGCGGAGACCAGTGCCAGGGTGCAACCACATGTACATATACTCTACAGCAATCCTATACACTGACAACAGCAGCACTGAAGGGAGACATTACCCAGGCTATTACTGGAGGTGCCACCTTCCTAGGTAGGCCGAGACCAGTGCCAGTGTGCAACCTTCCTTGGTGTATTGAGGCCAATGTCATCGTGCAACCACATGTACATATACTCTACAGCAATCTTGTACACTTGTAGAATTATACTATTAATACAGACTTCCTATTCACACATAAAGGTAACACCCTTTATAAATACCCTGTATGATGTTTATACACTTCTTTATAATAGAAGGCCAATAACACCATTGTTCATAAATACAATATATTCAGTTGTTTCTGAGATATGACTATAGACGGACAGACACCTCGCCGACCTTGCTTTGTTTTTCATTTTATAAAAGGTTTCCAACTTGAGTTGAACCAAATCCTTTGAAAAGGAAGGTATATAACTCTCAGTACACACATGCTTCTTTTTCAACAATACAAAGTGCACACTGAAAATGAGCATTTGGTTGAGGGTTTATGACAAGAAATGAATTTAAATTATCTTATAGAAATTTAAATATTGACATTGCTTGACTTAAATATAAAGTTTCAACATTTTACCTAACATGTGTGAGGTCCTATAGTTTGACACTTTGAGCATATTATATCACGTCTAGTCTTATAAGGCATATCAGGTTGTATGAGAAAAAAGCATTACAAATATTTGTAACTGAACATTCGAAAAAAACTGAAGTTGAATTATTGCAGCTGCATGCATATGATAGGTGTATGCAGAGTATTATATATAACTGCTTGAATGTTTCTGATATATGCACTACCGGTGTTTTCACGTTTTATCTGATCAGAGATTTGGCGGGAAACCTGACACCCGGGTATCATTGGTTTACACAGATTATTTTATCACCAACAAGTCGTATAGTGTATGGATGAAGCAAACTACAGCTAACTGATATTACACTATTACATACCATGTACTCGTACACGTGTCAAACTATGACGTATTATATGACAGAATGTGCAGTATATATAACTTGAAACAATGGCGGACGACCGGAAACTGGTAGAAACTGGCCAACATTGATACAGCCATGTTTTTGTGAAGTGAAAGTACCCGGATGGCCCTACAAGATGACTTACTGATGCTGTGTCATCGTTATTTTTCTGATCACTAGAATTGAATACGTGATAGAGTTCTAGCAAATGTGTTTACAACCAGTCGTTGAACATAATTTAGCAATTTTAGTTAATATTTTCCACTATGCCATAATATTAGTGTGCTGAAACGCTACAGCAAAATTCATGCACTTTAAGGCTTTATGGGGGACAATGTGAAGTTCACACTATTGATGTGCGTCCTCAACAACGAAACAATTAGGACGTCATAAAACAGATCGACGAGACAAAACATGATACTCACAACTAGTCTACCAGTATCTCAAATGTTTCCAAATCGAGATGTACGTATGCGATGTGGAAATCCAACCACGTTTTCTGCTGCTTGTGGTGCTTTCTCTACAGTCATTGATACAGTACTAACACTTATTACTTGTTCTGGATATCTTGCCCTACAAAATTTAGAGCCAATCATTGAGACATGTACAATCCGAGTAAGGTTAGCCCGACAGCATTGGCATGCAACATGATGGCAACATGTGGCTAGATTAGGACACGTTCTTCTTCTTCCTGCTACAGGACTGGAATCCATCAGCTGGATTATACTAAGTCCCAGGTGAGGTGTATTGCATTTAAAAACATGGTACATTTGCTGAACGTAATTAAGCATCTGGATACGGACGCCATCTCTGTAACTCTGAAATAGGTTACACAACCACAGAGTTTGTTCTTGTATCGTTAGACCTATGACAGTAAATGAGACAACAGCAGCACTGAAGAGAGACATAACCCAGGCTATTACTGGTCCCACGCGGAGGTGTAACCTTCCTAGGTAGGCGGAGACCAGTGCCAGGGTGCAACCTTCCTATGTAGGGGGAGACCAGTGCCAGGGTGCAACCTTCCTAGGTAGGCGGAGACCAGTGCCAGGGTGCAACCTTCCTAGGTAGGCGGAGACCAGTGCCAGGATGCAACCTTCCTAGGTAGGCGGAGACCAGTGCCAGGGTGCAACCTTCCTAGATAGGCGGAGACCAGTGCCAGGGTGCAACCTTCCCAGGTAGGCGGAGACCAGTGCCAGGGTGCAACCTTCCCAGGTAGGCGGAGACCAGTGCCAGGGTGCAACCTTCCTAGGTAGGCGGAGACCAGTGCCAGGGTGCAACCTTCCTAGGTAGGCGGAGACCAGTGCCAGGGTGCAACCTTCCTAGGTAGGCGGAGACCAGTGCCAGGGTGCAACCTTCCTAGGTAGGCGGAGACCAGTGCCAGGGTGCAACCTTCCTAGGTAGGCGGAGACCAGTGCCAGGGTGCAACCTTCCTAGGTAGGCGGAGACCAGTGCCAGGGTGCAACCTTCCTAGATAGGTGGAGACCAGTGCCAGGGTGCAACCACATAAACATATACTCTACAGATATCCTATACACTCCTGCTAAGGGATGAGATTTGTAAAATTATGCTAGTTATACAGACTTCCTATTCACACATAAAGATATCACCCAATATAAATGCCCTGTATCATTTTTATACACTTCTTTACAATAGAAGGGCAATATAATACAAGGGCAATAACTCCATTGTTCATAAATACAATATATTCAATGGTTTCTGAGATATGACTATAGACGGACAGACACCTCGCCGACCTTGCTTCGTTTTTCTTTTTATAAAAGGTTTCCAACTTGAGTTGAACCAAATCCTTTGAAAAGGAAGGTATATAACTCTTAGTACACAAATGCTTCTTTTTCAACAATACAAAGTGCACACTGAAAATGAGCATTTGGTTGTGGCTTCATGACGAGAAATGAATTAAAATTATCTCATCATATAGAGATTTAAATATTGACATTGCTTGACTTAAATATAAAGTTTCAGCATTTTACCTAACTTGTGTGAGGTCCTATAGTTTGACACTTTGAGCATATTATATCACGTCTAGTCTTATAAGGCATATCAGGTTGTATGAGAAAAAAGCATTACAAATATTTGTAACTGAACATTCGAAAAAAACTGCAGTTAAATTATTGCAGCTGCATGCATATGATAGGTGTATGCAGAGTATTATATATAACTGCTTGAATGTTTCTGGTATATTCACATTTTATCTGATCAGAGAATTGGCGGGCAACCTGACACCCGGGTATCATTGGTTTACACAGATTATTTATCACCAACAAGTTGTATAGTGTATGGATGAAGCAAACTGCAGCTAACTGATATTACACTATTACATCGCATGTACTCGTACACGTGTCAAACTATGACGTATTATATGACAGAATGTGCCTACAGTTTATAACTGAAACAGTGGCGGACGACCGGAAACTAGTAAAAACTGGTCAACATTGATGCAGCCATGTTTTTGTGAAGTGAAAGTACCCGGATGGCCCTACAAGATGTAAAATGTGTTGCAACTTACTGATGCTGTGTCATCGTTATTTTGCTGATCACTAAAATTGAATTGCTGATTGTCTGAGTTTTAGCAAATCTGTTGACAACCAGTCGTTGAACATAATTTAGCCATTTTAGTTAATAATTTCCACTCTGCCATAACATCAGTGTGCTGAAACGCTAAAGCAAAATTTATGCACTAAAGGCTTTATGGGGGACAATGTGAAATTCACACTATTCATATGCGTTCAACAAAGAAACAATTAGGACGCCATAAAACAGGTCGACGAGACAAAAAATGATACTCACAACTAGTCTACCAGTATCTCAAATGTTTGCAAATGGAGATGTATGCGTTGTGGAAATCAAACCACGTTTTCTGCTGCTTATGATGCTTTCTCTACAGCCATTGATACAGTACCAACACTCTTATTACTTGTCCTGGATATCTTGCCAAACATTATTTATAGCCAATCTATCATTGACACATGTACAACCCGAGTATGGTTTGTCCCACACCATTAGCATGCAACATGATGGCAACACGTGACTAGATTAGGTCAAGTTCTTTTTTTACCTTTTACAGGACAGGATTCCATCAACTGGATTGTACTAAGTCCCAGGTGAGGTATATTGCATTTAAAAGCATGGTATATTTGTTGAACGTAATTAAGCATCTGGATACGGACGCTGTCTGTGTGATCACATGGTCCATTACCTTACATGTGAACATTACATGGGATAGGACATTCACGTGGTCCATTACCTTACATGTGAACATTACATGAGGTAGGACATTCACGTGGTCCATTACCTTACATGTGAACATTACATGAGGTAGGACATTCACGTGGTCCATTACCTTACATGTGAACATTACATGAGGTAGGACATTCACGTGGTCCATTACCTTACATGTGAACATTACATGAGGTAGGACATTCACGTGGTCCATTACCTTACATGTGAACATTACATGAGGTAGGACATTCACGTGGTCCATTACCTTACATGTGAACATTACATGAGGTAGGACATTCACGTGGTCCATTACTTCACATGTGAACATTACATGGGGTAGGACATTCCAGCATCCTGTCCAATAGCACACACTAGTTTTACATACACTATACTTACAGCATACCAGATGACAGCGTGGCTAATGCCATATTATTGCAACAATGCACCCGATATTCATCCGCAATAAAACAGTCATAAAAACAGCCATGATATGTCAGGATTAAATCTGCCTCAAGTCAAAATCTACAGTAACAACTTAATTGTTCACGACAACCTGCAATCATTCCCTGTTGAATATTGTAATACAATCTACACAAAGTTGGTATAAATCTTTAATTGGATACAAGTGAGGGTCGGGATGCAGGTTAATTCTATTTGATTGTCGGCTTCATCAAACAGTACCATGTTATTATCTCCCTATTGTTCGCCGTTAGCTACTTGACTAGAATTTCCCAACATCTCATTTAGTCTCACAATCTCTTACACTTAGTGTCTCGGCTTTCTATATAACTACTCCACGTTATCTAACACTCACGTGTTAATGCATCATTGTTACCTAAACACTCGACGTTTTTGATAATATGAGATATGTGTCTACAACAATCTAATTCAACAGCTTCATATATGTATAGACTGTTTGTTCACATCACTTTCAATTTGTTCTGACCAACTTAGCTTCAAGTATAACCAAATCATGTTCAGTTAACACCAATGTATTCACAATATTACGAACATATAATATTAAAAACTTTATTTAGTTTTTTAATTTATTTAGTGAACTTATTTCAATACTATGAATATGTGGATGATTGACTACATAAAGGTTCTAAATAAAGTTATATTTAAAATGGATAATGCATTAAATTCTGCTTTTATGGCAAGACGTACTGTTTGAACATTTGAATATGCATCGTCAGCAAATAAAAGGTTACTCCCTCATCCAAAGGGTTTTGCGGTTAAAACGACATAGCAAATGTGTACACATGTTTCCGAAAAGAAAGTATACAGTTTAAGAGTATTTTAATCAAATCGTAACGTTCTTCTATCGCAAAGAAATTTTGCACATGGCTAGCCAAAAGATGTAAGTTTTTTCTGGCATCGGTTTGAAAATGGTAACTTGGATATATTTTTTTTAAATTTCAATTTTCAATAAATACCATATTCAGTCTGTGACGTCATTTTGACGTTATTTACGACGTTTTCACAATTTTTGTGCGTCTGGTATTTCCCATCTTGCACCCATTCTTTGAAAGTGTCAATTGCATTTCACAAATATCTAAGCTGATATTAAATATATGATGTGTATCACGAGCATGGCATGTTCGTTGGCTTTTAACAGGCCATTCACTAGTGACTCAGACAGCTAAATAGAAAGAAGTAAACCCAATTCTGTTACTTGCCCTTGTTAAGCAAGTTCATTTCTGAACTCCGCAGCAAATCTTTCGTTTTGAATGTTGTATGATTCATGCAAGTGGAGCCAGAATCACACATTGCAATGCAAAACATTTGGTGTCAAGAAATTCTAGGACATACCACTGCGGTGCGGAATGGCCCGTCCACAGCCCGGGTCTTAATCATGTGGCTTCTTTCTTTTGGGCTATCGGAAATCGATAATGTAAAATCGAATGCTCATGTACCCAATTTTTCTCTTGATAAACATCAAAATGCAATTTGAGGAGACCAGTTTGTAGAAATCTGTGTAAATGTTATCAACATTTTTAAAGAATAATTATTGTTGCAAAAGGGGAAACAACATCGCAAATTACGTTAAATGACAACATGGTCAATATAAGGCATTTTTTGGAAATTGACATATTTTAAAACATATTCGAGTTACAATTTTCAAACTTGTACCAGAAAAATCTTACATCTTTTATCTAACCATGTGCAAAATTTCTTTGCGATAGCAGAACATTAAGAATTGATAAAAATACTCCAAAAGTATACCCTTTCTTTTTGGACACCTTGTACTGTTAAAAACAAGCATTTTGCTTGTATTAAATACCTGAACATAACTCAGATATCTGACGAATTCATTTCCTTTTTAAAATGGACATGTCCTGTAAGTTGGTTATCAGCCTATGTCCGAAATACCTTGCAACAATCTCAAACACGGAAGACAGAAACTGTTTTAATTGGTCAATTGCAACAAGGGCAAGGTCTATTGAATTATTTTGAAGAGTTTCACCCTCATCAAGTAAACTACTGTTATTGTGTTTGTAAGCTTTGTTAGGACTGTTTTATCACGAGCATTATACATGTCGTTATTTAGAAATGCGCCATGTAGGAGAATGTTCACATCATGTACGTGGACAACAAGGGGTGTTACCACCACAGTGAACTGTTATGTTCTTAGTACAAAATGTAGCCTGTAGTCGTTACACGTGGTAGTCGCGTCGTAGATTGTGGGGCTATACAACAATAAAATCTCGTATTCATGTCTGGATGGTTACTCCGATATGGGAGAAGAAGGAGGCTTGGTTGCTGATTTCTGTCAATCTCGTTGTTTCGTTCTGGCGCCCCCCCCCCCCCCCCCCCCCTTAGAACGAAAGGACAAGATAACGAGAATTGTGAACACGTCGTTGTTTCGTTCCGGTGGGAGCGTCAGAACGAAACAGCGTCATTGCCACAAATCAGCAACCATGAGGAAGTGACATGCTTAGAACGTTCTGATATGGAAGGTTGGGGAGTCGTCGTATAGTTACTGAATATAATATTGTGTATTACATTGCATTGTCCGTCTGAGTGTTCATACGTCTAATGAGATGCTTTTTTTTATCAGGGGGTCAGTTGTATAACAATAATTGTATAATTTATTATTTAATTTATCTTGCCACCTTGAAGTTGACCAACTTTTATTTCGTAATCAACCCATTATTAAGCTGTTGACACAATTTACGTTCAAATAAGTTAGAATACATTACTCTACCAAGATGGTTCGTGCCTGTTACCCATTCCACTACAGGATGACTAAGAATAGAACAATTCTAAATTGTTTGATACGGGGTTAAATGTGTAGGTCAAATAAAAACAGTTCTTATGTTACTCTGTAGATGTAAGGTACATTAAACATGACAGCATGGTCGTCATATTTGTTTCTGAATGAACATTATCAAACTGGTTAATGTATACCCATCTTATAGTATAGTACACTTCATAACATCTGATCTACCCGATATATAAAACACACCGTGACTTTTTTGATTTTCCCTCTAATAAACGTTACGTACATTCACCTTCACAAGCTAATTGTGATTTATACTGTACTTGTGGATATTAATCGGTGGCTTTGAATGAGAAGGTCGTAACTACTACATACGACCTTATGAGACTCATCCATATTTGAAATCTGCTTCACAGGGCGCATCCTATGAGCCTATTTTCTTGAAAATCTGAAATTGGCATGTTGACCAAAATGAAGTTTTAAAAGCTTGTTTTCCCAAAGGTAAAGAGTAAATTACAAACAGTTTTCTCTTGTTTTCTCAATATATCGATTTTGTAGTTACGACCTTCTCATTCTAAGCCAGCGATTTATCGTACGAAATTAATTTCGAAGTATATTTAAATGGTATCACTAAGTGTATTACAGGCGTCACATCGATATGTCATTTTCGGCCTTGGCTATCCAACTAAGGTGTTCATCATTTGTTGGACTGCTAAACTGACTTCGACGTAACTATGAACATTGAATGTGACAATTTTGTCTTCAAACTAATCTGCTATTCCTTGAACTAATCTCAGCTAACCTACAGAAATTGTTTAGAGATTTGGTAACATAAGCTCACTTACGGCGCTGGTAGGACACGGATTGTCTATCGTCTTCTAGTGCCATTGTGTATGTACACAGTATTGAGATCTGTCGAATAGTTGGAATATTTCAAAAGGTATGCAATCAGTACATTGAAATATATCTGTTTTCAAAAGTGTATAGTATGCTTTTGATGAGTTACAATATTTATTTTCCGGTTGTACTCGCCTAGTATTGTACACCTTGAGTGTTAAAATCATCTCGAAATAGTCTCCGTTGTCCATGTTTTGTTCCGACATCTTTAATTTTACATACACATTGTGCATGTTCAGTTCCTGGCACCAATAACAAACACATGATTCTCTACTGTACGGAATGTTTTATTTTTGTATTATTAGTCAATTTAGAAATACAATGTATATCATTCATCCAACAAGCCCTTCGACAGTTATTTTAGAACTGCTTATCCTACCATTTACTACTTTTGGTGTTTTGTCTTTTAAATACAAAGTAACCGATCTGATTATTTTATCATTATATCATATTTATATAGCCCTTTTTTCGTGTAAATTACACGTTCAAAAGTGCTGTACAATCATCACATTTTGACAAGGTTAAAACAATATGCAATGGATACAATCATGCTAGTAAAAATAATTATAAATATGGGTAAAATTTAAAACAATTATGGTACAGTTTAGAAATCAACATATGCATCACTTAATTATGTAAACGAGTAAAATACACAATTTTATGAAAATAGTTCAAGTCTAGTTGGTTTTGTAAGCTGTATGGTCAGTGCAAACGCGCATTACTCCACCAGTAATTTCTAATTCTTCACTGTGCAAGCTTACTTCAATGTATGTTTACCTAGTAAGATATTTGTGTTTCAAGAACAGCGTCTTAACAGCGGCATAACCGAAGCTAAAGACCCGTATACCAACCACTGCCACCTAATTCCAATGTTCACTAAAGACTAAAGTATATTTATGTTTCAGGAGAAGGGTCTTAGCCTCCACTGCTAACAAGAAATCGTCTCCAAAGGTATAACCGATGCTACCTTTTAGACGCTATCTGATTACACTCGATTTCATGTTTCATAATCGGAATAAACTTAAAATAATATCGCGAGTAATAATTTAAATTCCTTCTAACAAGAAAATGATACGGTTTTGTGTACATTGATTTGAGTGATTGAACTAGCGTGTAGGGATGTTGTATTACCCAGCTACCGTACACGGCACACGAACGCTGTTTTGATACCCGATCAAAATGTCTACCAAACAGATCTTAATGTTCTATGATAGCAGTTTATCGTTTAATCGCAAATCTTTCAAATCACTCGAGTGTCGATCGTTCGGATAGTTTGTTTAAACAAATTGACAGTGAAATATTTGAAGTGGGGGACACTTGCTCGCTGGAGATAACATTTACACGGAAATTTTTGTATTTATTGAGGATTAAAGTTTATAATTCGGTGGTTTTATGCGATGAAGTGGTCAAGGCATATTAACAAGTGGTCAGTGAATATCAAGTAGCTCCTTCATTTATATGATAGATCACAATCTTGTTAATTTAACGCGGACATCAAAAGATTTGGACGCGGAAGGATACTAAACGATTGCCCCGCTGACAATATATGGTAGGACTATTTTCTAGTGATTACTTACCAAAACTTGGAGTATGTTTTAAATCATTGTTACATCTATCAAATGTCGACTTGTGAAGTTAATTTGATAGCTAAGTGCACATAATAGTGTCTAATAGAATTTATTGTTAGTTTTGCTTTGATTTTTTTGTTGAAACTGAATTCTGAATTCGTTTGTAGTTTATGTCACTGATATTGTTACAACATGTGAACAAAATAGTTTGTACAATTACACAATTTATGTTCGCATATTAGTTTTCCTACCATATTATATGATCATAAATCGTATACTATGTTTCCGGTATACGTTTTCTTAAACTCATATACAATGCACGAAGCAAATTGTCAGACAGTTGAATACAGAATATGTGCTTACTTTAATTGAAAAGTTTATTTTTGACATTCCAATTTATTTCAAATTTATAATAAGAAAATTGACAAGAATTTATTTCGTTATTTTAACGCTTTTCTCTCCTCAATAAATAATTTCTTAGATTATATAATATCATTTTAAATGCTGAGAGATTCGTCTAATTTGAAATTGGTTGATTTCGTTCTAACTGTAATATAACTAAATTACCATGGCGACGGGATGTTTGATGAATTTAATATTTCGATTAGTTGATATCTATCTTGACGCGATGATACACAGAAACAGTCAGTTCGGCAAACACTAGGCCCTTCATGCCTTCTTGAGCAAAAAATATTTTGTTCATTTCAAACATTTCTGTAAAATCATGATTTGTTACGGGAATTCCTTTTTGTAAATGACGACAACGAAGTTAAGCCCCACGATTAATTGTCCCCACAAATACTTAAATAAGGGGCTTATGGGCTGTTATAACTACACATGTTGTAACAGCATGTCCCTAATAGAATATTCTGCATTGTCGTTATACGGAAAAATATCATGTTTCAAAAACAACGAAATAATTCGTAGTATTTCTTTATGAATTAAGGTAAATTCATTAGTAGAAAATACAACATTTAAACGATAATTATTTAATTGTCAGATCAAATATTCAAACATATATTTTAAAAAAATACAACGCTTTATGAAATAAATTGTTAGGTCTACCACAGCAAACGCGCCAAGCCAACACAGCATTCTTCCCTCGCTAACCCCTAAACATCATAATATGAGGTCATATGACGAGTAAGGGCAGCCCCTTTATTATAAAGTCGCCTATACTAACTCATTGAAATTGCTTAGATACTCGAAAAATAAAGTTCACACGTTTAAGTATATTAAATATTCACTTTGAAGATTTTAATCTGAAATTGAATGATGGTATAACAACAATATATACTCAGAAACAATAACAGCGCACATTTTCCATTCCGCGTGTAATGTGTCAGCACGGTTTGTTTCGTGCATTATTTCATAAAACTTGAAGAAGTAAGGTTTTAACGAATGTTGCAATTTGGAGTAAACTCTCGGTTGCAATGCATTGAATTTGTTGATAAGTGATATATTTGTTTATTATAGATGTAACTATGAAATAAAAACGGATTTTATGTAGGAATGTATAAAATCGGGCGTTATTTTGTTGGCCAGTATAATGGTGCTGATTACAACCAATTTATAAAACACTATGGTGATGTTTGAGTAACATGTTGGCGCAATATTTGGCGCCATTTATATTTAAACTTCACCAGCAGACGAGTTGTTACCGCAGAAACCGCCAAATTCATGTCAATTCTTATGATAATGTGGTGGTTCTAATTTCTATACAGTGAAAAGTCATAAATCATAAAGCGTTTCTGTCACATTCTATTTTATTATTATCCAGTTATCATGAGTTCTGTAATACCGAGATTACGTACATTTCAACATTTCAACATTTCAACATTTCAACATTCTATTAGGAATAATTAACGTAACAGCTCGGCAACGTTCGTACATGATCGGAATTATTATACATAATTATATTTTTAATAGCCAAGGTGCTCAGATTACATGTTTGTGAAATTATATTTGTAAAATAAATATAACTAATTCTATTGTTTCAATATACATGTAACGTTAGATCTAATTCGTATGTTAAAATAAACCGTTTTGTATTTTATTAAAATCATCAATGTACATTTTTTTAAAGGCGACATGATTAGGCCTACTAACGTTACTATGATGTCAAGTATAATTTGCGGTTGCCTTTTTCCAGTCAATAAATAAGTTTTCCTCTATCTAGAATTTTCTTTATAAGGTACTGTTGAATTCACGAACTTGTCGACTAGGCATTCCGTATCTCGGCTTAAAACAATAATATTTAAGCTTTTTGTCCATATATTTTTTTGCGTTCCATGTTTGTACATGAAATGTATTGTATGTTTATTCGGTGGTGCTGCTAATGCCACTTTTTCCTAGATTTCTTTCTTCCTTTTTCACAGTTCATATTGTTCTGGTATGCATACATAACATGAACCGAGTTTACATTGATCGATGAGAGATCATGTTTGATGTTTGAGTGAAATAAATGATAGTCAAGTTAAAGGCCGGGTAATTTACTTTTATAAAAAAAACTTTCTTTCTTTACCTCGAGTGTATACTATCTAGTGTCGCAGCAACATAACAAAGACGTCAATTTCTGCTTGAACTTTTGGTCACATGACAAAATAGGAATTTCACTTTGTATCTGAGGTTTTATCTCTAACAATCTATAAGTCAAATCTGATATACTCGCGCTGAGCTCACTTTGAACAGTAACATTGAATATACAAATGCACCAAAATCGCCCTAAAAGCCAACATACATTTTTCCCGTGCGTCAAACTAGCTCTAAAGTCTAATATTCAATTTGTTCCAGTGCATTTAACTCTTCCTAAAGTCAAACAGTTTTAAAATATGTTCCCGTGCGCTGAACTCGCTCTAAATCTCATATTGAATTTGTTCTTGCGTTCGTTCTAAAATATACTTTAGAATTTATTCTCGTGCATCTAACACGCGTGAAGTCACGTGGTTTGTCTGAAACTTGTAAATTTAAACTGATACATCATGATAATCTGTACAGCAGTTATAATGTGAGATAAAATCTCGCGCTGTGTGAAAAAAAACGCGCTCAAAATATCTGAACCGAGTTGCGTCATATAATAGCTAAACACGCAATGGTCGGAAATTGATCGGTGCAGAAATCAACTTTCGGCCATCATTTGATATTATAATCTACAGATTGTGATGGTCATAAATTAAGATGATGGTCCATAAACCACCAGAATGTTCAGATGAAACCTGCCTTTTATATTCGCCCTGTTTCATTAACCGGTGTAACGTTACACTATATTCTCACATAGAACGTACTTAGGTAACTGAAACCGAA
Organism: Spisula subtruncata; assembly: GCA_963678985.1. NCBI lineage: Eukaryota > Metazoa > Mollusca > Bivalvia > Venerida > Mactridae > Spisula > Spisula subtruncata. Next base: position 47,693,899 of record OY787668.1, read on the forward strand.
ATTTCTCTGAACAAAAAACCGCACAGCCGACACATTACATTAGAGAAAAGTAGCATTTTATTTATGAAAGTCTACTCTAAGTAAATTGTTTCAATGATTTAACTACGTGGTATGCTTCCATTCTGCTTAACTATGTTTGTTTATGTTCGTTTCTTTATTCTTTTACAGCAACATAACCGAATGGAACGTAAGCTGTTACTAAGAAAGACGACCCGATGAGGTCGACACTAATTACAATCAACTCAAATCTACTCTAGATGTTTGGAATTTAGTGTTTCTGTGAGGTAAGAAAACCACGTGGTGCGTGCCAAACAATGACACAAAACACGTGACATAGTCAGCAATCAGCAGACGATAAGTGCTGATTGCAACATTTGGTTATATTTCACACGTGAAGATATTCTAGAAGGCACCAAACGATGCGACGTCATGACGTGAATCTGACGTCAATAATACTCCGGATATTTTTATTTCTACAGTTTCTTCCCATTGTATTGTCGTGTATTTATTTACTGAACGGATGGATGCCAATGTCGGTAGGAAATCGCACAGCACGTGCGGATATCGTGCTGTCAGCGCACGTGCTCACCGCGTACAAGGACAAACAACACCGTACAGAGGCCATGACGTATACAGCTACAGTCCAAGTATTTGATGTTTATAAAGGTGGAAAATTGTTGAGAAACATTCACCATGTGAAACCGAATGTATTCAATGTGTCTAATTTTGGAGATAGGAAAATGTGTTACGCTGACGTCACAGAAGGGGATAACTATATATTGTTCCTAACGACCTACAAACAACGATTGTCGGCAAAATATGACGATATATTTGGTGCTTCAACAAAATATACAGAAAAGAACGCGCAGGAAGTAGTTGATCAAGTCGGTGAAGGTAAGACGCTCATTGATATATATATTGTTTTATAAATAACTGTATAAGCGTCCAATGAACCAGATGAACTGGCATGGCATATGGCCGGATCTTTATTTGTTTGGGGTTAATTAAATATAGACACATTGTCACCAGTCTATCCAATAAAACGACACATTATACACACCACATATTTCCCATGATAATGTGGCATTGTTTCCGACAGAATTAGAAATGTGATCTTCCCGAAGTCGTCGTAAATCATTCAATTAAGAAGTTTCCATGTTTTGTTTTTGCGCGTTGGTCGTCATATTATCATTATTTCAATGGAACAATAATTAATTTGCTGACTCATCAAGTGGCATTGCAATGATTTACAAATAATTTGGTAAACAGGTAAATATTTAGAAAAAGCACACCAAACATTTTCACACGGAACACGTAGTTAATTAATATGGTTATAAATAGACCATACTGGTCTAATTACCTAGCTTAATCATGATTTCATAATGAACTACAAATTCTTTTTTTTCAGCGTGATCTTTGTTTTGTAGATTTATTTGATTATAAAAACTCTCTTTAATTGACGCATAGAACGTGTATACGTACAACAAGTATGTAAAATTCAGGAATACTTTATCGCATTACGTTGTATATGAAATACATTTGGTTCCGGGATATCGTTCTCCACAATTCTATAATAAGGCCTGTTAAAAGATATACAAACAATTCTAAAACGATTTTAACACGATTTCTTAAACGAGCATTTGGCGAAGTTAATATTTGTTCGTGTCGAGTTAAAACATGTTGATCCCAAAACAAGGATTGACGGATTCTTCGTAAGAAACATAAAGCTGTTGACGTCACACAAAACCATGACGCTCTATGGTTCATCTTTATAATACGTCAATGGTGAGTGACGTCCACAATAACTACGTCAAGCGGAAAAGTACAATGGACTGTTTGGGGAAGCAACTAATCAATCAACTTTCCCTGTTATATTAACACAACCTACACTACATGGATTTCTGTTTGTCTGAGGTGACGATGTCCTCTGTGAAAACATGTTAGCTAGCTAAAGTACAATTCTGGAAGTACTATAACATATTACTCAACTGTTTCTTTCTTTAACCCAGGTAAATAACCCAAATGAACAACCCGTCGGGAGGTTGTTCATCTTATATACTAACCCGCGCAAGTACACAAGTTGTTCAAGTCAACTTAAGGTGCGTACACTCAGTATGTTTTGATGTATACATTTTGACCTATAAGACAATATGTTCTTTGTAGATACGTGTAGAGCGCCTCATCAATTCAAAAATAATAAGAAGAAAAATGTCAAGTATTGTAATTTAAATAAATGTTAATTGTTTGCAGCTTTTAAAGCGTCGTTTTAGTGTCTATATACAGAAAGCCATTTGGGACTACTTTTTACGTCGAAACGCTCGAATGTGTTCTTCGGTGCATAGTTTACACGAATTCCGTATCGAGTCGCTTATTTTTGATAAAAACATATTTCTTATGTTATGTGATAAAAAGAATCTGCCACTCATTTTCTTTTGAGATCAACATTTCTTAAATTCGTCACGAAAAATATAGTTATAGAGTTGTATGGTATGCGGGTGTCTTTCCGTGCTCCTTAACAATTTCAGAGACGCATGCGCACTCGAGCATACAAGTTTTATAATTGTCTGCACCATCTTCGGAAGAAAAAATGTTAACTTAACAAATAAGAACTAGAAAATTAAAAAGTGTTCACGAAAATTCGTAAATCATAATTTTTTATGTCTAGGACGATGTTCTGAATCCTTGTGACTGCTTCCCATCCGCAACTCCGTAAAAATGGGTCTGTATTGGGACACAAACTGAAGGAATTTCAATTTTACTGTTAGATTAAATAAGTTTGCAGTGGTGCTTATCAAAGTGCGTATTCAGTTTGAGTATAAAAGACAAAGGTTATAAAAAAGTGTGTAATGGAAACGGCATGCAAAAACAATTAATACCATATAAGTACGACATCATTCATTCGTTCGTTTGTCCGTTTGTCCGTTCGTTCGTTCGTTCGTTCGTTCGTTCGTTCGTTCGTTCGTTCGTTCGTCCGTCCGTCCGTTCGTTCGTTCGTTCGTTCGTCCGTCCGTCCGTCCGTCCGTCCGTCCGTTCGTTCGTTCGTTCAGAAGAGAGTCATCCCTTCGATTAACGAACGTGTTGATCAACTATTCTGCTGATAAGCCATTTCTTTAATTGGTGTTGTTTGTAAGCATATGATAAGATAATACATTTCAATTATAAACTGTTCATTCATAGATTCATCTCAACAACGAACATATTCTGTATAATCTATGGCAATTATTATCCACCATTTTATCGTCAGCAAAGTAAATTGTGTAATAAATAAGAATAAATTAGATAATGTAAATTATGTACCGTAAGTTGTATGCACTCAATATTTATTTGTAAAATTATGTTTAATGATGTGTACATATAAGTTTAATAATGCAAGTTATAATTTTTGAATATTTAGATAAACTATGATCAACTTATAACATTGATAGTTCTTAATACCATACTAATGTAAACGTTGTTCACCATGACGAGCTTAATAGCATTTTCATAAAAGCGGCACGATTTGCCACGCGGATATGTTTGATACGTGAAGAATTATTGTAGATTTTGTATGTAAAAGAAGTCATGGAATGAGTTCGGTTAATCCGGAACCACGGTGGCAGAAATAGAAATATTTTAGTTTCCCAAAGTATTGACCAGGATGGGTTTGTGTCAAGGTTTGGTGCTCATCTTTTCTTTAAGGACAACTCATCGTAAAACAATGATTAAATTTGGCGAACTTGAACTGGAATGCTCCGTAGATGGTAGCCTACTCTTTGGAAGTTATGCAAACATATAAATTAGATGAAAAGCAAGAAAGATAAATTAATTTTAATTAATATGAATAATTATTCAATCGATATTTTAAAACATACAATTCTGAAAGTGTGATATGTCTACAGTGGAATTATACAAATAAACATTCCATGGCAACTTGTATAACAGTGACAATAGCAGCATTCCCAGCTTTTAAAACATTCCATTTCGTGAAAGAAACACTTTATGAGTATAATGTGTAACCTAGACAATGGGACTGATAGGGTGATTATTATTTTCTAATGATGCCAATTTTAAGGAAGTTTATGGATATAGAATGTATAAAATTTGGTAAAATTTAAATTCTCTCAAAGTTTCAATTACAACATTTTAACATTAAAGTGAAAGCGAGTATCTTAAAATGGTATAAAACAATCTTTATTGTGTCTATAGTAAATCTAGATTATTTATGTCTGCATATTTTCACGAACTAATGGGTATGATTTAATGCTATTTAACACATCTAAACACATAAAGCTAGATATCAACAATATTTATGTAACACATTTTGCATTAAATCTTTTTACTACATGTATTTTTATACCATGGTTTCTATTGAAGGAGTTTATCTTACGCCACGTTACCATCTATTAGAACGTTTTAATGAAGCGTTTAATGTTTTTAGTTGATAATGATCGAATCTATACATCTCATTGCTACTGACATATTTTACAAATTCAAGCTAATTGATTCAATTAATATGCATGGTTGATGACTACGATAGACAGTTACGGCAGATATTGACGGGTTCATAACATTGTATTTAGTTCAAACTCGCTGGACCGATCTTTATAATGTACGGTATAAAGATCGGTGTGGAGATTTCTAAACGATTTCGTTACAAAATATTAACGTCGGTCGTCAAACTATTCAAACTATTCTTCAAGTTTCCTGCCGTTTAATCTAAACAAGGTGGTCTGCCCTTGGTAAATAAATAAAAACCTTCTCATTTACTCAAATGGTACTCAAATTCTCAATCTCAATGACAAAATACTCTTGTGACAAATGAACTCGGCCCATCTTGTTATTGTATTCATGCATGCACTAGAGATTAAAGTTAACGCGTCATACTTTAAGCGTGCACCCTGTCAATAATTTTATGAAAAATAAAATGCACCTCAGCGTGTGTCTGGTCAGTTTCCCGTCAAAATACCTTTCGAAAAGGATAGACATCATACATTTCACTATTTTATTTTTTTTATCATTTTCCAATGATACCGTTATCAATGGTTGCATATTCCCTAATACTTCAACTGCATGTTAATTGTATACATCAGTTACTTTGACAAGTTTAACTCGTCATTCTGACAGTGTTTGTGTTTTATTGGTATTTTAATACCATATAATTTTCAAACTCTACGGCATACCCTGGAAATAAGGTAAATCACAGAGGAGCATGTGGTTCTCATCATGAAGCGTGTTTGTTACATTGTTTTACAAGAAGCATTCTCTGATGAAATCTTCTAACATCTAAAATGACGTTCTGGTGTTAATTTGTTGCCATTTGGCGGCGAGATGAAAGGTTTATCGCATGAATACAATAGTTGTCATCATCATCAATTAACGGATATTTGATGTTACTTACATACACCGGAGGACGCCAAATACCGCCCCTCAACACCAACATACCGCTCCGTCATTTCTCAGCTCAACACCAACATAGGTTGCAGGTTTTGCAGCATATTGCTTATGTGAAAGTTATCATGTTGTAATATGGTACGTGGGAATATTTCATGTAACATTATCGTAAAATTATTCATGTTTGTGTGGAATAAGATTTCCGTTATTTCTATTGACATACTTTGACTACAAATTGTAACCCTTGATTATTTGAATTCAGGATTTTCGAAATCACAAATTCTCTATTTCTATTGATATAAACGAAAGTGAATATGTGTCCGGTAATAATAATGAAGTTGTAATTTCAAGAGAAAAGCATGTGTCTGAACAAGTCACAAAACAATGAACATCAAATTTCACAAAAACACAAACTCAGAAATATTGTTATTTTGGCCCATATGACGTCTCTCAATTAAACTATTAGAGCTAATGTTGTAACAAACTTTCGGAAGACATATCTTCGGCTTTTGTCGATACATGCGGATTTTAAGCCCGGATTTTCGAGTTTCGGTCCTATATATATTTGTGTTCACATGAAGACTTGGGTTTATTATATGATTCCTAACTAGAGACCATACATAGTTCAAAATTTTATTTCAACACTTAGAAAAGTGCTATTTTAGCAGCTTCACGACAAATTTCGTTAGCACCGTTTTATATAAGCCATACATTTCTGAACCATCAATATTATGTTCTTTGATATATGTGCCTGTATTAACAAACTAAACTAAGATGTATAAAACAGTAAAACGTCTCTCATATTTTCATGCAAGCAGTGTGGATTTTATTGCAACCATAAATCTATACTACCAACAGAACTCTAATCATTTCCCGCGTATATCCAAATGTTAATTAACATATAAACGTTTTTGACGAAAGTATTAACTTTCTTATTTGAGCTATAAATGCGAATTGTTATTTTTATTTACATTAAAATAAATTTTATTTCTCGCATCAGTCATAGTTCATATCAATGAGTCATGTTTTCGATCTTCACGCAAATGAGTATTTCATTACATAAAACTTGATTTTACGACCTGAAATTTGCTTAATAAACACGTATCAAAGTCAGGGAAATTGAAAACCTACGCGACTTGGATATGGAGGTGGTTAAGGGTTGGTGTGTATGAAGTCGTTTGTTATGACTCCTTCACGCCCGTTTATGGAGGCTTCTTTGTAGATTGGTGTTGTAAAACTAATATAATATTGCGAACATTTTAAATTGATATCGTACTGGTTGCTATATTAGGAAATAAAACAAGTTTTATGACATCTATAGTGTGTGCATTCAAATATATTATATTTATTATGTTTTTGCGGTGTACAACATACCATTTGTATTCATATTGTCCGCCGCGACCATTGGAGCGACACATACTATAGTAAACTCCTGTTTAGTTGACATCATCTAATACTGCAATGTTTAGGTGCGTTAGCTGCTTGGAATTCCTAAATATTTGAGTTTATTTACTTAAATGGTCATTCAACTTCTCAAAACATCACCACACAGAAAGCACAACGATGGTGTACATATATTTCGTATGCGGAACAATACCACCCACTACCATAATGTCCTAGTACTTAATTGTACTAGATGGAATGGCTCTTTCCAGCTTCCTTGGTTTAATTGTTTAATTCATCAAATATGTCATTACATGCATTCATATGCATCCCGTACTAAAAAATACATGCATTCATATGCATCCCGTACTAAAATATAACACTTTATCAGTATATAGGACTAGGGCTCGGTGACCACTGCTCCCTATAAAGGCCGATTGATCATGTCGAATGCAAAACAGCAAATGTCTAAAATTGGAAAAACTGTTATATAAGAACAGGAAAAACGATGCCACAAAAATGACAAGAAAAGCGAAAAAACACAATATACACACGAAGGGACTAGTATGTATTATTTTATACAGACATTGTGTTTGCGAGATGTAGGTGTCTCTACCAATTGAAAAACTCCAAAAGTTTCTTGTATTTTTAACAAAGCTGTGTGCGGGTGTCTCAAATCCTAAATATAAAAAAATGAGGACACATGTAATGTAACTCTTACCATTTACCTACCGGGACGTTATTACAGTAGATGTGTTTTTAATGGTATCGTCACTTTGACCGATCTACATCATTTACATGCAAAACTACTCATTAAAAATGCATTAATCGTTTATAACTGTTGAGTAATGGCGGCAAGCGATGGTGCCGTATTTCTTCACACCGTTGATGTATGTAAGAAATTAAATAACTATTTCATCAATAGATTATATCACTATTACCTTGTACTAGCTATTCAATATTCAATGTCGCCGTTAAATAATTACATTTGTACTATTGTTATATCATTTGTTAAATCACGAATCTTACTAGTATTACTACTTACAGCGCGACAATTACCCTTTTGATGCCATAAAATAAATATTGATGAAGGAGTCTGGCGTTATAATTATATTGGTATGGTACATGGTGTGTCATGATTAAAGCTAGAAATATTGTTGTGTTCATTTATATTCTGGGCAAAATATATTTGAATAAAAAATATAAAAAACGTTCCTTTACAACTCCATCCATGTAAATCTCAACCACCGTCGTTGATTTCTCATTATCACAATCGTTTGGTTGCAGTCCCCAATCTAACAATTACATATCAGTTTGTGTAATGTATCAACTGACCAACACGGACGACTTAAATGGTCATTCAAGATGGCGGATGTACATCAGTTTATGCAGACATTCTCAACTTAACACAAAGCCGCCATTTTGATTGACCAATCGCCAATTATCAGCTAATGCCAGACCCAAACGTTCTTTGGGACGGGAACAAGACAAGAACCAGACGGGAACCAGACTATTTATCATGCACCATCAAATTATGACGTTCAACCAATTATTTTTTGTCATTCATGCTCTACGTTGTGTTGCAACTATTTTTGTATGGATGCCTTTCTGATTTGACTATCATAATTTTATTTTGAACACCTGTGTAACCTGTTTAATTTGAGTAAAAATTAACGGAGTATTATATAAAGACTTGAACTTCACAGCGAATAAATTCATTTCAAATATTTCATGACCTTAAAGATTATAATTATGTTGTTCCTTTAATAACTAGACGAATCTTATGTCACACATAATAGCATACAACGTCTGGGGTAGTTTCGCTTTAAAGATATTAATTAATAATTTATTTAGACATGCTGTACATTTTTATATTCTAACATTAAATTTTACTCCATTAAAATTTCTTAAATGCTTCCAACTTAATTCTGTACCGTTAATTATATACAAATTCTAAGTAATTCACCAACTATTTTGCCACAAGAGACACAATCACTCGACGTTATTGCCCCACAGTGCTACGATCCGCCTTCATGCTTTCAAATAATCTTCAATTTGAAGAGCTACTTTTGTGACACTATATTGCCTTTTATTATGAAACAAGAAACAACGGTGTTCATTTTCAGTTACTCTGCAATTACGTGTTAACAGTGTCAATATTTATCCGACAGTGCAAACAAACATCGTGAATGTTCTTTCCTTCGCCCATCACAATACGGGTCTTAGTGTGTTCTATCGTAACGTATATTGACGCATTCCATTCATACTTTGATCTTATAACAAACCGTGATCGTATTAAGTTAATGAAAGAATAGCATGACTGTCAACCATAATTCGGCGAGATTCTTTCGGACGCTTCTTTGAAACAATAAACAAAGTGTCTTTTGTATTTTAAGGAATTTTAAGTAAGGACAACACTGAAGGTTATGGAACACTTCATCGATATTTCAAAATAATGATGTCTAATGTTAACTATATTGTGACTTGTTTAACATGATTTTCGTGAGTATTCGATCATTAATCCAAACACTTGATCAAAGTTGTCAGTATAAAATACTTCACGCGCACGGAATGTCTAGGTCCCTATTATCTTTTTATTCATAGACAAATTTGAAAAAAGTGGTATATATTTATATCTAACATTAAACATACGCGAACCGCTTCCTTGATAGTCTTGTGCCTGTGCGTCCTGGTCCCGGGTTCGACCTCAGATTGCATTATACTAAACTCGAAAGAAACTACTGTTCATGTAATGCCCTTGCTAGAAGCTCAATACAAAATGAAAACTGGCTTCAGTTCTTCCATACCCTTGTGGCGATAAATGTCATGAAGATTTAGATGTTTTGTTCAACGTATTTACTTGTGTTTATTTGATTAACGCTTTGAGGGCATGTAAGTGCAGGTGTATATGCTTCTTGTTACGTTTAGGAACTGATACTTGTTTACAACTGAAAGACAATATGACAAAACATATTACAGACACACATTAGGCACATATGATGCTCATTTATTCTACATTTACATACATTCTCTCCAACTAGTTCTCGTTAATGGACCTGTGTTAGCTGTTTTAGAGTATCAATGATATATAAAGGCTACAATGATACGAGTAGTTTGTAATTCTATCTGTTAGTTAATGTATAAACGTGTTTTATGAATATCACGTGTTGCGTGAGTATGGTTGTTCCTTCATTATTTCTTTGAATAAAAACAAATATCAGGAATTAATGAAGTTCACCTTCTTTTAAAATTACCGTAATAAATGTAATGGACACAAATGAGGAACTTGTATAAAAAGGCCGTAAGTTTATGTTTTGTAATATTTTTAAGTTTTGGAATTAAATTTGTGACTTCATACATCACCACCTGCTTGTTTTGCATGATCATCATCTCATAGATATAATTGACTCAGAGAGACTACCACAATATTTAGTAGGCTACAGACGAGACAATTGGCAGAACATTAGATTGGCATTCTAAAGATGCTGTAGTCATAGTTGATATACCATACACGATAATTTCTCAACTTCCATTGGACTTCTTCATTTTGATGATTTTTTTTTGAAAAAAAAACCCCCTACAACACCGAGTGTAAACCGCATAATGATGGCCAGCACATATAATAATCTCAAGTGTCCAAAAGCTAACCTGATATATCACTTTGTAATCAGACTTCAAATTTGATGAAATTCATAATTTTGATAAAAAATATTATTTCTTATCGATGTGTATTAGAGCCTGGATTGAGCATATCTACGGAACATATCGGTTAATTCCGTCGAGTTCAAGTTGCTGTTTTAAGCCAATGGGACTGCTGATATGTCTGGGAAGGCGGATTGTCACTGAGTTAGGATGACAGTGTACACTGATCATGTGTTAACACTACGTACATGTAGAGAACAAGATAGCCGAGTTATCTCCTTGTCATATCGGCATTCCCCTCACCCTGACTGATCCGCTTTTCAAGTAAGGGAGCTTAAACTATCGACAATAATGTAAAATATGAGATCCCTAAATCCCCTAGTATATGATATCACTAATAGATTATATGTTATAACGGATTAACGTATTGTTAAACAAGGAAACTCAAATATGAAGAGATTTCCATATCTCAGTTTAACAAACATCAGGTAACGAAGACTTCACGAACATTTCACTCGTGTGTCGGTACTATCTGATTAGGCACCGGGAAAAGTTCAAACAATCCAAGCTGAGTGATTTGCATTTTCTATGTTTACAGAGACGATCCTATCATTTACTTATTGCATTATGGGTGTAGTTCTGTGTTATGATTTTTAAACAGATTTCTTGATATTCCACTTAGCCTTGTATTAACTATTTTAAGACCCCTACATTACGTGACGATTGTACCGGTTAGGTTCTCATAATGCTAATCCTGTATTAGTACAACAAGTTGACTTAATTGATCAGAAAATGGATGGAATGTCTTTGACCACAGTCCAATCTGTGTAAGAGGTCATTTTATAATTCACTCATCCCTTTTCTTAACAATTACCCTTAATTATTTTAAATCTTAAGAGGTCATATAAGATTGAATATGCGTGTATTATATCAAGTTGTATTAATGCAAAGTAATGTGATTCATAGACAAGAACAATACATGTTTTGATTCCAACTCTAATAATCAAACTAGTTAATTATATATTAAATTGATAGTCTCTCATAGGAAAGAAATGTTCATGTTTAAAAATAACTGACTTAAAATTCTAATTTTCGGGCCCATGCCCTTCATCAGGATTTATTTCCATTTTCATGTATTAAAGATACATCCATTTTAATTTGTCATAATAATAATAATATGCGTGGGCCCGAAAATTAGAATTTTGAGTCAGTTATTATTAAACATGATAGTTAATTATACACAAGCGTACACTGTAACTAGAACTGATATTACAATGTTGTGATTGTTGATGGTTTTGGGTTTTGGTCAAATAAATACGGAGCGGTACAGTTATATTTATTTTATAAATCGTTATACTACATTTCAAGGGCAAAACCGTAAAACTTCACAAATTAGGATTGTTTCCATGTTTTATAATAAAATTTGTAAATAATGGAACTTGGTAACAAAAAGGTATTAAAGTGTCAAATAACATTTTGTTGTAGCAATTTTTCTAATTCTCGTATAAAGATATTATCATGATGTTATTGATTTATAATATAACTATATCCTTTAACATATTTAATCTGATACACGTATATTAGTGGTTTCATATTCAGATACCAGCTTTAACAAGATCGACACTGTAAGAATTAGGCTTCACAATTTCCCAAATACCTAACATTATTTGTACGATTAAGTTTAAAATAACTTCCCGTGAAAGTGTTAGTTTTGTTAAGTTCGCTTTTGAGTGTGTTTATTATAAAGTGAATGAAATGTTTAGAATGAATAAATTGATGCCAGTGGGGTTTCTTACGTCTGTCCCTTTATTTATAAAATATGGCTCACCGTGGCCAATGCAGGTTGTATAGAGACATTTTGAGATCTCTCTTTGAAGTGACGGATACCCTATAGAGCCGTATTCTGCTTCAGTTATAAATGACACAGCGGGGAACGGGATGCGAAAATGCATACACGATTTAAACATTGACGTTATTTATAAACATTAAATAAATGCACTGACTTTCAATTTGTCTTACTGTCTAATTTAATTTAATGGTCATTGTATCAGAATCATAGGGCCTGATTGTGGTTATTTAGCTACCGTCACGTGACCTGAGTGTGTTGGTAGTAGTTGACTGGTACCCTGCCAAGTCGTGGTCCATCTGAACTTGACCTCTGAACACATGGCCAACTGTCTGATATGCTAGTTAGCATAAAAATGTATCGAAATATAAAGTTTGACTGATGAGTGCGGATTATAACATAATAACAGTGGGATGTTGGACGTAAGGGAAAAGATGCAGACATGACAAGCAGTTTGTCAATCGTAACTACTCGGGCATTTCCATTACTGAAAAATATCCCTATTATGTCCGAGGCACTTTCCGATTGGCAGTAAGTAAGACATCCAGACATCCAGACATCCAGACATATAGCATTATATAAACAGTCTACACCATACAGCTGCAACATCAGAACAACAGAATGTTCGTCTAAACAACATAACAATAGTGAGAATTGATGGTTTTAGAAATATCACAATTTGCCAATTTCATTTCATCACGGGAATATTTTGTTTAATAATTTATATACAAATGATCGGTACGATTTCTTTCATAGTTGCTGGATGAAATACTTGTTGACAGTTTTTGAACACGGTTCAACAAAGTCGTATTAAGATAATTATCTACGTGGATGAACCATGCATAACTTGTTTGTGATAGAATATATTACAGTATATATAGGCAACAGGCAATCATCAACAGGCACAATATAGTAAATCACATACATTTACATAATAACAACATTATTGCGTATATTTTGTATAAATGTAACTATTTTTCTATGCGACATGTTAATATGTTGCCATGTTGATGTACAGATATAGTTGTACGTCTATGATGTAATACAACACGCAACTAGTCCTGTATATCAGTGAATAAAAGGTTCACATCAGGGGGTTCGTCTTCCATATAGAGATATATCATAGATCTAAATACAAATAACTTCAAGCTCATTTTACCTAAAACGAAGTATGAATATTAATCAGGTCTTTATGAGTTATCTTAATAGAACGATTCAACAATTTACTGACTTTCTATATAGCAAGTCAGTGAGCAAAGGAAATATTTGATTTCATCATTTAATTAATAAACGTTCATATCAGTAACTAAATCGGTGTTTACGATATAACCTGTCTAGTACAGCCAATAAAGGGAGAATAGGACTGTTTAAACATTTGGTTGTTAAATACAGATGTAGCTAATTGATAATTGATCAAGTAAAATAGTCGATTGTAATTTAATTGTATTTGGCAAGTTGCAGATAAAGCAGATGGTTGCTTAATTGAGGTGACATTTAACATAAGTTTGACTGTAACAATATTATATTGTCCATAATTCACTGGTTTCTTGAATTCCATAAAACTAATTTTCGTATAACTTAGCATAAATTTATTAACTTGGAACTACATGTTCATAGTCAAACACAACTGACGTACATGCATAATTATCATCACACGAGAAAAATAAAAATAGATTAACGGAGTACACAATTTCATATACACGTATCTTGGAACAATTCGACATTATGTGGTATTTGATGTCCGGATGTGTGACGTAAGAGCCACGTGGTATTTGATGTATTGATGTGTGACGCCAGAGTCACATGTTATTTGATGTCCGGATGTGTGACGTCAGAGCCACGTGATATTTTATGTCCGGATGTGTGACGTCAGAGCCACGTGGTATTTGATGTATTTATGTGTGACGCCAGAGTAATATGGTATTTGATGTCTGTATTGACTAGCTACTTTTAAGACGGGTGAGATTTTGTATACCCCATATATTGTCAGTGAACATAACGATACGATGATGGATGGGTATTTCCTACATAATGATTGCCACGTCGCATACACTTTCAAAAAACATATATCTTCATTTTATAAGGTAACCAAACATACAGTGGTTCATTATGACGATAAATTATCATATTATATTCAAAGTTTTTGGTGCCTTTTTCACCAATTTACAGTTAAGCACGTAAATAAATCATTTCTATAAACGATTAAGCTTTCATAATCAACTTCTACCTACTACTGACATTGTAATAAATATTCCAGTCCTTTGAAAGAATGAACTATCTGTGACGTCGGCTTTATTCTTTATATTTTTCACAAAAATGTGTATTAAATATCATGTTTTTCCCTAACTGATATAAATCAACTATATTATTATATGTGTATCAAAAGAAATAATGAAATATATTAACTCTGTGTAACTTGTATAGAAATGTATGATTTTATCACCAAACCAATGTAATAAAACATCATTACCCAAATATTCAGTCTTCAAATTTAATTTTAAAATTATTCTTATAAAACATATTTAGTATGATTGCTATTCCCTACATTATATGTGTTTGCCTTCTGTATATTGCATGTATTTTGTCTGTTGAAATGCATTTTTATATTTCAAAGGAGTTGTTTTAAATATTTCATAAAAAGGGAAATTCAGTTTAATGATTTGCAAAAATAAAACAATGTTTAAAGAATGTTTGATGAAGCACCTGTTAGAGCACGTGATTTACTCGTGCATTCCACGTGAGTCATTGATATATCTAACTCATTAAACACATATTATAATAAAATATGTGCAATATATGTCGTAAACAGGTCTACTATTGATCCTACAATGAATTTACGACATTGATAAGTTAAAACAAAGTCAACATTCACAGTCAAGCCTATATATTAACATTTGGTTTAAAAATCAATTCAAGTCATAAACTATGTATGCACATTTTGACTTAATCGTTTTCCGTGATCAAACAAGTTATACGTCAAGTTGCTTTAATTTATTATTTAATTCAAACGTCTATTCTTAATTCATTCATACATTCAAGAGATTGGTTACCTTCATACAGACAATGCGGTTCTTAGTAAAGCAAACCTAAGCTACAGTGCAATCGTTAGGAGCCGGACAAAACTGGCCTAAATGTTGAGGTGAACTTATTATTGATATGGCAATTAAACTATATTTGAAAACGTTGTTAATGTCGACCATAACAATACTCAATTTAATATTTAGTACTAGTAATTACTCACCGTTTTAATGACAAAATATATATTTAATATATGATAGGATATGCACCGTGAATATATAACTCTTTTATTACAGTTTCTCACATAATGTCATACAATGTGAAAAATTAAACTTAAAATTGCAAAACTGTTTAAAAAGTTAATAAAATCAATTTATTGCACAAAGAAACCTGCACATACTCAAAATGAATTTATGCTCTGTACTAAAAGCCTTGTGTCATTTCAACACCTTTTATTAAATATTTCCATTTTCCAACTAAACACCTTTCCTCCGCGCCAAATAAAGATGTGGAACGGACAGTTCTATAAGTACTTATTTGACACGCTTCTTTCACATACAAAGTTACAAACAAATAGTTTCATCAACTGGTACCATACATATCGAATCCACGGACCATATCTGTCATGATAATACAACCCCGTAATACCAAGACAGACGTAGTCATTGCACCCTTAAACCCTTAAAGACGCCTTAATGTCGCTAGCAATTAACATTATAAGTCACTAGCACTCAGATGCCATCACTAAGTAGAATGCTCATAAGGGGCAGCTCCAGCCCCTTTTCTGTGTGTTACAAAGTCAAGGAGATCGTACTGTAATTGCCTGCTGATAAACTTGGGCGGGAACTATATAATATGTGATTATACTTCATACAATATAAGATATAATTTATTTAACGCGCACCTTTTCATCACCTCTTTAACACCTTATTATGCAATATTACACATTCTGAGAGTGTATAAGATCACTGATTGTCGTGTGCTTTCATACAAGTATTTATTCATGAATAACATTCATCCCCTTCGAGTAATATAAGCCCACTCCAAACCACTCAATACCAGACTTTTGTCAACTCAAGCATTGAGAAAACTCGTTGATTTCAATGAAGCTTCTACTAACGATATAGAAGATTTTGTAAAGTATGTTTGCATTGCAAAGCGAGGATTAGAGACGTTTATAATGTGATCATGTTCATTTTAATACCTTCTATATAAGAGACAGTCAAAGCAAATAATTAACCGGCGCCTCAAGTTTTGGGGACTTGGCTTTTTTGCATTAATAGTAATATTTTAATTGATGATTTGGTAAATGCTGTTACCACAAAGTGAGCTGATGGTATTAAACATTCTAATCCCATAAATAATATTATTTAATCCAGATAGCGGCCTTTTAGAAGTAATAAGATTACTAGAAACCACAGTTATACGTGGGGTGTATGATTTAATACAGGCGTTTAGTCATAGATACGTGTATGCACTTAATAGGTAATCCTCACTTCAGTATCCCAAAGTTACGTTTATACGCATACCTCTTTATGATGATGCAACAAAAAAGGTATGAGGAAATCAGACAGGAAAGGAAGCACTCAGCCTAACCAGCCGAGCACAGAAATGAAATCAGCAACTCCACAACACAACTACACTGAACAATGCCCACACATTAGCCAAAGAAACAATTAAAAGTCCAAGTCCCCGCCGAAAAAATGCAGGATGACCCAATTTTACAAAGAAATTACAGCTACATTCAAATGCATACCTCTTTATGATGATGCAGCAACTTTAATTGTGACAGAGGGCTGAGCAATATTAATGACCTTATAGTAAATGAGCTATCTAAACCTTATATGTCCACAATGTGTAGTTTGTAAAGAATTACAATGAATTTAATGCACAATACGCAATAAAAGGAACAAACAAAAATCTTGAGGAGACACGTTAACCTGCCCTATATCCGCCATTATACACGGAAGGACAAAATCATAAGCGAGTATTTATTATTAAACGGACCCTGTCATACATGTATAATAACCGTGTTAATGTATCATCCCAATTTGATCACAATATACAGTACTTGTATCTAAATGTTGATGCATTTTATTGAACCTGGAAATTACACGTGTTATAATCACCGAGCATGAGACTATATATCGGCTATAACTCCTAAACTAATGTTCTAGCACTTATAGTGTAGGCCTACTACGAACAGATTATTTATAGTTCATATCATAATAATGTGCAGATCATTACTTTTGATATAGATTATTAACTGGTAACGTACTCTGCTTTTTATTGCCGGGTAATGTTTGATACCATCTCCTAACGCATAGAACGACTTTTATATCTCACAGTACTTGCAAGTTCAGTTATGGTTGTAAGGTTCACTCAAAATACGCTACATTTCTACTATATTTCTTGAATAAAGTTCAATTACCACCACTTAAATTATCAGGGGCAAGCATGTATTAGAACTAATCACACGTGATATAAAAAAGGTTTGAGGAAATCATACAGGGAATGTAGCACTCAACCTAAAGGTACGTACACACAGTAAGTTTTGATGTATAAGTCGAGGATGTACGCTTTGCCACGTGTACGTCATATCCATACATTTCCCTCATACCACTTGGTAACAACGAAGGCGTACATCTTGAGAAAATATACGGCAGAGGCGTACTTCACCTAATTACAAAGAACATGTTGACTTATAGGTCAAGATGTATACATCAAAACTTACTGTGTGTACGTACCTTTACCAGCCGCGCACATAAATCAGAAAACCACATCTCAACTACACTGAGCAATGCCCACACATAAACCAAATAGACAATTAAAAGTCCAAGTCCCCTTTCTTTTTGTTTGAATACAGTTCATCATCAACTAAATTATAAGGAGCAAACATGAACCTTCCCTGTCGGATTTTCTCATACCATTTATGAACACTAGTCATTCACGATGTACCCTATATTCTAATTTCTTCCCACATTTGTGAGTCTGCTAAATATAACTAGCACTTATGATGGTATTTCCGTAATTACACGCCAGTAGTTCAATTATTCTGCATCGTCATCTGAATAAAATCATGACCTTTCTCTGCTGTCGATTTTATATGATAAGCAATGTATTATACAGTCTTTGTAAGTTCTTTTTAACGTACTTTGTAATGCTTTATACTGTTTTCGAAAAGTGTCAAACTTTATGACGTATTTCACTAAGCAATATTTCCACCTATCACGGCCTAACGACAAAATGAATGTAAATATTCAATAAGCATTGCTTTTCTACTAATATACTATTATATAAGATGTTCAATAGCTTCACACCCCTGGGTAAAAAACGAGTCGATATATATGAACGTGTTGTGTATGAATGGTAAGTTAGATGTTAATTGCTATAAACGGGTATTTTATGAAATAAAGTGAAACGACATAGCCATGCATAAATTTGTTAAATATGAAATAAACTAGGCCGGAATACAAATGTATTCTTTTTAAGTTATATACCATATTTATATGCTGTAAAATATATTAATTCATAAATAATAATTCCCTTCCGTCACCAAGTCCTCTCGTTGTAATTTTTATACTCTTTGCAAACATGTGTCAACCCTATTTTAAGAATCAAGCCTAAGAAATTATATCACAGAAAAGTGTTGACATCCCCAAATTTTCACCCCTTTACTATAGGTCTTTTATAGCAAATGTGTGAAATTTTGGGGATGTCAAAACTTATTTTCTAAGGCTATTGATATAGGCAACTCCATTCCATATTTTGATTAGGATAAGTATACGTTATTCTGAGACAACCTTTGTACAGCAAGAACATCTGTCAAACTTAAACACAGAAGCATACTTGGATCAAGTTTTTAAAATAAAATATCAATTCCAAACTCTTATCACACTTCGGATGATATAGTATTTGTGTTATTTGGTAATGGTCTATCAGAGATGAAACTGGGCGGTATGGGAGCAATAACGCTGCACCGATGTTTATAATCTTAGCTTACATTTAATAAAAACACTGATACTGTATTTCGGTAAAATGACAATTTAAGAACATAACATCATAAAACCATGTAATACATGTGATATGGAAATAATAAAACAAGAAAACAATAACACAAAACATGTACACACGTTTGTTTAAATATATACCAATGCTATTATGGTTTGCTGAAAGATAACAATTGGAACTTTTATTCTATTTCAGGAGTTTCTGATTGGTTGGAATGGTCCTCGTGTTCTAAGTCATGTGACCAAGGTTATCAAGTACGGAAGAGAAACTGTACAGGGAATTCGGATGACTGTAATCCGGATACGATGGACAAAAGGTCGTGCAATAGCTTTTCGTGCCACAGTAAGTTACATACATCACATGTATACGTATATAGATTGGTGGAATAAACATTGGTCTCCACCGTATGTATCTATAACTTAGTTGTGTGTTTGCGGGAAAAGAATCTGAAATTGTTATTGCATGAAATCGCACAAACATACCCATGTACTCATGTTTAAGAAACTTAATAAGATTCATAATCAAGATTCATCGTCATGATATGTCTGTACCATAGCGAAAAGTTTTAGTACTAACATTTGGTGATCCACAATACCCTTCTGTAAATAGGCTCATAAATTAGCCGTATTTTGTAAAAAAATATTGGTAGCTCAGAGGTCAATGTCATAACTTCATTTCTGATGACTTTAATTATGATGTTTACATATTCACCTTCTGGGGTATGATTGAGGTTCCATTGATTCATTCACTAAACGTTTATGTTTATGTTCTATTATTTCAGATGTGCACGATTTACTTCATTATTTGGGTGTGTACAAACTACCTCTAGGCGTATACCACGTCCATACTCGCCCTGGTGCTTTCAATATAACAAAAAGTGCGAAACTTTATACACCACTTTCAGAAATATTCCCATACTCACTACCTCAACAATTATCCTTAATGTTATCAATTAAATTCAGTCAGAATTCGAGCGGGTACTTCTTTACACTCAGTGATTTAACAGGCAACCAAAGGTTTGCCTTGAACTATAACAGTAAAAGTGACGGTGTTGGAAAGATCGATGTTGAACTTCACAAAGATCAAGACGTTGATCCGGTAAACAAAGACCATAATGATATAGATATTGAAGTGGTTGAAAATGACTGGCACTGGATTGGGTTACGTATGGACGAGAAAAGTATAGAGTTATATATGGACTGTGAACTTGTGATTTCAAAGACTGTAACTGATACTAACACACAACCATTAAACAGTAACTTGATGATAGCATTGGGACCGTATTTCATACAGTATGGTACAGGTTTTCAGGTAATTATATTCATATATTTTCTATCTTTATTTCTGTAATTAAGTTTACCTCAGATTTGTTATACTTCCAATGGTTACATTCGGCAAATAAGCAAATAAATTAGAATCCCTTTTCTTCCTAGCGTAAACCTGTTTAAATAATTATATTGTATCCTTATTAGTATATAATCAGTTGGCTTAACGTCATGAGCTACACATACAGAAGCCCATCCGTTCGTTATGTAGAGGCATTGTATCAAACTCGACATAGGAATGTTTTTGTTGCTTGGTCCTCAGTATAAAACAGATAAATACTATTCGATTTCATTTAACTTGAACTATAAAAATCACCTTACTTGTTACTGTGTTTTGTGCTCGGCTGGTTAAGTTGATGGCTGCCTTCCTGTCCGGTTTCCTCATCTCTTTTTACTTAGGCTGCAATTTCCAGGTAAATTAAACTATTTTGCCGCCCATCTACCATAACAATACATATAAAAATTCCACCCATAATGAAACTGGGCTCCAGGATCATAACATAACTTCAGTTCGAAACTCCAATGAGCTCAAAATTGAAGGTTGTATTATGTGGAGAACGAACAACAGATCGTCTGTGGTGCTAGGTGAAGTTTACAAGGTTGATTCTAATGATGTTATCATTATTGCGGTTATTTTATATTGCGATGTATTGCATGCTATGAATTAACAACTGCTTTTATAAAATCTCAGGGACAAATAGAACAGTTGATGTTGACCGATGATTACGAGACAGCAGAACAACATTGTTCAACTGATATAGATCATATAGTAAGTATTGTATTTACTACATTGAGCAAATCTTCCAACAAAACACTTACGTTTTCATGTTTTTTCTATTCCGTTGCATGTGTTAGAAGACGAAGCAGTTGAAAAATCAATGTGTTCCATGTAATAGTTTAATGACATTGCCAAAGGATTAATGTACCAAGAAAACATCGCTATTCGTATTTCAGAACAAAACCCAATTCTTACTATGACCTGGCCATGTGAGTACGTACTCCGTGCTCAAACTCCGTACTCCAATTGGAGCATGTTCATGGTTACAAAAAAACTACTGTAACTTCTTTATTACAAAATGGAAACATGTAACATGGATATTCATTCTTAGTAAGACCATTTGCTTCAAGTTGGTTAAGTTTTTGATGCAAAATTCTTAAAATAATCTGGGTTTTTTTCAAGTTTGAACACGGAGTATGGAGTTTGAGTATAAGAATGAGAAAGTTCATGTTTATAATCACCGGGCCTGTATGTATTAATTGTTATCATATTAAAATGTGACATATTTCTTATAGGAAGATCGAGCTATTAAGGATGAAGGTAATAGCAACATTAACAACATTAACAGCATTGAGTATGAAGGTGCCGGTGATAATGGTAATGACAATGAAAGTGCTACAGCGGACAAGTTAAATAGAAAAACAGATATTCCAGCATGTAATTATCCACTCATTATTGTATTGCGCAGGCTTAGAATGAGAAGTCTTAATTGTTTTACCTAGTGTAAACCTAAAAAGTAATTTTATGATAGTTAGTTTCTTGTTTTTCTCAAAATGTCGTTTTTGCACTTACGGCCTTCTCATTCTAAGCCAGCGATATTTAACTTAATACATTTATTTTGCAAATTTCTATAAACCTATACATAGAATAGTGAAGGAAGGGACATAATTATGTCAATATGGTAAGGGAGGGAATGTTACAGAGCAAACGAAAGAAAGGGACCGATATGTTAATGTGATAAGTGGAGAAATTAGAGGGATGAACAGAGTAATCAAGGGAAATTAGATGGTTGGGCGCAGATGGGATAGTAGTCCAAAGAGAGTGATGGGATGAACACAGCTAACATGGCTGTGTACGTATACATTGGTACATGTAGTCTAGTCGGAATGAAGAAAAATGTGCCAAAACATTACATTTTCTTAAAGTACAATGTTTCAAGTTTGCATTTTCACTTGTTGGCATAAAATAATTGTGGCTTTGCCCCTACAATCCAAGATGGCCATCAAATGTCCCTCAATTTTCCTATATTTCAAAGTATAGTAACATTTTCTAAGCTTTAATGTAAAAAACATTTTTTCTTATATTTTTCTTCATTGCGACCAGACTAATGTATATTGATTACATTCTGTTGTATATTGGCTACTGCTACAAAGTGCATACTAGATTAGTTAGATAAGTTTACGTCGTCAATGAAAACAACATGCACATATTTATACTATTTGTTAATGCAAAAGTTCGGATACTGAAGTAAGTATGCCAATTCAAACAGTATTTTAAACTAACTTATATTGCAGTTGCTGTGGAGACCACTACTGCAGTGATTGAATTTAATGCTGAGTGGACCGAGTGGTCCCCATGTAGCAGGACGTGTGGTCGTGGTGTACAGTCTCGAACCTTATACTGTGGTGACAATGTGATCAGCACCTGTATTCAAGCGGGGTTTAGTAGTGTACAGAATAGATGGTGCTATACACAGTCTTGTCGAGGTGTGTACGTTTATAGTTCACATCACTGTGATTCTACCTTTTAGAATGAGTTTTTAAATACTTGAGAAATCAAATTAAATCTAGAAAATACGTTTTATAATGACGTAAAGTAAATGAATCAGCTTAACCAGGCCTTACTTAGTTCTCTTCGCACTATTTAGTGCACAATGCTTCCACAGCTGCTCCCTACTTACATATGTTCCCTCTGTTGTCATCCTGGTAGTTCCCATAATTTTCATCTCTACTTCAACGGTTCTTCTCCATGTGGCCTGGGCAACCTCATTCTCATTTTAGTAAGAACAGACTACAAGGACAACTACACAAGATGAACAAGAAAAAATAAATCAAAGTTACACAAGCACGTTGTATTTCTCTGACAGTCTTGTGCATCCAACACTCAAACATCAACAAGAACGAATCACAAAGACGACAAGTCCCTAGGAGGACATCACAAAATACAACACTCAAGCACAACAGTATACATGCCTATTGAAAGAATTGATTCAGCCTTGTGCTGGAAAACGAAATGCTGAATGCACATACAGGTCTCTTAACTTACCTTACTAGTATCTTACAGGTTGAACGCGATACAACAAAATGCAATACGCAACAAGATATAATAATATCACAGTATACTAATATTATGCAAATATGCCAATTTGGGAAAAAAATCCTACACGTGTTTACATAGTACAATAACCTGTTTATAATAAAGCACACTGATAGTGACATTCAAGAGAATCCAAAAATACTAGTACGCCACAGTACAGAAACACACACAGCAGATAGAATTTTGTGATGTCAATATTTAGGAGGAATTTCAGATGACACCGGATAAATATGCAACTCTTTGTATTTTCAGGGACCTGCAACAAAAATAAATGCTTAAATGGTGGTCGCTGTATTTCAAATGACGTCTGTGCATGTCCAGTTGGTTACACAGGGAGCAAGTGTCAAACAGGTACGAACATTTAGAATACGGCATCTACAGTTTCTCAACGTTTGATATTTGAATATCTGCATTTACGACCAATGTAATGTTATAATAGAAACATTGTTTTGATCATGTGCGACATTTGCCGACATTAGGCAAAGAGGCGTCAACACTATGTAAAGGAAGTAGCTATGACCCGACACTTGGCACACTTTTAGTTACATGTAGCTTGTCACATTGAGCCGTTTTGTAGCAGAAAAATGAATATGTGGTCGTTAGTAAGAATCCGAAATGTTAGTATACAAACGTTCATTTTTTGAGTCGACATTATTAATTAAAAATGTACTAAGGTGTAATTCGTATTTATTATTTAAAAAATTATATACTTGTAACACAAACAACGACTATGGCTATGATATAGAGGATATTTGTATTTTTCCGTGTATGATCGGCTGATAATTCACCGAGTGAGCAGCTGATGTAATATTTTCACGAGTGGCGTAGCCGCGAGTGAAAATATAAGTCAGCTGCTCACGAGGTGAATTATCAAACGATCATACACGGAAAAATACTAATATTCTATTTATTTCATGCTTCAAATAGCTTAAATGATGGAAATACTCCACTATATACCTCAAATGTTTTGCGTGACGTCGTTTTCCCGCCATGCACGCGTCGAGTTACAATCAAATAGTTCTTCTACAATGGTTTCAATTTCGTCCATTTGTTTTACATTTATGTATATATAATTTTGTTTTATTTGTTAAAGATAAAGAGAGCAAGTGAAAATGCTTATTATTTTATTTTTGACGGCGAGGAAATTTAATTTAAAAAAAAGTCCGTTAGCCGTGAAATTATGAACAGTGAAATTATGAACAGTGAAATTATCGGGGAATAATCCACCGTTATTCTGCCGTAAACCACCGATAAGCATGAAATAAAATATTATATACGAGTGCTTTTGTTTCAGCAATATGTGATCCTGCATGTAGGAATGGAGGTCAATGTGTTCAACCGGGTTATTGTTCCTGTCCATACGGTTATATGCCGCCAAATTGCGAACGTAAGTAAATTATAACCAGGTTATTGTTCCTGTCCATACGGTTATAAACCACCAAATTGTGAACGTTAGTACAATGTACTGTATAGCCAGGTTGTTGTTCCTGTCCATACGGTTATATGCCACCAAATTGTGAACGTAAGTACATTATAGCCAGGTTATTGTTCCTGTCCATGCGGTTATATGCCACCAAATTGTGAACGTAAGTACATTATAACCAGGTTATTGTTCCTGTCCATACGGTTATTTGCCACGAATTGTGAACGTAAGTACATTGTAACCAGGTTATTGTTCCTGTCCATACGGTTATATGCCACCAAATTGTGAACGTAAGTACATGTATAACCAGGTTATTGTTTCTGTCCATACGGTTATATGCCATACTATGTTATTGTGAAAGTTCAGTCGATCCTTTGCATATAAACGTAATGAACTAATAACACAAAACAATCATCACATGCCTGTCAATTCGAAAACTTAACTTACATGTTCATGTATATAACACACATATGTTACCGCGGCAAACCTTCACTAACTCACACCACTGCAATATGTTTCCAGCCATTTCAATTGAAATCGGTCCGCTGATACACATTTGCATCTTTGTTAGCTGATCAGTGTTGCTGTGTCAATTTAAATGACTAACACAAAGAACAAACTGGCTCCTACCCGAATCGAAGATGTAACAGTCACCAATCATGAGTGTTCATGGATGAACATAAGATTCCAACCTCTAATTTACATGTGAGGTTTCTAACGGTTATAACAGCTGATTTTATGTTTCCGTAATAAAATACGAACCTTGTAGAGTTCATCATGTTCAGGATATTGCTCAAGGAGATAATAGGAAAAAAGGGTATGAGGAAATCGAAGAGGGAAGACAGCACTCAATCTAACCAGTAGAGCACAGAAATCAGAAACACCGCACACAACTACACTGAGCAATGCCCAATTTCACACAAAAATTATAGAATAGCGGTGATTCTGTGAGACCAAATAAAGGTTAACAGATAGGGACAATGAAAGGCATATTTTAACCTATATATCATTGTATATTTTCAGCTGTATGTGTGTTACCATGTAGGAACAAAGGTCGTTGTGTGGGACCAAATAAATGTAAATGTAGAAAAGGTTATGTTGGAACCGATTGCTCAACACGTGAGTAATAATTACGATAACTTGTCAATGACATACATGACACCCCGAGTGATGAACAACAAAGTATCATACACGTAACACATGTTTTGTCATTTTTATCACTAATGTAGATAAACATGTATATGTCAAAAAGAAAATGAAAATAGGTCAGGAATCAGTCGAACACGAAATGCACAAAACGGAACACACACACGCAGACAAGAAAAGAAACATAGAAAGCAAACGTCACAATTCCCAACACATTACGTAAAGTCACACTTACTTTTATATTTGATAGAGTGTTTGGAGCCTTTGGAAAGTTTTAGAAAGTTCGTGAACAATGTATTAGACTTTCGAGATATCTACATATAGGTTAGTTACGTCACTCTTTTTATCTTTTATTTATCACAGCTGTATGTCGACGTGGTTGTTATAATGGCGGAAGATGTGTGTCACCAAACACGTGCTCATGTCCAAGTGGATTCACTGGTACTCGGTGTCATAAACCTGTCTGTTACCCGGCTTGTGAGAACAATGGTAAATGTTTGTACCCGGGTGTATGTCAGTGTAAGCGGGGATACAGCGGACCGCTTTGTGAACAGCGTAAGTTTCCGATTTATTATTTCATTGTTGATTTAAATACATATACATTTGTAGGAATATCAATTATCGGATGAAAGCATATGTGTGGCACGGAAGCCGAATGTTAAGCACCTTAGGACACCGATTTGGAGGTCCCTAGTTCGAATATCAACAAAGGCAATGGAAAGTGCAGAAAGGCTTAAGAGTGTTCAATCTTTTCCACTCAACAAGAGACTGCAGTTCGTAACCCACAGGAAGATTCACGTATATGTGCTTTTCATCGGGTACGTAAAGAACCGATGATGATGTTCAAGACGAGGTTTCATTGTTTCACACAAACTTGCTGTATCTTCAAAGTCGGAGTAACTTGAGCGGCAAACTGAATGGACATGTACTACGACTGTTGTCGTCGAACTTAATAAACTGTATCATACTTATAGATCACGGTGGTTTCTCAACTTTATTTGAACCTTTGTACATAAAAAGTACGACTTTATGTATATTTGCACATGAATTGTTTTAGGATGTTATATTATCAACATATTTAAAAATTGCGACAGAACTCTATTTTTGCACATCACTAATATAGCTATGACGCACGAGTGAGTAAAGCTAATCATAAGTAAAACATGGCATTTTGTTGGCATTTTAATGAATATCAGTGGCTGGGCTACATAAATGGTAAAAAGTAAACAAGACTGAAACCCGCATGATTCAAAATGTATATCATCGGAATGTAGAAAATTGTTTCTACAAACAGTACACAAATTGTCACGAAAGCAGATAGCACAATTACTGGCGTCTGAAGAGAGTCTCTAATACTAACCCGGCGTACAAGATGACGACCAGGACGACACACTATCTACTTTACACGGTGATAGTGCTTCCCATAGGGCTATAAAATACGCTGCTTAAAGTGACCAAAACATCGCTGGACTACAATGTGTCACATAAAGAAATCGTTGTGAAAATCGTGAGCATTGTCCAGATGTTGAATCGAACATTTAGGTCTCGATAACTTCACTTCCTTTATAGTCTGGACAACCATCACTAAACCATTCATGTCATTCTGAAACTAGCAAAGTACTTAAAATAAACTCTTCCCCATTGTCGTTACGATATTTTTAGACGAAGCCGGAGTATTTCTGCCGTTTTTAACCTTCCTTTATTTAGTTCTGATGTGTTACTTTGATTTAGAATGGGCTACTAGTATTACTAGTATATGTATGAACGGACAGCATTGTTTTCGACGAAAAATCAGAAAATTGTTGCTCTTAATTGAATTCTATATCAATACTGATTTTCAACGTTAAATATATATGATCTTTGTCAGGTTTAGATCGTCCAACCTACGAGGGTTGTTCGATATGTATTGTCACTTGAGCATGGAAAACCAAACTAAACCCGATATCTAAAATATTATTATAATTACTTTCCTTTAAACTACTCTCCCTGAGATAATAATTAGCAACATTTCTAAGCCCTCACTTATATGATCGTAGATAACTTTGTCAACCCTGTATATGTCTCAATACAATTTGGCTATAATAGGCGTCAAGTATCAGTTGCAAAATTGTACAACAAAACTTAATTAAATGGAAACAACTTTAACATATCAACCAAGGGAGGTAAAAATCAGAAATACAACTTTAAATATCTTTGATGACCACCAGGTTGTTATATTTTCCATTTCCAGCCATTGGCATGAGTCGTAAGCATTGTTGAATGTATCGACTCGATTATTATTACTATCTGAACGCAAAGTATAGTCACATCTTCGAAAAACGTGATATTGCGTCATAACGTCACTTCAATCTCTTAAACGCTCTCGCAACCAGCATTGTAAATCTTTCATTATATACTCCTACACATAAATCAATCAAACAGTGATGAATTTGGAAATTATAGTTTCTTGTCGGCAGAAAATAATATGAATTGTACTGACGTCACGTCATAATTGTTCTGACATTTTCTGACGCATAACTGTAACACACTAAATAAATTTCGAATGTTTTTCAAACGTGGGTGATTCTTTGCACACAATTCGGAGATAATTGGAACACATTCAGTGTTTAAGGCACGTACATGTAATGTAAGCACATCTCGGACCGAACAAACCACGTGACAAATGGCGAGTTTCTAACTCCGATGTTTTTGTCTGTCTTGTAAAAAATCACTTGCGAACTTTCAGCATATTACTATTTATAACAAAAGAGGTATAAATCAAGAAAAAGGAGGACTTAGAAAAGTTGTTAAGTACAATACACATTTTCACCATTTTGACCCACATTTGAAATACATTAAAAGCGTGCTTTGTCATAGAGCACTGAGAAATAGCTGTACCATCAACTTTTTCAGTAGCACAATTTCGCCCCGCAAACATTATTTTAAGTTAAATGAAATGGAATAGTTAAAACTGTGCCCACTCTGGAGATCTAAGAGGATTTTGTAACATTAACACACATCCTGTCTTCAAAATGTCGGTAATATTACCCGCACAGTGGCAAAACAGCGTGGTTTTTAAGCAGATCCGCGAAGTGCGAACTACTCGTTTAGCAGATTTTAGAAAAGTAACTGTTTTTGTTGCAAAACTTAGTCACGGTAGGACAAGGTATTCATTCGTCTACCCTTAGACACCGGGAAGTTGTATTGCCGGTCCTCGAATGGTTATGAAAAGGCACACAATGCTTTCCGTACATGAAATATCCACATTGCTGTATTCGCCTTTTGACCAGAATTCGGGTAATTTTCAAGACTGTTCCTATCCTCAACAAAAGTTATTTTCTATTTACAAATTGTTCAATATGAGTATAAACTATCTATTTACGCACTAACTATTTCGTTTTTAAAATACTATATAACCCATATAAAAAGGTATAAGAAAATCAGACAGGGAAAGTAGCACTCAACCTAACCAGCCGAGCACAGAAATCAGAAACACCTTAACACAGCTACCCTGAGCAATGCCAACACATAAGCCGAAGAAATAATCAACAAGAGCTGTCTCCATAGGACGACACATGCCCCCGTGCATGCTTTGATAGTAACGTAACGTTAAGATATCAGCACCGTCACAGATGTGTCATAATATATTGGGCAAATGTGATATTGACATATTTTTCTTTGTGTAAAGGGCCATAACTCTTAAGCGTGTAGGTCAATTTAAAATCTTGTTATCTAACATGACCTAGATCTTATGGCCGTACACCTTTTCATGTTTCAAAAGGTTTGGTGAAGATCAGATGATAAATGCTTGAGTTATTGAGCGGAAACCAAAAAAAAACGCCATTTTCCTACGTGTCAAGGGCCGTAACTCTAAAGTGGCTACGTCAATTTGACTGGTTATCAAACCTGACCTAGATCTCATAGCCTTTCACATTTTCATGAGGTTTGGTGAAGATCCAATGACAAATGCTTAAGTTATTGAGCGGAAACCAAAAAAAACGCCATTTTTCTATGTGTCAAGGGCCGTAACTCTAAAACGGCTAGGTCAATTTGACTGGTTATCGAACTTGACCTAGATCTCGTAGCCTTACACATTTTCATGAGGTTTGGTGAAGATCCGATGACAAATGCTTGAGTTATTGAGCGGAAACCAAAAAAAACGCCATTTTTCTATGTGTCAAGGGCCGTAACTCTAAAGTGGCTACGTCAATTTGACTGGTTATCGAACTTGACCTAGATCTCGTAGCCTTACACATTTTCATGAGGTTTGGTGAAGATCCAATGACAAATGCTTAAGTTATTGAGCGGAAACCAAAAAAAACGCCATTTTTCTATGTGTCAAGGGCTGTAACTCTAAAACGGCTAGGTCAATTTGACTGGTTATCGAACTTGACCTAGATCTCGTAGCCTTACACATTTTCATGAGGTTTGGTGAAGATCCAATGACAAATGCTTGAGTTATTGAGCGGAAACCAAAAAAAAGGCCATTTTTCTATGTGTCAAGGGCCGTAACTCTAAAGTGGCTACGTCAATTTGACTGGTTATCGAACTTGACCTAGATCTCGTAGCCTTACACATTTTCATGAGGTTTGGTGAAGATCCGATGACAAATGCTTGAGTTATTGAGCGGAAACCAAAAAAAAGGCCATTTTTCTATGTGTCAAGGGCCGTAACTCTAAAGTGGCTACGTCAATTTGACTGTTTATCGAACTTGACCTAGATCTCATGGCCTTACACATTTTCATGAGGTTTGGTGAAGATCCAATGACAAATGCTTGAGTTATTGAGCGGAAACCAAAAAAAACGCCATTTTTCTATGTGTCAAGGGCCGTAACTCTGAAGCGGCTAGGTCAATTTGACTGTTTATCGAACTTGACCTAGATCTCATGGCCTTACACATTTTCATGACGTTTGGTGAAGATCGGATAAACACTGCTTGAATTATTGAGCGGAAACGAATCCGGACGGACGGACGGACGGACTGACGGACGGACTGACGGACTGACGGACGGACGGTGCGATTTTAATATGCCCCCGGAACCGATGGTTCGGGGGCATAAAAATCCAAGTCACAGCCGAAAAAAATGCATGATGATTCAACTTTACAAGGAATTCACAGAATACCGGTTATAGAATGAGACCGAATGAAACACAACCAAGACTCATGGCAAAAACCTATATGAAATTGGTCCCTATGTAAAGTTAACGAATCGATTTATCGATTTTTTAAACCGTAAACCGTTGGGGCAAAACAAGCTCGAGATTCACGTACAAAGACAATACATATCGAACAGCCCTCGTACATGCTCTTCCGTATGTTTTGAAAGTCCAACCTATGTGCCCTTTGGTATGTTTTGAACGTCCAACCTATGTTCCCTTTGGTATGTTTTGAACGTCCAACCTATGTGCCCTTTGGTATGTTTTGAACGTCCAACCTATGTTCCCTTTGGTATGTTTTGAACGTCCAACCTATGTTCCCTTTGGTATGTTTTGAACGTCCAACCTATGAGCCCTTTGGTATGTTTTAAACGTCGAACCTATGAGCCCTTTGGTATGTTTTGAAAGTCCAACCTATGTTCCCTTTGGTATGTTTTGAACGTCCAACCTATGTTCCCTTTGGTATGTTTTGAACGTCCAACCTATGTTCCCTTTGGTATGTTTTGAACGTCCAACCTATGAGCCCTATGGTATGTTTTGAACGTCCAACCTATGTGCCCTTTGGTATGTTTTGAAGTCCAACCTATGTTCCCTTTGGTATGTTTTGAACGTCCAACCTACGAGCCCTTTGGTATGTTTTGAAAGTCCAACCTATGTTCCCATTGGTATGTTTTGAACGTCCAACCTATGTTCCCTTTGGTATGTTTTGAACGTCCAACCTATGTTCCCTTTGGTATGTTTTGAACGTCCAACCTATGTTCCCTTTGGTATGTTTTGAACGTCCAACCTATGTTCCCTTTGGTATGTTTTGAACGTCCAACCTATGTTCCCTTTGGTATGTTTTGAACGTCCAACCTATGTTCCCTTTGGTATGTTTTGAAAGTCCAACCTATGTTCCCTTTGGTATGTTTTGAACGTCCAACCTATGTTCCCTTTGGTATGTTTTGAACGTCCAACCTATGTTCCCTTTGGTATGTTTTGAACGTCCAACCTATGTTCCCTTTGGTATGTTATGAACGTCCAACCTATATGCCCTTTGGTATGTTTTGAACGTCCAACCTATGAGCCCTTTGGTATGTTTTGAACGTCCAACCTATGAGCCCTTTGGTATGTTTTGAACGTCCAACCTATGAGCCCTTTGGTATGTCTTGAACGTCCAACTTATGTTCCCTTTGGTATGTTTTGAACGTCAAACCTATATTCCCTTTGGTATGTTTTGAACGTCCAACCTATGTTCCCTTTGGTATGTTTTGAACGTCCAACTTATGAGCCCTTTGGTATGTTTTGAACGTCCAACCTATGTTCCCTTTGGTATGTTTTGAAAGTCCAACCTATGTTCCCTTTGGTATGTTTTGAACGTCCAACCTATGTTCCCTTTGGTATGTTTTGAACGTCCAACCTATGTTCCCTTTGGTATGTTTTGAAAGTCCAACCTATGTTCCCTTTGGTATGTTTTGAACGTCCAACCTATGAGCCCTTTGGTATGTTTTGAACGTCCAACCTATGAGCCCTTTGGTATGTTTTGAACGTCCAACCTATGAGCCCTTTGGTATGTTTTGAACGTCCAACCTATGTTCCCTTTGGTATGTTTTGAACGTCCAACCTATGAGCCCTTTGGTATGTTTTGAACGTCCAACCTATATGCCCTTTGGTATGTTTTGAACGTCCAACCTATATGCCCTTTGGTATGTTTTGAACGTCCAACATATGTGCCCTTTGGTATGTTTTGAACGTCCAACCTATATGCCCTTTGGTATGTTTTGAAAGTCCAACCTACATGTGTATGTGCCCTTTGGTATGTTTTAAACGTCCAACATATGTGACATTTGGCTACCACGCTTTACAAAACGTGACAATTTAGTTCGCTAATGTAAAAGATACATTTCACGAAAAAGTTAAGTGAATTTGCATTTGTATACATTGAAATGTTCTTATGATCTTTTGATTGTGTTTAAGCACAAACAAGTCTCCTCAGTTGACCTTTGATGGAGGCAGCAATGACGTACTTTGACAACACTGCTAATATACCTAACTGACGTCAAGTTGTAAATGCATGTAGGATTTCAAATGAACGTCAATGTTAATTATTCTGACACATGGTCAGTAAAAGTCAGTAAAACTGACTAACGTTATGAATGTATAGTATATCCTCATTACGTTACTCACTTTTACTGACTTTTATATACATGTAAATAATGTACAACTATAGAATAGTAGATAAGTACAGGGTGTTAAAAAAGTTCGTAGACATTTGTATTTTGTCTGTCATTTCATTTTCAAATAACATTTTCACATTTTTATGACACATTAGTAACTACAATGACCTCCTTTGTTTAGTTTAATCTTATTGAAGTCGATCTGACATGAGATGTATGAGATAAACAAGGGTTTAATAGACCCAAGTGACGACGCAAAATGTGGAAGACGTCAAAATGACGTCACAGTTTTAGGTACTCGATGTTTGCAAATGTGAGAGTCCATTATTCTTATGAGGTTTTCAATTTTATTTCGATCGAGTGAGTTGCCTGGTCTTTCTTCTTTGGGTATAAGGTGGTAAACAGTTTCACAAGTGTATTACCGGGTACTGGCAGGGGTACGCAACAGGCAACATTCTGCACAAAATCAGTCCAATTTTGGTTCCGGAGGAGACGCATTGTTTTAATATCACCATGGTAACCTCTTTTGGCCAGGGAAGTTTTAGCGGTATTTCGAAAGTATTAGTCCTCAATATAGTCAGATGTAACGATTTTAACAACAGAAATGATATTGAACTTTTGAGGTCACATATGACAATTGCTCACCAAAACCAGTGTTTTGAACTCTTATTGGCGTCGATCACTTATGGAACGTTATCTTCCGAACATCCCCATACTAAATAATTTTGTTTGTTTAGCTATAGGAACCAATATTCAATACACTTACCTAAGAAGACAATTTTCGTTCAGTCATTTTCAAAAAGGTTCTTAAATCTTCGAGCAAAAGCCAGTTTTTTCTTATACTATCTCACAGTCAGACACGGGTGGGTGGGGTATTTGTTAAAATACCATTTCTGTGTCTTTGTGAAGGTAAATCAATTCAATAACATGACTTAATTCGTTTCCAGCATTTGTAGGTGCTTTTACAACATTTCTGATCTATTTTACATCGCTTATATTTAATTTGTTAGTTATCCTATACCTCTTGCTAAGATCCTGTTAGGACGTCCGGAGTGCGTACCTCCCGATGCGCTATCCTCTCGCCAATATTTAGCCTTTCGCTTAACAATCAAACCACAAGAACCACCGAGAATGCTGGATATTTCTTTTATTAAATAACCCGCAACGCAGTATAAAACAACATTAAGCCCTTTGGCGAAATTCATAATTTGCAACACCACCACCTTTCAATAAACCTGCATGTGTAATTGCTGTTTACAAAATTACCAAGGATGTTTTGACTTAAGACTTGACGTCACGTACAAATATTCTTGCAGACAATATCATTTAATTCACACAGCGTAAAGATAATGTATAGTTCTACATTCCTACCAAGTTTTAAAACTGGACGTTGCATGGTTTTGGATTTATTGAACAAAATCAAGTGTCTACGAACTTTTTTAACACCCTGTACATAAGTTCTCGTATATATACAATTATATTAATGTGCACTCTTGGCATATACAAATAAGATGATATGTTGTAAGTACAATACAATACAATACAATACAATACAATACAACGGTGGCCTAAATCATAATATAGACATAATACGCACTGTTTTACATGCTCGCTAGATTTTAAGTTTTGTAACACTATGCCTGTTGTGCAATCCTATTTCTTTGATAATAAAATAAATATTTAATTAAATTAAAATAAAATACATATTGTATTGTTGTAACTTTGTAATTTGCAAAAGTTTGAAGTAAATATCCGATGTCACAAAATCTTGAACATCACAAAAGTGTAAACACATACAATTGCTATTATAAGTTCGATATAGATAAGTCATAGCATGTCAACGCTTGCTTTGAAGCGACAACTTGTTCCAAGTCGTATTTTGTATTCATTCATTTCTTGTTTATTTGGTGTTCGTGCTTGTAAGTTATACTTGAACTCTGTGATGTTTGCATGTGTCCTTTTGTTACCTGTTTTCACGTGTGCGCTGTTACTATTTTTTCTTTGCTCGGCTGATTATGTTGAGCACTGCAATCCCTGTCCGAGTTCCTCATTTCTTTTATATTATCTTTACGAAATGGTATAATTTTTTATGTGAACAAAAAACAAATAAAAAACAAATCCATATAATAAGGACGTATAGGTCTGACCTGTTGATGTAGTTACAACGAAGCTTATAGTATTTCATTGTATATTTTCAGTTGTCTGCAGGAAGCCATGTCAAAATGGCGGCGTTTGTTCAGGCAACAATCGATGTACATGCCCTAGCGGATATAGAGGGCGTTGGTGTCATAAGTTGATCAAATATCATGGCTGTCAGACAGCATGTTTAAATGGAGGTAAATGTCACAAACGTAGATGTCGTTGTACGGCAGGATATACTGGAGCAAGATGTGAGAAAAGGTGAGTGTAGCATTGGACAATATTATACCTCATTTGTATATTCCCTTCTTCTCTCAATGTGACGTAATATTGACCGGATGACGTCACATTGAAATTAAGAAAGGAATATGCAAAGATATATATTATAATATATGCTTAGCTAAACATAGTGTTTTACATAATTTATTTAATTTATTTACATAACCTTTACCAATAAATTATGCGTTTACTCTACATAATCCACCAACACATATTTAATGTATTCCGGACATATTTGACAGAGAAATGTCTAAGCAGGAACTCAAATGGGGATTTTTCAAATACTTAGATTCGGTATAAGTTTGCGGACTGTCCAGTTCGTAAACTTCCATATTGACCTCAAAGCCATGTTTTATTTGTTAAATAATACATGTCGTCGATTGGTCATACTAAATATGTGTGGACTATTAATTGAAGCTGGCCGTTTGACCAAACCTTATCTTAGTAGAATACAATATAGTTCGAATAGATAGATGTATTTCTACATATAATGCATAATTAAACATGACAAAATTATTTATTAATATATCGCAACATACAATAACAATAAACTAACATAGAAGCAATAATAAAGTCATGGCTATAAACAATATATGTAAAAAAATGGCACAATCTTATTTTCATTGCGGTCCTTAATATATATAATTTAATGATATGTGGAATGATTATGTGACATGTAAATATATAGAAAATAACAGCAGATTAGTAATGAAGTAGATGTTAACAAATTGATAAAAATATGAAGTAAATTCCCTGAGCGTAAAATAATCCAAACATTAATGAAAAATCAACCTGCTCCCAACAATTTAAATATCATTTACATATGTGAAAAAACATATTTGATTACATATTTGATTACAATTGGAATTTAAATATAATTGTAGACAACATACACGCATTCTATAATACAGAGACTTGTTACAATCTTGTGATGGAAAGATTCAACTTGTTTTGCTGTCTACATTGTTTTTAAAAATTTTTGAATTGGGAGAACAGTCATGTTGACCAATATGAAGTAGAAACCTTTTGTTTTTCCATAACGTCCATGTAAATGAGAATAATTGATACATTGTTTTCTGGTTTTCTTAAATAGAAATAGTATACATACAATTCTAAACCATCGAATTCCTTCCATACTCTGTCGTCTTTCCTTTCCACAGCGACTTGTTATTTCCTTGTGGAATTAGATGTGGGTATTTCTCTGTGTTGTTTTGTTGGTTGTGATGTTACTGTTTTCTGTGCTCGACTGGTTAAGTTGTGTTCTACCCTCCCTGTCCGATTTCATCATTTCTTTCTTGTTGATATACAGGGTGTTTCATAATATCTGTCCCCATTACATGCTTGATCTCATCTGATATCTTCATACACTAATGCAAAGCCAACATTTCACCATTTTATTCCGTATATAATATGACATTTTTGCTATCATAGCAACCCCGAAAATAAGATTCTTGCAAAAGGTCACTTTTTGATAATTGTTAAAATGACGTTCAAAATGAGTTTTATCCCAAATTGAATACATAGCTTGTAAAGTATTGAATAATATAACAAGTTTAATAATG
Source organism: Spisula subtruncata (assembly GCA_963678985.1). NCBI lineage: Eukaryota > Metazoa > Mollusca > Bivalvia > Venerida > Mactridae > Spisula > Spisula subtruncata. Next base: position 47,731,429 of record OY787668.1, read on the forward strand.
TTCATTACCCAAGAAATATTTTTATTTCACAAAGTTAAGATCATATACAACAAGTTACATTAAGTGAATGGTACAGACAGCAAGTTTTGGTTTCTGGTTACTAGGCAACGAAATAACTTAACCACACAGATACATTCTCACTTATAGTCAAGTAAACAGATGACTGGTTTTCGACAAATATTGTTTCCAAATGGATGTGGTAAATTCACAAAGAGTCGTATTGAGTCTACAATACCTCTACTTGTACCATTAAAAGCAACTGGTGATTTTAAAAACATGATTATGAAAGAGAAACTACAAAAAATCAGCAAGTTGGTTACCAGTATGTTAATTAAAGCGAGAACGTAGCGTTTTGCGTTAGATTCTTTCGTCGCCTAGCAACTGGTAACCAAAACAACTGTATAACTCATAAGTGTTTAGATTATCACAAATTGATGACACTTTCACATAGATATAATATTTTTTTTTTAAATCGTTATATCATGCAATACTTTAAAAAACATATTATTCAACTAGGGACACAAATTAAAAATGGACGTCATTTTGACATTTATCGAAAAAATACTTTTTTGGGAATCTTAATTCCTATCTTGCATTGATAGTAACATTTTCATGATACGTGTCGTATATACTGAATAAAATGGTAAAATGTTGGCTTTCCATTGGTATATAGATATATCAGATGAGATCAAGCATGTGCTCATGGCATTAGTTTGTAATGGGGACATATATTATGAAACACCCTGTACATGCAAATATAGATATACTTACTTTTTCAGACAATGTAATTACGAGACCTATCTCCGACCTTATATACAGACTTACAAGAAACCAGAACCACGTGAGGTAGCCACATTATGCGGACCATGGAGATGGATGACCTGCCTGGAAACGAGGTGAATGCCCGGATGTCACTACTGTTATTGTGAAAAAACATATTTGGTTACAATTGGAACTGTATAGAATATGTTACGACTGCGTATTTTCACATTGCTACTTTAAATAGCGAATTGGTATCAATAATAATACTGATTTATAAACATTGACATTAAGTTATTAATTATAAATCGGACCACACACGTATCAATTAGCACGAAAGGCAATCACCAAAGGAATACATTGCAAATTACTGTCACTACACGTATGCAATATCTTAGAAAATGACTAGTAATGAAATTTTATGACATTTGAATGATTATTTTTGGTTGTTTAAAATTTGGAGCTTTAAATGAAACAAAGTTGAAATAATAGACTGTATGTAGCACTCAACAGCAACAGGGCACACAGTGTACAAAAACACATACACAATAGAAAGGACACAAACCTAAAGCAAAGGCAACAAGGGCTACTATAAACACAAACATTAAATATTGACACTATGCAGCTATAGAACACGACACATATATCATACGAAAACCTCTCGTACAAACTCGTCAGTCAAACATATCCGTGACAAGAGCCAGCTGACAACTCCCTAGGAAAGAAACATAAATCATACAGACAACACAACAAACAACATTCAACCGAAACAATGTTAGGAACTTACCGAAACACACTGCTTACAGCTTATCCTTAAATGTGCCCAAATCCTCGTTATTTTGCATATACCTTTTCGTTCTATAATGAATTGAAAGTACATTGAACTACTCACGTAGCGTTAAATATTCGTTTTTGTGTATTCTTTCAGAATTGAGTACGTATTGACAACTAGAACAATCTACAGGACAGCATATCGATGTAAAGAAACCAGTTGAGAGTTGAGCGGAAGTATTGAAGAGTATCCAAGATGGCGACCGGAATTATACCATGTTACGCAGTATCCACACGAAACTGTGGCGTTAAGTTAGGAACTACCTCAAGTGAAATTTAAATCATACTGGGAAAGGTGCTGGACATAGGCGTTTACAACTGACGATGCGCAATTCCCTCGATGGTGCTAGAGTAGTCATTCTTCGAACCCCGACCAGGAGCTCCTCACTCATGTTTACTCATTATAGTCGTGTTTAAGTGCAGATAATTACCCATCCACCTAGTTATACATTATAAATAACGCATTTACAAAGTGCACATGTTCGATTTATCTGGACAGTACTATGTCAGCCAATCCGGTGCTAATTCTAAACCTTGGTCGGATTCATTGCATGTTGCTAATATCCTTAAATGACAAGACTGTATCAATTATACTATAATAACTGCACTTTCAAATCTAACACTGGAAAATGTCGACACATGCGTCATATTGACGACTTTGTATTTACGTTTCGACCTACTGAACATGATAACCACATGTTATCACATTATGTGCCATGCGCCACAATCTCATTGATATTTTAAAAACAAAAGCCGATGTACTAAACACCAAAACTACAGAAGCCGATGTACAAAGCACCAACTTTCTTATATACATGTACAATACATGTTAAAGTACAACTTGTACTGAACCGCGCGAGAACACTTAAACATTAAAGAGGATTTCATAATTTTGTTGTCATGTGACCCAAGCATAATATGTACATTCCATACTGATGTTATTGTTATTTATTAGTTGAAATGAAGCCAGTATTCATGTTGATATGTATTGGAAAAATAAAAGAAAAATATCAGCTAACAATATTCTCGTTATAAGCCAAAGAAACAATAAAACATCCCCGTCGAAAAAATGCAGGATGATCAACTTTCACAAAGCAATTATAGAATAGCGGTAATATACATGTACATGTGTTGATAGCAATGTCTTCTATCAGAGACCATGCAATCAACCACCTTACACGCTATCTAAGGCATGTACATGTGTTGATAGCAGTGTCTTCTATCAGAGACCATGCAATCAACCACCTTACTCGCTATCTAAGGCATGTACATGTGTTGATAGCAATGTCTTCTATCAGAGACCATGCAATCAACCACCTTACACGCTATCTAAGGCATGTACATGTGTTGATAGCAATGTCTTCTACCAGAGATCATGCAATCAACCACCTTACACGCTTTCTAAGGCATGTACATGTGTTGATAGCAATTTCTTCTATCAGAGACCATGCAATCAACCACCTTACACGCAATCTAAGGCATGTACATGTGTTGCTAGCAATTTCTTCTATCAGAGACCTTGCAATCAACCACCTTACACGCTATCTAAGGCATGTACATGTGTTGCTAGCAATTTCTTCTATCAGAGACCATGCAATCAACCACCTTACACGCTATCTAAGGCATGTACATGTGTTGATAGCAATGTCTTCTTTCAGAGACCATGCAATCAACCACCTTACACGCTATCTAAGGCATGTACATGTGTTGATAGCAATGTCTTCTTTCAGAGACCATGCAATCAACCACCTTACACGCTATCTAAGGCATGTACATGTGTTGATAGCAGTGTCTTCTATCAGAGACCATGCAATCAACCACCTTACACGATATATAAGGCATGTACATGTGTTGATAGCAGTGTCTTCTATCAGAGACCATGCAATCAACCACCTTACACGATATATAAGGCATGTACATGTGTTGATAGCAATGTCTTCTATCAGAGACCATGCAATCAACCACCTTACACGCTATCTAAGGCATGTACATGTGTTGATAGCAGTGTCTTCTATCAGAGACCATGCAATCAACCACCTTACTCGCTATCTAAGGCATGTACATGTGTTGATTGCAATGTCTTCTATCAGAGACCATGCAAGCAACTACCTTACACGCTATCTAAGGCATGTACATGTGTTGATAGCAATGTCTTCTATCAGAGACCATGCAATCAACCACCTTACACGATATATAAGGGTTTTCTGTTACCAGCAGAGTTTCTCTCAATGACATCACCCGACGCTGAAACAGACATGTGCAGTCAGTAGTATGATGTTCAAACAAAGGCAGCTTCATGGTGAAAGTATACAATACTCAGCCTCGTTAGATGTATGAAGGACTGTTTTTACGGCACTGTAAACACGCTTTTAGACCACTTGAATTGTATATACTTTTAGTAAGAACATATTTATTTTCCCAATTATAGAAATTAATGCATACAGTAGTTTACGGGATCGGATTAAAATGAAAGACAATCGATCTTATTTAATACTTCTTATATACTTTGGATATAATCATTCTCTCGACACAGTGCTCCTGTACGATAATATACTTCAAACTATTGTTCTATTGTGTTAGAATATGAAGAAGTCGAATAAGAATAAAGATGTGCAATTGCAATAAAGATAGACACCAAACGGTTATATAAAGCACCATCACCTTCTCGGTACAGCATACATGCCTCTTTCATTACTCTCTGACTTAACTGTTGGGTAATATTACATTAATTCAAGTTTGAATTCAAATCAACTACCCTTTGACTAGTTATATGACATAGTGTGTTTTCAATCGAAAATTTACGAGTCTTACTAAAAACTAAGTATATAGTGATAATGGATACTTATGGTGCCTCAATCAAGTTTACAATATTAATATGAACGACAAATATTACACGGATTTGAAAAGAGGTCGAGAAGCTTAAGGGAACACGAGTGCATGAACGTGACAATGTTGATGCATGATACACAATGGGCACGACACAGTGCAATAAATACGAGTAACATAAGTACTAGTTAACCCCTTGAAAAACGTATCACCTCTATGCCTAGGAACAATAACTCGTTCAAGTACGAGCCGAGTATTAAGTTCCATACTTTCAATTTCTTTTAATTTCAACTGAAGAAAGCCTACTGTCTTTAAAGCCTTTAAAATTGTCATTTTACATAAAGGTAAAATTTTACATTATCTTAATGGGCGTAGGTTTTATGAGTTTTGTGTGCGAGCATTAGCGAAGTATTAGATTTTTTAAAAACCTGTTGTATTACCAACACTTGGGTATGGTATTTTATTTGCACCGCAGAGATAACATTACATTATTTTATTCTAAGGACTTAGAACTTGATTGTTTAAGAATGTAAGAACATGCTTACAAAATATGAGATGGTATGCCTCTTAATTGTTACCATTTCTTGGTGCCATACAATGGAACATGCTTCATCAGGGAGTCAACAAACAATTCCAGTTCACTTCCTTCAAATAGATGTACAATGGTTAGAAGTTTTTAGACTTGATTGTTCAAGACGTTTGATTTCTTTACAAATCGTCCACAGAAGAAAGTCGACTACATACAGGCCACAGATGCGATTTATAATATGAGAATGAATTGTCATCGTTAGAAACACGTTAAATACCATTGTCCGATATGGTCAGGTCAGGTTATAATTAGCTAATAAGGGATAGACGTCATCAAATAAAGCATACCACTTTTTATGTATCTTCAATTTGTTAACTTTTAATGAACCAACCGCTCAAGAAGGAAGGTCACTTGAAGGTCACGTGGAAAGGTCACTTGCTAACTTGCTAACGGACGCGACATGTTAACTCGGATATGTTCTACATTGAATTTCTAAATTTCTCAGTGAACGAGTTCCAGTAAATTTGTTCGTAAATACAAATGTAAAAATGTATACAGGGTGTCCAAAAAGAAAGTATACAGTTTCGGGGTATTTTAATCAACTCTTAATGTTCTGTTATAGCAAAGAAATTTTGCACATGGTTAGAAAAAAGATGTAACTTGAATAATTTTTTAAAAATGTTAATTTCCAAAAAATACCTTATTGTGACCGTGACGTCATTTTGACGTAATTTACGACGTTTTCACAATTTCTTTCTGCCGCATGTTTCACAGTTTGCACTCATTCTTTAAAAGTGTTGGTTACATTTACACACATTTCTACAAACTGGTATTCTTAAATTTCATTTTGATGTTGATCAGAAGAAAACTTGTGTATATTCGCAATTGATTGTACATAAGCGATCTTGGATAGCCCAAAAGAAGAAATCCACATGAATTAAGACCCGGACTGTGGGCGGACCATTCCACTGAGCAGTGGAATTTTCTAGAAATTATTTGACACCAACTGTTTCTTGTAATTCACCCAACACCGTGTATTGCCATGTGTGACTCTGGCTCCACTTGCATGAACCATACCACATTCAAAACAAAGGATTCGCTGCGGAGTTCCGAAAGAACTTGCTTAACAAAGGCAAGTAACACAATGGGTTTACTTCTTTCTATTTTTTTGTCGAAATCGCAAGTGAATAGCGGGGACTTTGGTTTTCTATTTTTTCTTTGTCTTATGTGTTGGCGTTGCGCAGGATAGTTGTGTCGTGGTGTTTCTGATATCTGTGCTTGGCTGGTTAGATTAAGTGCAACCGTCCCTGTCTGATTTTCTCATACCTTTTTACTCCTGTACTGATAGAAGATATGGTGGGGCATATTGGTCAAACATTTTTCTTCCAGGGTCTAATTTAAGTCGGTCAGAGTGTCACCTACTGACATTTGTCGAATGACATGTGATAATTTTGTCTTAGCCATGAAATATATGTGCGAGCAAACCGAAACATGTTAGATGTTGATTATACAAATGGTAAGATGTGAAATATGAGGTACGTGCGATATGAGACATGTTAGAGTGTGTTAATATAAATGGTTAGCCGTTAAATATGTGTACGTGCAAACTGAGGCATGTTAGATGGTGATAATATAAATGTTGTGAAAGACGCGAAAATCAGGCGAGTATACCACAGGTAGAAAGGTGTTGACGAGGAACCAAGAGCTGAAAACAACGATGACGTACAAAACATCTAGATAATAGAAAATGGGTCAGGGAAAGCACGCCAAACTTAACCAACCGAGCAAAAAAAACCACAATAACAATAAAAAAATCACATAAAACAGAACTTCACGATACCCACACATTATTGAAGGAGATAATGTAATGTCCTTGTTCCAGTTGTCACAAAGCATGATGATCTTGCTTCTGTTATTTCTGATATTATTCTCATACGTCATTGGAATTCAAGTTACTATAAAAGTAATATATCTGTTAGATTAAGCTATGGCTATAAAACACAATCCCAACGATTATGATACGTATCCTGCATAGAAAAGATATCAGGAAATCGGACAGGGAAGGCAGCACTCAACTGAAAAAGCTGAGCACAAAAATAAAGTTGCTTATGATATTTCTAACACGATTTCGACTTGTCCATGAAATTCAATGTAATGTAAAATGGTTAAGCCATCTCCTTCTAAGTAAGGGCACACAACTGTTCAGTTCTAAAAAACCAATCTCCACCACTTTACTATATAACGCTTATAAAAAGGTATGAGAAAATCAGACAGGGAAGGTAGCACTCAACTAACCAGCCGAGCACAGAAATCAGAAACACCACAACAAAACTACCCTGAGCAATGCCCACACATAAGCCAAAGAAACAAATCTGTTTTCTTATCAATTGAATTCACAGTCTTAGAGTCTCCGTATAAAGGTAGCTTTCAATTCCTGTTGATATAAATAGTTTTCAATTTGCTGTTTTTCGAAAATACGAAAGAAAACAAATAAAGACATCGCGGAAATCCAATGAGGGTCATGTTTGTTTATGTTTCCTACGACTTGGTGTGAACTATAAATGATGAGATAGCATGCATTTCTTCGTGCTATGTCTTCTCGTGATCATAAAACAATATATAAGGAAATCAGACAGTGAAGGTAGCACTAAATATATGTCTAAGTGGGCGTTTTCATTTCAACATGTGATAATTGTGAATGCAATAACATTTTGCTTCTAAATGGTCACCCAATTATGTATAACTATGTATAATATAATTCAGGTTCGTAGAAGGATAGGTGTTGTAAAGTTAAGAATAATTTGCCAAGTGGATTCGTAAGAACGTTATTTGACAGAATTGTTATGGACATGCTAACGGAAAACACACGGACGGGCGAATATAGTGTGAGTAAAATATTCAGGATCGAAACCAGTCGACCAAATGATATCCAATCAATGATTATTGACTGTAATTGAACGTTTGAAGCTAACATATGCTGTCTATGTGTTTAGCTGTGGTTAATATCGTTTGAGAATCCAACTTAAAGTCATGGTTCTGTTGATAATTTTTGAAACACGTATTTTGTCCAACTGTATATGCGGTTATTTATTTAATTTGTTTCAACTTGTTATATTTGATTGGTCACTGTACTGCCAATAGCATTTGCATAATTACAGAAAGCGTTTATACTTAATATGTTCAAAAGCTGTAAACTTCAAAAGTTGTTATTAAGTATTACTCGTGCGATGAAATGCAGGCACGGGTTCGAAAGACAGACAATGTTTTATCACATGACGACATTTGATTTCATTCTGTTATGATATAAATGCCACCAAAGAAATAAATACCATCAGAAAGCTACTATTTACGCACACACATCAAACCACTTTTCTAATTGGTCACCTTTCAATCACCAAATGCTTTTTTAACTGATGCCATATTTCTTTTATATTTCAACACCACGTTTTCAGTACTTTTCAAATTTTGGCACGTAAATTGGGAATTTTAATGGATTCGTTATAACATAAATTCCTAAAGAGACATATGAGCGAAATATATTATAAGACATGGTAACAATGAAAGATAAATATCGGGTTTGAAAATTGACCATTATTAGAAATGTGGTTGAGTGTATGTAGTACGTGTTGAACAACGAGTTCGTGTTTCAATGTGGTCCATTGTACGATAATGTGATATCGCATAATTGCTCTTTCAGTCTTGGTTTCAATAACGTGTGGCAATTTGCATAATACTATTATACTTCTTGATTTTCATAAAACGTTTATACAAAACAAATAATATTTTCATGTAACATAATTTTATTAGTTAACAAACACATGCTTTACATTGTAGTAATGTGAATCTTCAACATAAAGGCGATTGCACCAACAACAAATGATAACATACATCTCTAAGATAAAACATTAAAAAAAACATTATCACATAATTACGGAGGCCAGCTCCGATGATTAGAAATACAACCAGTGTATCTAAGGTTTTATTAATTGCATTGCAGCAAATGTTCATTCAGAAAGTTCCACACGGCACCACTCTGTTTTGTGGAGAACGGGTTTACAATCTTGAAGGCTGAACTTCATAACACAGAGTTCATGTTTGGAAAACCACCTATGAGCAGTAACACTTATGCATATGTCTGACGCTCTGACTTCTTCTGTTGTGAGATTTTTAAAAGTAACAGTTTTTGATTGAAATGATTCGTCATTCGAAGATTTCATTAAAATAACAGACTTCGTTTTGTTCTTTCGACCATTTGCCGATAAAAAGGAGACATTCGCCTTGAGTTTATATCCGTGTACAAATTCTGGTGTAACTCCGGTTTGTCGAATTGTCAGCACAAGTTTCTTTGAATGTGGTCGTTGAAGATAAGAACATCCAATCCAGTATGATGGCTGCATTATTTCGATACCCTTTGTTGCTTGAAATGGTGTCAGAATTTCAGAAGAGTCGCTGGAGTTGGCTGTCCGTTGTAAGGCAGGTCGCTTTGCAAAATTATCATTGTCTTTTAAAACATTTTCAGTAGGAACTATAGATCTTTTACGACCAAATGTGAAACTCTCATGTCGGTTGGCAATTTCAGCAATTTCGTTGATTGTGTCTAAACATCGCACACGTCGCCGTGCATTCAGTTCCAATGCATGTCTTCGAATGTGCCCTTGCATGTTGTTTATACTTCCGATACAGTGATATTTCACTTTAATATAACACAGGATAGATGGTTGGAACCTTTTGATTCTCTAGCCTCTCCGTGTCTGTATATATACATGTTTCCAATGCACGCCTCTCATTAGCGAGAGTACCGCGATTGGTCAACATTTCTACAATGTGCTAACAAACATCTTCTAACAATCCTATCTAACTTTAAGCATAACAACAACATGAAACAATGTAACGAATCGTTCGCAACTTCATTATCTTCGGAAACGAAACCTTGAGAAAGCCTATGGTCCCTTATGAAATAATACATCATACATGCCAAGATAATAAGACTAATAAAACCATAATAAGAGTCGTTGGAATCTGCAATACTCGATGAGAGAGCGGAATCGGAATGTTTTAGTGTTACAACACATTCAAACAAGAAAGCTGTCTGCTCCCGTATTGGCAATATATATTGTCATGTACATTGACAACAATACTACAAGTAAAATGTTGCGCTACAAAGCTAGAAGTGTTTGACTTTGGTGACGAGCAAAACAAACTGTGAGGAACGAATGCGGCACTCAATTTACCAGCCGAGCACAGTAAACAGCAACAACACAACAACACGAAGCAATACCCACAAACAACCCAACAAAATATCAAAAGTGATCTAGTAATAGATAAACTGAACATCAATTTAAGAAAAAAAAAACAAAGAAACGAGACTGAACGCTAGGACACATACACTCAGTAGAGAATAGGTGAAACAGACACGGATGAAGTAGAAGCCTTTACGTGCACTAATCTAGGTGGGAGAGTTGAGCAGAAGTTTTGAAGAGTATCCAAGATGGCGACCGGAAGTATACCATATTACGCGATATCCACACGAAACTCTGACGTTAAGTTAGGAACTACCTCAAGTGAAATTTAAACCATTCTGAGAAAGTTGCTGGACATGGGCGTTTACAACTAACGGTGCGCAATTCCCTCGATGGTGCTAGAGTAGTCATTCTTCGAACCCCACCCAGTGTTGTTTAACCAGGGATTCCTCACTTATGTTACTCATTACTTAATCAATTAGTCACATACACTCATTAGAGAATAGGTGAAACAGACACTGATGGAGTAGAAGCCTTCACGTGCACTAATCTGGGAGGAATTAGGACACCAACCGGAGTCAGTGATGAATATATCTAGAGACGAATATTTTAAATATAGTAATGGCATAATTTCGTAGACAATTGTAAGATCGAACAAACTCGATTATCTGGTAGTTATGTTATATGGTGGCCAATGAAAAGTAGAAATGAAAATGAACACACAATACCCAAACAACAAACCCTACCTAAATAAGAAATGATATTCTACAAGACGACAGAACAGCATTAGCCACAAAGCAATTATAGAGCAACCAGAGGGAAATGAACACTTGCCAAGGCAAACGTAGAAGGCATGCGGAGAAACAACCGTAACCATACTTGACACAAACAAACAACAACAATAGGACTTGCAAAAGACATGAAGGTGTTTCCATAATTCAATGGTTGTGAAAAAGATAGGCGAGATGAAGTAAGGCACGTCCCTAACAAATAAAATAATGCTCAAACGGTAATTAAAAGAAAAGCCCTGAAAACGCACTATTTTACTATAGCTTATTCATGCTGAAGTTCATGGTTAAGTAGAGCCCCGTTTCAAAGTGTGGTAAGGTCTTGAAGAAAGTATGTTATTTCTTCGACCTTTATGGTAAGGTCTTGAAGAAGTATGTCATTTCTTCGACCTTTGTAACTCATATGATGATAGTAACTTTATGTCATTTGTGAGGCATCCCCCTTTTAAAGGAAGTATCACTATACCTTTAAGGGTTAAGGACATGTGGTAATGGTACTTGACGTTATCCTTGTCCTTGTTGAGGTTCAAATTCAGTTAATACCCCTACAGATAATCAAATCATTGTACACCACTATTTTATTGTAGCAAAGTATTTCTATATACCATGTCTCCTAAGTTTTATGTTGCATTTCGTTTCGGCAATATGATACTGGTGGGAGATTAAATAGCTTTGATAAAAAATTGCATATTTTATGTACATTATATATTGTTTTAACCATGTATTAGTCAGGACTGTACAGCACTTTGAACGTGTGTATACATGAAAAAGGGCTATATAAATATAGTATAATAATAATAATAAAAATAATAATAATAATAATAAAAAAGTTATCATCCTAAGAGTGCCCTTTTCAGCTGTTAAGCCGCTCAACCACCCTTTGACATTTAACTTCCCCTGGTCATTCTGCTACATGTACCAAATAAAATCGACGTCTCCCCGGGGGACTATTGCTATACTGTGTGAGCGTGTGTGTGTGTGACAGCCAACATCGATCTGTACCAATATACACCTTGGTGGAGTGGGTTATTCTTGCTTAGAGAAATTAACCAGTGGTGCAGACCCTGGACCTCTCGATCCTCAAGCGCGCATCCTACCTCTAGGCCACCACTCTCCACCATATAAATACTTGGAACAAGATAGTCTACTACTATTCATTACATATTCTAACTACATGTACCTATAAAATAAAAAAGTGAGGAAATGAGACAGGGAAGATAGCACTCAACCTAACCAGCCGAGCACGGAAATCAGAAACAAACCTAGTAGACTACAGGAAACAATTAAAATTCCCTGTCGAAAAATCAGGATGACCCGATTTCACAAAGAAATATTTCACAAAGAAATTATAGAATAGAAGTTAGTGCATGAGAACGAAGCCCCGTGACCTTAACCGCAATTTGCCGGTACTGGGCCAACAATGGACCAGTACTATGCTAGTAATGGTCCGGCACTGGGTCAGCACCGGGCCAACGATTCGTGTTATTTGCCAGCAATGAGCCGTTGAATCCCCGTTATCGGACGGTACTGGGCCAGAATGTCAGGCCGGTACCCTGATTATGCCAGTTCTGGGTCAGTACCGGCTTGCAGCAATGGCCGAGTCATGTGTACGGTAATGGGTGCTGGCGGGGACTGATGGTCAAGTGGAAACGTATACACACCCTGTATTGTCCGTAAATAAATATTTGATAATATACTAGAATGTATTTATTGGGCAAGAAATGTACTAGTAAATGATTGAAGGGAAGTCATCTTCAAATGTATATCAAGAGTGTTGTATGAGTTATTGTTTAATGGTTCTGAATATGAAAATAAATGATGAAATAAACGCTGAGTTTTGATTGTTCCTCAACCTTTATAGATATTTAAAACAAAAGATGATGAAACTATTTGACATGTTCCAAGCTATATTTAAACTTAAAAAAGTACAAAAAGTAAGACGTGTGTATCAAGAAGACATTAAGGCCAAAAAAGAAACAATTAACTTATACAACTCTAGTTATATAATACACAAGTAGTAGTCAGTTATTATCATACTTACATACCATAAAAAGTAGCAATATACTTTAATCGAAAATTAACACAATTCAGAGAACTTCCATTACTAACAAAAAATTACAGAATTGTAACGGAATATTTTATTTAATCATTAATGTAAGTACTATAAAAATGTTTTGTAGGTTTACAACACAATACAGACCCAATGCAATCGCGGTGTTCATAACAGAAACTCTTCGATTCGAAATTGTGCACAGGATAAACACAAACAACTACGACACCTTCAGTCAAAAGCAAGATATCAATGGAAACCGGACGTTGTTGGCCAATACATGGCCAGTATAATATTTTAACGCATCGGATGAAAAAGACAGAAATAAGCGAATTTCAAGTTTGACATGGGCGCCGCCATAAGAAAAGACGAAATGTAACCATCACGCGATTTTCTTCTGGGTATAGGGTGTAGAATGCTTACACGAATAAGAGAGTGAAAACACTGGGAGAAATATGAATTGAAAAGCAAGGCATCAATAAGCGATATACATCTTCTGATTGCTATGAACATTTGGACATATCTGATGAAACACCGAATAGGGAAAACAAACTAAAGATACATGTATAGGTCAATATCCGAATATGGTAGGCTTTTCTACGCATTACATGTATAGATCCATATCCGAACATGGTAGACTTTTCTACGCATTACATGTATAGATCCATATCCGAACATGGTAGACTTTTCTACGCATTACATGTATAGATCCATATCCGAACATGGTAGACTTTTCTACGCATTACATATATAGATCCATATCCGAACATGGTAGGCTTTTCTACGCATTACATGTACTACGAAATAACATTCACTCGTACACAAGTAAGCTTTGGTGTATAAGTAGATGATGTACATTTTGCAAGATTTACATCATGCCCATACATTTCCCTTATACTAAAATAAAGATGTACATCTCGGGAAAATGTATGGTAGAGGCGTACTACACGTAGCTACACAGTACATCTTGACTTACAGGTCAAGTTGTATACATCTAACCTTACTGTGTGTACGTACCTTTAATCAGTTCGGTGGAACAGGCACTTAGGCATGAACAGCCCAATAACAACACAAACACACTCAAGCATAGTTATTACATGACAATGCTCAATGCATTCACAAATTTGGATCTTAAAATAAGTTGTGTGACACCCGCTAACGGTCAAAATACTGACGTGTTCCATTGTTACCATATGTGGATTTGGAATAGAGGTCACGATGACTAAGATCATCACCAACTGGAACACGTGTTAATCACACCTTGGTCATACATGCTAATGAGAAATACAGAAAATGATGAAACATTCGGAACAGTGATCAATAGATATAAAAAAGGTGAAGACATGAACATGTTCGACGCGTTCACTAGGTCATGGATGTGTAATACTTTATTGAACTTGACATATTTCTTGAAGATATGATTCAAATGATAGATATATGCGATGTGCCAAAGTGTCGATATGCTCTTTTACACAAATTAGACATAAATACTAGTCACATAAGCAGTATCTATATACTCGTACATGTGTATGTTTTACAGTCAAATGCGTAACAAAGTGTATAAACGAATCGACTTTCAGTACTTGCAATATTTCATGTGACACGTTGAATCGTGTAGTATCCTAATAATCAACCGAAGTAACATGTGCTTTCAATCGCTTACATTTATCGCAATAAGTCATACACAATATATTAAAATAGTGTCACAATAAGTCGTTCAGTGAGTTGGTTTATTCGCTTTGCATAATACATTATAGTTTCATACAATAACATTTTATTAGTTTAAAACCATGTTTGTTTCATTGCAATGAGCAATCTGAGTTAAAACAATCAAATAACAAGGATTATATTTTATAACCATTTCTGATAAATGACCAACGCACACTGGGTTGGGGTATACATTATTGCACCTAAATAAATATTAGATAATATACTTTGTATTGTATTTATTGAATATGATGTGTACAAGTAAAACACACAAGGGGAGTTATCTGTACCAGTCAACACAGAGTGCTGTTTATGAGTTGTCGCTCAATATTTCTGAGTATGAAATATACACCAAGTTTTAAACATATTGTAAATTGCTCGACATGTGTAGATAAATGAACAATAAAAGCTGAACGTAGTTGATACACTCAAAATTATATTTCAAATTGTATAACAATTAACAACTTCAGTATCAAGATTAATGCCAATAAGACCAACATACGTACACTTACGCACACTCCTAACGCAACACCTAAATTTTCACAATTGCTCAGTTGTTTATGAAGGGATATGATTCAAATTTGGCGTTTGTATTCATACATATGTTATTGATGTTGCCACGATTTTGTATTAAAATCAAATCATGGCAGGTTAACAATAATTTCCAACAATCAACATCACTGTAAATTGAAAAGTCACAGAAATAAAACATGAAAAATGTTGAATAACTGTGTGACATTTTTACTAAAAGGTTCATCACAGTAAAAGGATCGAATAATGATATTACAGTTAATATTTCTTAGCATCTTGAATGTCTATTCGTGGCATTTGAGATGCTTTTATACATCTTTTACATCGATAAATCATATTTCCTGATCAATATTTGGGTTGCGTTAAAAACATCCTAAATGAATACCTGTTGTTGCAGGTTTTGTAGGGTTTGTTGTCGTCTAATTGGTAGCATACACATCTCAATTTAACTAATTAAAATTAACATTGACATTCAAAGACTTTGGTGATAGGGGCATCTTTTTATGTTGTTGTTCTGCAGTATTGCATGTCTTTTACTTGCTAAAGGATCAGAGCTCCGTCATGCAGTATTTTCACATGTCGCCATTTTTGTTACTTTTCATTTTACAGTGACACTCATTATTTCGATATATTTTTATCTTTCAATGAACTTATTAACTCAAAATTTCTGGACATCATTAAACAAGTATTAGTTTATTCACTGCAAGATTTTGAACCAGATACATTTACTAATAGTTGACAAATCTTGACAAATATAGGTGTTGCGTTGGGAGTGTGCGTAAGTGTGTAGTATGAAAGTATGTTTGATGAACATGAACTAGGCCATATGTTACAATTTGTGAATAAATTCTCTTCTTACTATAAAATGTAGCATTATTGCTCAGGCAACTTCAACCATGTTAGCCAATAAATATTATATACGTGTTTGTTTCTTCACCAAATTTGAAGTAAATACATGATTAATAATACTTTCATAAAATATTGCTCTGTTCGTTATATATATATAATATGCAAGGTTGTAAGGTTTGTGGGGGATGATTCTCCGACCCCCCCATAAAACCATTGGACGGGGAAAATAAATGGGGTTACCCTTCTGGGGCCCGAAAAAAAAGACTTTATTAATTTAAAACCATATTTATTTTACTGCAGTGATGTTTATAATGAATTCTCAATTATTGTTATTGTAATATATTCACCTACATGCATAAATGGATTCATAATGATAAATGTAAATGTTGTACACAAAATTCGTCGAGTCAGACTATCACTTCGTATTATATAACTGTCTCTATAGACATTTCCGAATTAAGAAGTTCACAAATATGTCATGGGTCTTACTTAATAAGTTCGCGAATATTCTTTCTTCAAAAAACAAGAAGGTACTTGTTAATACAGCCACTCTTGAAACTGAGACAGAATGGACTGTCAATGATTGCTGCTTTGTAAGATATCTATAATGTTATTTATAATTATATTGAGGCTGGATTTGATATGTTTAAATTGCTGTTTATATGTCGATGTTTACCTAAGCCATATTTTTCTATTTAAGTGGCTAAATGTGTATTTATATGCCAATTTGCTACGAATAAATGGTAATGAAGAAACAAAACACGTGATGACATACTAGAATATACTATTGTAAATGATATTATATACATGACTGGTCTTGCTTTACGAGTTGTGATGTGTGTTCATTCTTGTTTGCTGGTCTTTGTTCAGGATATGTTTATCAGACTGTGACGATGGACGGTCGGATTGGGATGTCGTCTTCTGTCATCTTGGCGAAACAGAAGTCCAAAAAGTTATTTTTCCAAAAGTTAAGAGTAGTTTTTAGACACTTTTTTCTTGTTTACTCAAAATGTCGATATTTACAAACGACCACTTCTTAATCTAATCCAGCGTTATATGCTACGAATTAACGTTGCTTTGTTAATCAGCTCAGTAAAACAGACAACCGAGCACGAGAGGTACAGTTGCGACACACACATACCAAACGATTTCCATTCAACAAGCGTACGTGACAACGCTACATGTGTAAGAAAATATGACCGCTGCATTTGCGTAAAACTTAAACTTTGCTCTTCTTATCGACATGACCCATTGGCGTTTGGCGAACGGAACATGTGATAAACTATTGAAGTCATGGACTACTGTATGAATAAAATCAGCATGGGGCATGATTATGGATCTTAATATAAGGTGTGTGACACCCGCTAACGGTCACAATAGGTTAGTGGAACAGAGGATGAAATCTGTCAACAGCATTCTTTGTCTCTATTTTACCGCGAATAAACTATTATTTCAAAAACAATCAATTACAAGGTGAATTATAGGAAAGTTTCGATTTTTCAGTATTTTTTATTTCTTCTTATTTTATTATGGAAAATTCTACAATTGGAAGCTACATGTTTTATTTATTTATTATATATGCACAATTATCTTATTCCGGAAAGACAATCTTTCTTTTGCTATAGTTAGGACCGGGACGATTTCCAAATTTTGAAACCGGTTAATCGTCAGTATAAAACCACCAAATCAAATCAAATCGGTTAATTGGCCGTCATTTAGAAAATGGTGATTCCTTCCTGGCTATCATATATAAGTACTTTCAAAAGCTTTAACTTTCTTATACATGTATGACTTATTATCCGATGTATGAAGTATCATTTTTACATTATTATGTTAAATACGACCACCAGCAGATAAATGTATCGTAGGTTATCCCTGCTCATTCAGCCGTTGTACCTTGTTTGTGTCGATAAACACATTCTAGTATGAAGCCTCAAAAATATGATTTATACATGCAGTAATGTACATTTTATTTACATTCTAGGATGTGCATTGTTTTAGGACGATTAGCGATTTTTCAAAATTGAAACAAGTTACACCTTGTAATCGAATCGTGTCCGATTAATTGAGTAATCGTCCCAGTCCTAGCTATAGTAATGCTTGACAATATGTTTGAGCAGGGATTTTAATCATTTCTTTAGTTTGTTAGTGGACATAACCATGGACATGTGGAAATCTAGACGCACGCTGTGTTAGTGGTATACATTATTGCACCTAAATAAATATTGGATAATATACTTTGTATTGTATTTAATGGATATGAAGCGTAGGCGTATAACTCACAAGGGAGGTTATATGCACCGGTGAAACCAGAGTGTTGTGTATGAGTTGTCGCTCAATATTCCCGAGTATTGAATATACGCTAAGTTTTAAACCTTGTGTAAATTCCTCAGCATTTGTAGATAGCACGTAATCATTCCCCATTCATCTTTTAAAAATAAAGAATTTCAACATTAGACACAATTGGGATAAATATGTTTAAAAATCAAGGAAGGTTCTAGCACGTAACGCTGTTACTAGTACCATGTATCTAAAAATACAAATCTGTTTTCTATTGCGCTGTACATACACAAAAATAACATGTTGGTAAATTGTTCATTGTTTATGAAACACTCTGAAAAGATGTCATTTTAAACACTTTCTGAAAGTTAATTCTGTTGTTATATTCTTCAAATTATCGGTAAGTTGTTCCACCAAGTTGGTCCAAATATTGCCACTGATCTGTCTGATATTTTTATACGCGTTTTTGGTACATTAAAGACAATGCAACCACGTGAGCGTAGATTGTAATTGATAGGAGATTTTAGATGAAAGAGTTCCTTCAAATATATTAGGGCTGTGTTATTTATCACTCTGAATACAATGATTCAAATTTTAAACATAATTCTAGCTTTGACCGGACGCCAATGTAATTTTGTCAGAAGATCTGAGCTTGATTCCTCCCAAGACGCATTTAACACAATTCGTGCAGCTTGATTTTGCACTCTTTGCAGCCTTTGTAGTTGGTAATCTTGAATGTCAGTAAATAATCCATTGCAGAATTCAATATGCGAATGAACTAATCCGTGAACTAATAACTCTTGTTGATTCTTGGGTAAGATTTTTTCTCACTGGTTTCATGTTTCTAAGCTGTATACTGGCTATTTGGCATTTCTTCCGAATGTGGTGGTCAAAGCACAGTGTATTTGTCATATACACGCCTAAGTCCCTCACGTGATCCACACATTTTACATCACACCCACCAACTTTGATACTTTCATTGTTTAATTTGGCTAGTTGCTGTCTAGTTCCATATACAATTATTTCAGTCTTTGAATTGTTCATTTTCAATTTAAATGCAGTCATCCAGGTCATTATTTCTTTTAAACAACTGCCAAGTTGGTGCATTATGGTTTCCTGCCTCCATCTTATGATCGTCTGCATAGCCGTACAGATTGGCTGGATAATTCTGCACTATGCGATTAAGAGCTGAAATGTACATGGTGAAAAGAACAGGTCCTGCGCACGAGTCCTGTGGGACACCAAACCTCAGAGGTTCAGCGTCGGATGCTGAGTGTCCAATTGATACTTTCATAGTTCTTTTTGTTAGATATGACTTCACCCAGTGTAATGGCATGCCGCATATGCCGAAGTCACTCTGCAGAATGTTTAAAATAATTGCGACATCTATAGTATCAAAAGCTGCACTTAAGTCAGCCATGACTACAATTTGTACACGTGTTTTGTCAATAGTGTCTAATAGATCGCTGTACATTTTATCATTGCAGTCTCAACCCCATGTACAAACCATGTACACTCAAACCAAGTTATAAACCGCCACCTTTATAATCATAATACTTATCATTATTAAGACAATAAATAAAGCAATCGTTTTCCGAAAAAAAATAACTTTTCCTGTTGGCGGTTTATAACTTGGTTCGAGTGTATTTGGACTAAAAGTTACGACATACATTTGTACTAAGACCATCATGAACAGAATCATATGTTCCTCACACCCTTGTTATCTATGATAATGAGAACACAGCATACACATGTATGATATAACTGTTTCATGGAAGGACCTGATGAATAACTGTCACAAAGGTGGAGACCTACACATGTTCGGCGCGTTCACTAGGTCATTAAAATGTGCTATCACTGTTTTGAACTTGACATATATCTTTAAGATATGATTCTAAAAATGGACCTGTCTTTGGAAAAAATGTGTCAAGTTTGTTTTCAGGCACAGTTTATTATGCAAGTAGACAGAGAACGTCAGGAAACAACCATACTGTCCCTTTGCGCATATGAGTTGTCGCTCAGTTTTTCCGAGTATTGATTATACGCTTACATTTAAACATTGTGTAAATTCCTCAGCATTTGTAGATAGCAAAAACAATAATTGATGAAACGTGTTGATACACTCGAAATTATGGTTTAAATTAAAAAAAAGCTAAACAAAATAAATACAATGCAATTTAAGTATCAAGATAAATGCCAATAAGACCAAAATAATAGTATGAACGTATGTTTGATGCACATGAACAAGGCCATATGGTTCAAGTAAGTAAGCAGTAAGTAGGTAAAGTCTTTATTTTACGAGGCTAACATATTTACAATGCATGACCCATTGGCGTTTGGCGAACGGAACATGTGATAAACTATTGAAGTCATGGACTATGAATTTAATCAGCATGGGGCATGATTACGGATCTGAATATAAGGTGTGTGACACCCGCTAACGGTCACAATAGGTTAGTGGAACAGAGGATGAAATCTGTCAACAGCATTCTTTGTCTCTATTTTACCGCGAATAAACTATTATTTCAAAAAGTTATCAATTACAAGGTGAATTATAGGAAAGTTTCGATTTTTCAGTATTTTTTATTTCTTCTTATTTTATTATGGAAAATTCTACAATTGGAAGCTACATGTTTTATTTATTTATTATATATGCACAATTATCTTATTCCGGAAAGACAATCTTTCTTTTGCTATAGTTAGGACCGGGACGATTTCCAAATTTTGAAACCGGTTAATCGTCAGTATAAAACCACCAAATAAAATCAAATCGGCTAATTGGCCGTCATTTAGAAAATGGTGATTCCTTCCTGGCTATCATATATAAGTACTTTCAAAAGCTTTCAACTTTCTTATACATGTATGACTTATTATCCGATGTATGAAGCATCATTTTTACATTATTATGTTAAATACGACCACCAGCAGATAAATGTATCGTAGGTTATCCCTGCTTATCCAGCCTTTGTACCTGTTAGCGTGTTGATAAACACATTCTAGTATGAAGCGTCAAAAATATGATTTATACATAGAGTAATTCTAGGATGAGCATTGTTTTAGCACGATTAGCGGTTATTCAAAATTGAAACAAGTTACACCTTGTAATCGAATCGTGTCCGACTAATTGAGTAATCGTCCCAGTCATAGCTATAGTAATGCTTGTTAATATGTTTGAGCGGGGATTTTAATCATTTCTTTAGTTTGTTTGTGCAGGTAACCATGGACAAGTGGAAATCTAGACGCACGCTGTGTTAGTGGTACCTAAATATATATTTTATAATATACTTTGTATTGTACTAGTATTTATTGTCGATTCAAAGATGTCTGTCAAAACCGCCAGAATGTTTCATTTCTGAATAACTAAATGCAGTAAGTATAACCACTACGCTACAGGACCATTAGAGTTTTAATCATATAAGTGTATTTACGATGGTAGAATTTAATCATCAGAAACCTTTAATAATCGACCGGGGTGAATGTTTGTTTACGCGGTTGTGACAGAGATCTTTGAATCAACTATAGTGGATATGAAGTGTACACGTATAACTCACAAGGGAGGTTATCTGCACCGGTCCAACCTGAGTGTTGTGTATGAGTTGTCGCTCAATTTTCCCGAGTATTGAATATACGCTAAGTCTTAAACATTGTGTAAATTCCTCAGCATTTGTAGATAGCAAAAACAATAATTGATGAAACTTGTTGAAAAACTCGAAATTATGGTCTAAATTTTAAAAAAAAACTAAACAAAATAAATACAATGTAATTTAAGTATCAAGATAAATGCCAATAAGACCCAAATAATAGACGGAGTATGAAAGTATGTTTGATGCACATGAACTAGGCCATATGGTTCACTTTGTGAATATATTCTCTTCTTCCTATGGAATATGGCACTATTGCTCTGGCAGCATCGCGTTCAACCATGTAAGCCAATACATTACCATTAATACATAAATTCATAACAAATGCTTGAAATGATTAACTTTGATGGCATTAAGCTTGTGTCTCTTGTTACTCTACAAGTGTAAGTGCTACATGCTTCAAATTCTGAAGGAATTGTATGTGTAACGCAGATGTCCACTTCAATATTTTTGTGCGGGTGGGCCTGTATTAGTACAGTTGCGGCCATCAAAATATGTTTCTTTTGTTTATAGGTTGCTTTTGTTTCTCGTAGCTCAATAAGTAATAAAAAATATTATGCTCGTGCATTTTAGTTATGACCCTTGATGTGTTAAAATTGCAAATGTGTGTAGCCTTGTCCTTTTGGAGAAACATTTCTAGACTATTTTGTTCATTGCCACGCTTGCATTGTGACTTGTGCTTGGTGGCTTTCCCTTCTCTTTCCAGTGATGTTTCTTTTTGTGTCTTTCGTGATATGTTGCCTTATGTGCCCGATTTGTGATTATCATTCTGTTGATGAAAAGTAGGTAAACTTGCGAGTCATGTTGACCAAACTGAGGTTGAAAATTTGTTTTTCCATAAGTAACGATTTATTGTCAGACATTTTTTTCTTGTTTTCTCATAATATCGATGTTATACTTACGAACATTTCATTCTAAGCTCGTGGTATAGGCCTTTGTATTATTAGCCATACATGCATACGCATGATTGTGTATTCCCATAGTTTCTGTGAATGTAACTATAAAGAAGGTTAGTCCGAAAATAGACATACTAGTACACGCTGCTTTAAGAGACTCGGTGATGAAACATACAAATAGAAATTAAAACGCTGGCATTTACATATGAATGTGTCCTTTCATAGTTGATCTGAAAGTGACCAATTGCTATTTGACGAATTCAACATCATAATGTCATTACTTAAACTGGAAGTTATAAGTTGTGAATACGTGCAGAAGGAAGCGTATCAGGCTTGGTAGGACAATGTCGTCAATTATGGTTAACACTTTATAACACTTACGCATATTCAAAATCTATACTCGTACAATTTATGTGGAGGCTATGCTGGCCAAATATTCATAAATATTGGTGTTACCATGGTCGAGCGGATCTCCTGCTTCACTGCTGATTTAGAGGTCCCTTGTTCGATTTTCGGCCATTGCACTTGGTCATTTCTGAAAGTTTTTTCAGTGTTTCCAAAACCCAACAAGATATGAACTGGTTGGCAACGCAGATGCAGACTCGCGTGCTGTACACCGGGCATGTTAATGAACCAAAGTGTCTCTTTGGAACGAGCTAGGGCAGCGGGCCCATATTTCTGGTATTACCCACTGTTTGTACTTGCTGTTCCTTCAGCAAAACACAGGGCCCCATTGGAAATAAACGCTTGCACTTTTATGGGATGTGCTTTGTCGAAATGTTACAATAATTACATAAGACCCAGACATATTTGACATCTGCATCTCTAGGCGCATCTTATTAGCCTATTTTCATGAAAATCGAAAACCTTGTCATGTCGACCAAACCAAAAATGATTTCCAAACCTAAAGACTAGTTTCAAGAAAGTGTTTTTTTTTTCGTTTTAAAAAAATATCGATATTTTATTTACGACCAACGATAAGTTCACAGAAACTAGAATCCAACGTAAATCAGCGTCTTTATTTGACAAACCCGGTGGTACTCCACTAGTTTCACACTCCAACCGATAATAAACATGTGGTACTCCACTAGTTCCATATTCCAACCGATGATAAACATGCTATGTTCATGGTATATTTAAACTGCCACTCACGAAACTATATTGCGCTAGATCATTTCCAAGGTTTCATATCAAATGCCTAAGAAATTATAACACACATTACAGTTTTTATTTCCCAATTTTGTCATCCATTCAATATATTATATATTTCTTTTCTCTTATGAATAAGTAAAATTTGGGAATGTCAAACGCTGTTTTTGTGATATAATTTCTTTGGCCTGTGTTCATATACTTACCAATAAGACGAATAAGTCAATAAGAAGTTATTAACACGTGGTACTCACAATTTGTTCATGACCACTTCATTCAGAGCAATCAATTTGAATACTGCAATATTGTTTCGAATGTCATGTGTTTTGTTTCTGTTGGTGCGAATTTGGAGTTGTCCTTGTGTTGCGTGACTGTCCTTGTGGTGTGTGGCTGTCCTTATGGTGTGTAGCTGTCCTTGTGTTGCGTGGCTGTCCTTGTGCTGTGTGGTTGTCCTTATGGTGTGTGACTGTCCTTGTGTTGCGTGACTGTCCTTGTGTTGCGTAGCTGTCCTTGTGTTGCGTGGCTGTCCTTGTGTTGCGTGGCTGTCCTTGTGTTGCGTGGCTGTCCTTGTGTTGCGTGGCTGTCCTTGTGTTGCGTGGCTGTCCTTGTGGTGTGTGATCGTCCTTGTGATACGCTGTTGCCTGCGGACTCTGGCTGTAGTTTACTGACTAAGACGGTCTCTTAGGAAGTCGTGTTTTTTGTAACTGGTCACTTTTAATCATATTCAGTTTGCATTTGCCATTGTGACTTGTTCTAGAAGTCTGTGTTTTTGTTTGTACTTAGTGCATTTCGTTTCGTTTTTGCCTTCATTATCCAGTCGGTATTGTCTTTATCGGATAGGTAGAATTTAATAAACGAAATACAAAACTACATCAACTTTTTGGTATTGCTAATACCGTACTATACTTGACCGGTATACAATGATATATATAAATTGTTGAACGAGTTTTGCGGGTTGGTGTAATTTTCTTATTAAGTATGTTCGTTGAACTACATGGCTATCATGTAAAAAGCTACATTTATATCGATTGGCAGTGTGTTGTATAGAAGTATTAGTAGTTAATATTAAAACCTTTCGGTCAAGGATAACCCATAAATGTGCAAGCACTTATTTCCAATGGGGTCCTGTGTTTTCGCTGAAGGGACAGCGAGTAGAGGAGACAGTGTGCGTTTGTGGGGGGGAGGGGGTGATACAAGTTGTCCGGGCGCGCTGCCCTAGTTCGTTCCGAACAGACACATTGGTTATTTAACGTGCTCGGTGTATAGCATCGATACACGCGATGCTACCTCTGGATTGCCAACCAGTTTATCTCTAGTTTGCTGAGAAACACTAAAACGTGGATACAGGGATACGTGTACATTTTGCATACCCTTTCTCACGTAAACTCATGACAGATACTACTTTTTTATAAAAACAACACTTGATTGTTTAATTTCATATACGTTTTAATTTAGTGTTGATCATGATATATACACATATGTCTAGTACGTTTACATTCAGATTCCAGTGTACATAAGGAAAACAATGGAATATATATATATACGAGCACCAAATAAATATCTATATAAGACAGAACTGTAATAAAAACCATTAACAACTCATTACGAAGTCCAGCTTCGATCGTTTAATAATCTTATAACAAATAGAAAGTATTTTTGCGCATGATTTATCTATGATGTCTTTATATGGCCAATCTTTTTTTGCTGATATTGCGTAGCTTACAAATACGACCAGCGTATTTAAGCAATGAATGTGGCTGAATAACAGCAACTGTTTATTGTGAAAGTCCTACACGACACCATTCGGTTTTGTGGAGCACCGGCTTACAATCTTGAAGACTGAACTTCATAACACATAGATCAGTTTTTGAAAACCATTTGTGTGCAGTAACACGTATAGATATGTCCGACGCTCTGACTTCTTCTATTGAAAGATTTTTAAAAGTTACAGTTTTTGACTTGAATGAATTATCACTCGAAGATTCCATCAATACAGCTGACTTTGTTTTATTCATTCGACCATTTGCTGATAGAAAGGAGACCTCCGCCTTGAGTTTAAAATCATGGTTGTCCTTTGGTGCAACTCCGGTTTGTCGAATTGTCAGCACCAATTTCTTGGATTGTAGTCGTTGAAGATAAGAACATCCAACCCAGTACGACGGCTGCAATATTTTAATTCCTTCTGTTGCTTGAAATGGAGTCAGAATTTCTGAAGAAACGCTTGAGTTGGTTGTCCGTTGGGAAGTCTGACGCCTTTTATTGTTATCATTGTAATCGGTATTCAGGCGATAGTTTCTCATTTCTTTGATCATAGCTGATTCATTGCAACCATATGTGAAACTCTCGCTTCTGTCTCCAAGTTCAGAATTTTCATTTATTGTATCTAAACCTCGCATCCGTCTCTTCCCGTTTACTGCCATTGTATGTCTTCGAATTTGTCCTTGCATGTTTTATCCGAGACTATCAGGTCTGAACGTTTATCATATATTACTCTGAAAGACTCTTCGTTTCTTGTCTGTATATATAAGAGTTTAAATGCACGCCTCTTATTAGCGAGTGTGCCACGATTGGTCAACGGTTGGTTTTCGCTAAAAATGTGCGAACAAACACTTAAAGTATACAAATGTACCAATTCTCACTCAGAAGAAGGTTGTGAAAAAATTCCGACATGTTTTCTGTTACATATTGTGTACAAGAAGATGTTTTTGTACACTTAACTAATCATGTGCATTTTTTCGGAGGGGACTTGGACTTTTAATTGTTTCTTTGGTTTATGTGTGGGCAAGGCTCGGTGTAGTTGTGTTATGTTGTTTCTGATTTCTGTGCTCGGCTGGTTGGATTGAGTGATACCTTCCCTGTCTGGTTTCTGTGCTCGGCTGGTTGGATTGAGTGCTACCTTCCCTGTCTGGTGTCTGTGCTCGGCTAGTTGGATTGAGTGCTACCTTCCCTGTCTGGTTTCTGTGCTCGGCTGGTTGGATTGAGTGCTACCTTCCCTGTCTGGTTTCTGTGCTCGGCTAGTTGGATTGAGTGCTACCTTCCCTGTCTGGTTTCTGTGCTCGGCTGGTTGGATTGAGTGCTACCTTCCCTGTCTGATTTCCTCATACCTTGTTTTTATGTGAGCATGTTTACATGTAAAAACTAGCTCGATCAATGTTTCATCTTGCGTACTTTCAACTTACGTACATGTAGTTATATAATAATGGTGAAACGGACTGTATTCTATAATTTCTTTGTGAAATTTGGTCATCCTGCATTTTTTTCGGCGGGGACTTGGACTTTTAATGATTTCTTTGGCTTATGTGTGGGTATTGCTCAGAGTAGTTGTATTGTGGCGGTGCTGATTTATGTGTTCGGCTGGTAAGGCTGAGTGCTTCCATCCCTGTGCATTATTTCACAAGTATTGTCTTATATCATTTCTTTATGAATGTATTACATGTGCCACGTTCGTTAATGTTTAGTTCATAGTATTGCCACGTACAGAAGTAGCGATATACACTCATAATAAGTTATAAGCACATCAAAAAAATATATGCAGACATCGGAAAGGGCAGGCAGCACTCAATTTAACCTGCTGAGCACAGACAACAAAAACAACACATGTGTATTTTGATAACGTTTGTTTTTATAATTATAACATTATGTTTGTCATTTAAAATGCCTATTTTACTTTACTGTTATACTAGTCCTAAGTTTACTGTTTTACTGCTAATCAGAATCAAGCCTGTGTTACTTTATATATCTTATGTTCTTGTACATTGTACATCTGTTATTGCGTGATTTATGTGCCCGAGAGGGCCCATAATTGGTAATAAAATTATTCTATTCTATTCTATTCAAAATAACACAACTACACGGAGCAATGTCCCCAAATAATTGATTAAAAGCCCCCGTTGTTAAAATGCAGGATAACCTAGTTTCACAAATAAATAACACAAAAACGGTGATCCAAGCGACCAAATGATGTGTTACTGCTACTTGACCTAGTTAACAACACCATGCCCAAAACTTCGAAATTCATCCACAAAACAATACATACATCGACCAGTTCACAAACACGTGACATACTGCCACCTCCAATGACCTAACAAGTTACATCCAAATCTTTACCTAGTGACCTAGTTATAGACCTCAGAAGACCATAAAAATTACCGAAAAATGTAACCTACGGCGACCACACACCTCTATGTATAATACAACCGTAAATGTTGGTCAACAGGTTCTTACATGTACATGTATCTGAAAGTGACTGCATTTCACTTCACTTCTTTTCATCAAGTACTTATAAAGTATATGAAATGTTATTTAAAGGGACTGTGTCATGTTTCAACGTATAGCAAAAATAAAAAAAATTGTTACGTATATATTCACTACATTTTGGCATAGATTCCTGTATATCCCATAAACAAGCACACTGATATAAATATAACTTGTTAAACATCAGGATTTTGTAATTATTTAAGCATACGTACCTCCAAAATTCTATACCGTATTAATACGGTATATACTTTTAAACTACTCTCATTTAAATTGTCCTAAATTTACTCGCATGTGATGAAAACGAGTTTAAAAACAAACCAAATACTTCATAGATGTTTAGACTGAAGTTTGTTTATGTTACTGACCGATCTAGTGAATAATATTACTAAAAAATCATGCTGAAAGGAATAATATAATTACGCCGCTATGTTTAAAAGGAAAAACACATTGGTGTGCACAAAGACCTAAATTACACAGATTGGACACTCCACTGAAAATTTAGAGAAAACACAATATAACAGGCAGCAGATTCAGTTATTGTGCATAAAACTTTTTTTAGTCATCCAATTTTAATGGGCAATGTATCATGTTGAAGAGCTAAGTTCCTTCTACTACATGAAGTAACTCATATTTGTCTACCTTTCATAAAATACAGAAAATTATGATTTGAATGAGGCAAATCAAGTATTTTCTTATAAGCTTGGAAATTTATATTAATTTGATGAAAATGAGAGTAGGTCTGGTTCTTCGGTGTCTATTGTTTTATTCATTGACCCTTTTCAATTAATGAGGTATCATTTGAAAGCTGAATAATAGATCTATTGCTTAGACTTATTATTTTTTTCGTAAGTATATTAGAACTGGAGATATAAGGTATTAAAAATGGACGAGATTTCGCGAGATTTCGCGAGATTTCAGAGACCTTCCACGAGATATCGTGAGAGTTGGTACATGTTTCCAATCTGTGTTATTTAGGTCTTTGGTGTGCACGATGTTGATAGTGGTTTAAATCGACTATTTCTTAAAGCAACAGTCAACAATGTCCTAAAAATGTATCGCGCCCAGCAATTTATTTTTATGTGGTGAAAGGGAAACAACTTGAGACTATTTTGGCTCGTCACGGAAATATATTTTCATTTTGTTTTCAGTAATCGGTGGGAGCTTTTTGTTGAAGATTTGAGGAGTATTTAAGCAATTGTGATTCTCATTTAATGTATAATATTCCTGTATCGATTTAAACGATCAAATTTATAGGGAACGCCTCTTTAAGGTTATTCGATTTAATCATATCGACGGTGCCGAACCAAACCCCATAATTAAATTTTGGCGAGAAAACTTTTTTTGCAGCATCCGCATCTGCTAGAAGCCCCGCGCATTTCTTTCTTGTCGCCATTTTAAGTAACGCGATTGGCTATTTCAAAATGACGTTTCAATCAAATGACGTACATGTCTGGATTTTGGTGTAGGTACTCATAGCCTAAGAGCTGAGGGCGATTTATTCAAAATTTGAGCCCATCGATTAAACTTGCACCACAGTTGGTCATATGACCGAACATTAAGAAAATCCATTTCTTACAAATTTTCTCTTTCACAACCGCTCTGCATCCAAGATGGCGTCCAAGATGGCCGCCGTTTTTCTGCGAAAATGATTCTGTGTTATAATACGGACCCGTACTGTACAGTTTTTGACAAATATGTTTAAAAATGTACTTTTAAGCTGAAAAACGGATCAAACTGATGTTTAAAACTGTTTTTGAACGATTTTTTGTCATTTCGGAAAAAATTCAGGCACATTTATGGTCAAAATATAGCGTTTTATAGTGCATTTTTCTTCTTTTTGTCCTGTCAACTATTTAAAAGTACATTTCTCTGTACAAAAAATATGTCTAAATGGTTTTATTCTTAAGATAATTATATGCTTAGGAAAAATGAATGTCTAAAATGCACAACTTTGTGTACCTTTATGCTCTCAGCCGTGCATAAAGTGGGTGGGGTAAATCTACCCCTGAGGTGAAAACAATGAAGATATTTGCAAACACTAATTCTTTGATCTTCTTGATAATGTTTGATACTATGGTGCCTATTGATTGTCATGTTTGCATTTAATTTGGTATTTTTTTCGCATTTTTTGTGGACAATGTGTTGTTTTCCGTAGTGGGTGGGGTAAAATTTCTCAATTATAAGCAAAATCTAAATTTTGCTTTTGGTCAAAAAGCAGAGGGCCGTTTATTTACAATCCTTGTCCAAATCTATAATTGGCATGAATAGAAAGCAGATACTGTCAATTTTACAAAAATCCATTTCTTAAAAAAATCTGCTTTCACAACGCTGAGAAATCCAAGATGGCGTCCAAGATGGCTGCCATTTTTTACAATTTCACCTTTGTGACATAATACACATAATATAAGTACCAATCCTGTCTTATATCATATAAAATGTGTTGTTTTGATAGGAAACATGTTAAAATAAACATATCAAGCTCAAATCATGATGTTTTTGTATTGAATATTTAAATTTTATGCTTTTATGACAAGAAAATACTAAAAATCGGTAAAATGTGACATATTGTGTACTATGTTCAATATTCTTGTTGTAATTTTGGCCAAATGATTATTCCAAAAAGTTTCACTGATAATGATATAGATCATACAATATTAATTTTACTTTACTGTTGTGTGGTGGTGATTATGTATACATGTTTTATTTCAGTTATACATGTACTTATATACATGTAAGAATGATTTTTCCGTATAGATTGGGGGTAAATCACTGCTGACAATGACAACAATGTTGACAACATGAGATTTTTCTGTCGAGTACAACATTTTCGTGGGTCATAAACGTGCAAAGTATATATTTATCAGGAACGTAATAACTCTTTGTTAGATTAAGTTATTATCTTTCAATTAAGTACAGAAGAAATGCACATACCATGAAAGTGCCTCCTCTTGTGAATCCAATATGATCTCCAAAATGGTGGAAGGGTCAAGTTAGCTAAGTAAAATTTATTTGAATGACAATATGTTTTATAAATAAAGTTACAAACGTTAAATAAATTTGAATGTGTCAATGCACATGTTTATACGATATAAAAGCATAGTCACTAATAAATGAATGGGGATCATTCTGTGAACTGAACAACATGTATACCTGTTTCATTAATTGTACTTGATTCGTTTCATATTAATAATTGTTACTATTCATTAGTCATATTTCATCCGATTTCAATGGTATCAATAAAGATGCATAAAAAACCTAACTTTTATATTCCTGCTAATATTCTGAGTTTAAAAGACAGCTCATTTTCAGATTTGTTTCAACAACAGCACACAAACACGTACATTTAAGTTACAACATGCATACATGTACTTTAAATGTAATAAATGTAAGTACAAGTATACGAAGGCTGCACTAAGTTTTAATATACATACTCATGTTGTTTGGCAGTACAGTTTACTTTATGTCAGCATTACATGATTTTTTTTGAAATACGCATTTCCAAATATTTGTTATTAGGCATGGGTTGGCTGAGAAAAGCAATTGAAGCGTATGGGTTTGGATTTCAATTGACTTATTAATTAGTACTTATCGATGTATCGATTTGGTGAATATTACAAGAGTCGACATATGAATTGGCTGTATCAAGCAGTGAAACGAATGTCATTGATGAAGTTATGGTTGTATCCGGCAGTGGCAGATAACTGGTGGAATTAGAAATAAGTGTTTTGAGCAGAGTAAGGTACTTCTTAGAACCCGAAAAGGTTTAATTTGGCATTATAATGTATTACTTAGAACCCCTGCATAGCAAGAAAAGACGGCATCTGGTAGTGGTAGGTACATCATTTAACTAGTAATGAATGCACATCGCAGAAGTAGGTACCTCAGAAATCCAAAAATTGCTTATCTGGTTGGAGCAGGTACGTCGGACACCCAAAAATGGCTGTATCAGGCTGTGGTAAGTACATACATGTATACCTAAGAAATGACTGTGGAAAAGTACCTCAGACACCCAGAACTGGCTGTGTTCGGATGTGGTAGGTACCACAGAAACCCAGAAATTGTTGTATCGGGATGTGGTACCAAGGTACCTCAGAACGTCAGAATGGCAATATTTAATTGAAATAGGTACCACAGACACGCAGAAATGGCAATATCTGGCTGTGATAGGAACCTCAGACACCAAGAAATGGCTGTACCTGGCTGTGATAGGTACCTCCGACACCCATAAACGGCAATATCTGGCTGTAATAGGTACCTCAGACACCAGAAATGGCTGTACCTGGCTGTGATAGGTACCACAGACACATAGAAATAGCCGTCTCTGGCTGTGATAGGTACCTCAGATGCCCGGAAATGGCAGTATATTGCTGTGATATGTACCTCAGACACCTAGAAATGACTGTATTTGGCTGTGATAGGTACCTCAGACACCTAGATATGGCTGTATCTGGCTGTTATAGGTACCCCAGACACCTAGAAATGGCTGTACCTGGCTGTGATAGGTACCACAGACACCTAGATATAGCCGTCTCTGGCTGTGATAGGTACCTTAGATGCCCGGAAATGGCAGTATATGGCTGTGATATGTACCTCAGACACCTAGAAATGACTGTATTTGGCTATGATATGTACCTCAGACACCTAGACATGACTGTATTTGGCTGTGATAGGTACCACAGACACGCAGAAATGGCAATATCTGGTTGTAATAGGTACCTCAGACACTTAGATATGGCAATATCGGGTTGTAATATGTACCTCAGATACACACATATGGCTGTACCTGGCTGTGATAGGTACCACAGACACACAGAAATGGCTGTATATTGCTGTGATAGTACCGCTGAGAGCAAACAATGGCTGTATCTGGCTGAAGTACGTATCTCAGAAACCCAGAAATGATGAGGTAAGAACCTGAGATACATATACATTTGTAAATGGATGTATCTGGCTTTGGTAAGTACATGCACCTCAGCAACCCAGACACTGTTGTATCTGGTCGAGGTAGGTACTAGTACATGCAAAACCCGGACATGGCTGTATCTAGTTGTGACCAGTACTTAGTACTTCAGAAAGCAACATTGACTTTGCACAGCTGTGGTAGGTACCGCAGGACGCCAAACATTGGATGTAACCGGCATTGGTTGGTACCTCAGTAAGTCATAAAGGCTGTATCCAGCTGTGGTATGTACCACAGCAAGCCTGAAAGTGCTCTATCTGGGTGTGTAGGTACCACATAGAGCATGATCAGACTGTACTTGGCAGTACAAAATGTATTTACTATACCACAGAAAGCCAGTTACATGCATAATATTATGTATTGGTGTACTAAATAGTATTATATACTCTTTTAAACCAGAAAATACGTAACTCAAAAGTGTAAGGTACAATATATGCAATAGAGCCAGAAATACAAAACAAGCATGTAAATGTTTAAGGCAGGGATATTAGGCAGTGTTAGTTTCATCAGAAGGTTTTATTCAGCAGTGTCAGGTACCTCAATGAGCAATAATTGCTTTGACATTTAATTTCTTGGAAGTAAGTAACCTTGTAGGGACAGAAGAGGCTGTATCGGGCTGCTGTATGAACCTCAAAAGCTTTGTTAGGAGCCTAGAGTAGAGAGCAGGAATTGACTTGTCTGGTAGTGAAAGGTACCTTGGAGAGATATGACAGTACCTAGTAGTGTTATGTACCACCAGAAACCCAGGAATACCCGAGTGTGGATCTTAGATAGCCTGAAAAGGGCAGTTTTCCAGGAAACTAATGTACCTCATAGAGACTGAAATACTGAAACCAGTAATAGCAGATGTACTTCATAAAGCTGAAAATATGCGTACAAAACTTTAAAGATATTCAGACTTAGTTTTACAAACAGTTTTGAGATGCCTCAATACAGCCTTACATAGATTTTCTAGACAGGGTAGGGTATTATAAATAGAGAAAACAATAGCATAATCTGACATTATTTTTAACACAATTTAACTTTTGAATATAGAAATACCAATTTTGGTGGTCATCTTGGATTTCCAGGTGCAACATATCAATGGTCAAGAGTTAATTAAAAGGATTACATCAATAAAGTTTCCTAATAAAAATGATACTTTTTGAATGAAAAACGAAATTTAATTTTTGGTGTTAAATTATTACCCCACCCACTTTACTACAAATTATGCTTATAATCTCACCACCACACCACAGGAAAGTAAAATTAATATTGTATGATCTATATCATTATCAGTGAAACTTTTTGGAATAATCATTTGGCCAAAATTACAGCAAGAATATTGAGTATAGTACACAATATGTCACATTTTACCGATTTTTGGTCTTTTTCGTCATAAAAGCATAATTTTTAAATATTTAATACAAAAAACATCATGATTTGAGGTTGATATGTGTATTTTAACATGTTTCCTATCAAAACAACACCTTTTATATGATATAAGACAGGATTGGTACTTATATTATGTGTATTATGTCACAAAGGTGAAATTGTAAAAAATGGCAGCCATCTTGGACGCCATCTTGGATTTCTCAGCGTTGTGAAAGCAGATTTTTTTAAGAAATGGATTTTTGTAAAATGGACATTATCTGCTTTCTAATCATGCCAATTATAGATTTGGACAAGGATTGTAAATAAACGGCCCTCCGCTTTTTGACTAAAAGCAATATTTAGATTTTGCTTATAATTGAGAAATTTTACCCCACCCACTACGGAAAACAACACATTGTCCACAAAAAATGCGAAAAAAATACCAAATTAAATGCAAACATGACAATCAATAGGCACCATAGTATCAAAAATTATCAAGAAGATCAAAGAATTAGTGTTTGCAAATATCTTCATTGTTTTCACCTCAGGGGTAGATTTACCCCACCCACTTTATGCACGGCTGAGAGCATAAAGGTACACAAAGTTGTGCATTTTAGACATTCATTTTCCTAAGTATATAATTATCTTAAGAATAAAACCATTTAGACATATTTTGTGTACTGAAAAATGTACTTTTAAATAGTTGACAGTACAAAAAGAAGAAAAATGCACTAAAAAACGCTATATTTTGACCATAAATGTGCCTGATTTTTTCCGAAATGACAAAAAATCGTTCAAAAACAGTTTTAAACATCAGTTTGTTCCGTTTTTCAGCTGAAAAGTACATTTTTAAACATATTTGTAAAAAACTGTACAGTACGGGTCCGTATAATAACACAGAATCATTTTCGCAGAAAAACGGCGGCCATCTTGGACGCCATCTTGGATGCAGAGCGGTTGTGAAAGAGAAAATTTGTAAGAAATGGATTTTCTTTATGTTCGGTCATATGACCAACTGTGGTGCAAGTTTAATCGATGGGCTCAAATTTTGAATAAATCGCCCTCAGCTCTTAGGCTATCATCATTCTGACGGCTTCATCGCGCTCCACAAGTGTTAATGTTTTTCATGAGAGCCAATCGACAGAAAATACATTCTGACTAATTTCAAAATTCAAACATGTCGGGCACGTAAACCACTGTTTATTTTTGTAATTTTAATAAAAATTTCAATTAGCCTATGGAAAATCTCAGATTTTATTTGCAGAGCAGTTTTTCTTGGAGACTGAATCTTATAAGATCTCAATAGGCCTACCCGACTTTCTAAAAATTTATTAGTTTCGTTCCGTGTTCCGTGTTCCGTTCAGTTACGGGATTTAGTATATACCAATTGCGGGAACATTTTTTATATAAACAATGCGGTTTAGAGGAAAGCTAGTAGATATAGCTTGCATTCAGCATTTCACAAGTATGGGTTTTTATTTATACACAAATAATTAATGATATATATTTCTATCATGTTAACAAATGTGGTAAAATACAATTGTCTTCTATTTTCGCAATCTTGTAAATTTGGTCATTTTTTACTTTCCAAATTCCACCGAACAAACCGCACAGTATCAATCTCACTCTTTCTATATTTTTGTGTTTTACTAAAGTCAGTCTCAAATAATTGACAAAGAGAGTTTTAGTGATCACTGTTTGTCTGCCATGCACTGGACTGTCAATACTTTGGTGGAGGGAGGGGGGGGGTGTCCCAGGCCCGCACGGGCCCCGCAGGAGACAATGGTAATGTCTAAATCCCAGTGGTCAGGATATATACTCATGGGACTTTGAGTAGATAAGGTTATCAAATTCCCATCTTCAACTTAAATGTTATACTCTCCAATGCCACAAGGGCTTCTACTGAAAAAGGTTAAAACTGTGCAAATGTAGAGTACTGACTGAGTATAAAAGTGAGTGACGTAGCGTCCGCAAACATGTATTTGCACTGTACAAAAACTGTTCCACTTATCTAGGCGTGGAGCACTGGCAGCGGCCAAACTGCTGACCTCAATGTTTTCGGGCTTAGGGCTGTCACTACTGCTACGGTTGGGTAAATTAATTTTTTTGTCTTATCCCCCCCCCCCCCCCCCCCCCCCGGTGGATAAAATATTGAGACTGGTGCATATTGCATAAAATATTGAGACTGGTGCATATTGCAATTGAAAGAGGAAGAAAAAGCAAAATCACTGTCCTTCCCCAGGTATGTGGGGTTTCATTGGAATTGAACAATATATTACTTTTCAGTTTTGTCGTTGTTGTAACCAGTATAAACAAGCTTTTTGTGCATGTGGTGGGAAGAAGATTAACTTTATTACTTATATTAATTATGCTGATTTAAGTCTTTTTATTTGCCATGATCTAACAGCACTTAGTAAGGGAAAATGCTGACATAAAACACAACTTTTATATTACAGGAGTGGTGACTACAGTATCCAAGCTGATCAAAGCATGTGTTCTGAGAATAACCCCATCAGCTCTGTACTTCATTTTATCAGAAAAAGTTGTCAATGGAGGAATTCAAATTTGGTGTGAGCTTCCACAGGTATGGATTTTAAAATTTCGCATAATAATGTGATTAAACACAAAATACAGCTATCTCTTATTTTTTAGTGTGGTTGTCATGAGTCCAGCTGATACACCTTACGAGTGTTTTAGCCATTTTTTAAATTCATCATGTGTAGATAACCCTGGGTTAGGGTTATCCTAACCCCAAAGCAACTAGTTATATATACACTGTTACAAAACAAGCTTCTTTTTCATGTAAACACAGCTGGTCAAGTTGAATATATTTTCCAAATGCTCAGAAATCACTAATAACCATGCATGAATGATGTATCCCCTGGAAATACTGGGAAAACCTGGGTTTTACTGGGCAATACTATCTTGTTATTGTTTGTATGCTAAATTTCTCTCTCGCTCACCATATTACACAGGGTCATTTCTTTGATGAGTATGCAATGGAAGGGGTGTCATCAGAAGCCAATGAAATCTACCTAGAGATGGCCCCAGAGAATCTCGTTAAAGCTTTACGAACTGCTCAGATGGCTAAATGGGTTAAACTTAAACTCACCAAGAAGCATGCACCATGTATTACTGTGGAAGTGGATTTGGTAAGACAATGAATTAGAGATATCTAAATTAAATCACTATATCTACACCATTTTTCCTTTTAAGAAATATTTGATGATAATGTATCATTTATAATTTCACTATATATCCACCTTTATAGTTGTAGAGATATATTTATTGTGTCCTGGAAGCAGGACGTCAGGATGGGTGTTAGGAATTATATCAGTTCACAAAGATTGTCTACCCTTGGTCTCCTTAAAGACTTGAACACTTTCTGTATCTGTTGAATTTTTATAAAACTTCTAATTAATACAATAGTTTATTTGAAGCCTCGTGCATATTGAAAAGAATTTCAGGTAGGATGAACATTACCAGTGTAACACCAATAGTGCTTTGTAGGAGACATAAGATTTTGTGTCTACAATTGTTTTTTTTTTAGTTTAAGGATCTTCACTAAACTTCTAGTTAATCCTCACTCCTGATATTTTATGAGCTATTATATTTTGTTAATGATGTCAAATGTTACATATTTGTATATACATATTGTAGCCGACGTTAGGTTCACACTCGCGTGTTGTTGTACATGATATCCCAGTATCTGTGGTTGCTAGGAGACTATGGATAGAATACCAGGAACCAGAAATGCCTCTGTTTGATGTACGTATAAAATTCATATACATTTGTTGATTCTGATGTAAGATCAAATTTTATTTAACCGAGTGATCACAGAATGAAAGAGATAATGAATTTATCAGCAACAAACTCCTTCAATCTATAGTTAGTTTTAATTTACAACGTCTTCTTCAGGTGAAATTATTACAATAACATATAAACAGCAAATAATAATATACTTTAACTGCCAAGCGTAGCCTTTTTTGCTTTACTTCTACTGAAATATGGCAGGCATATATATGTACCTCCACCAGGATTTCAACCTGGGTGACCAGATTAGACGGCAAGCACACTAACCAGTTCCCAATCAATTAAATCCTGTGCAAGCAATGTAAATTGATCAACTTTAACTAGCTGGAATGTAAAGTTTTTATTATATCATAAACTTTAACCTGTGAAATCCAAGTTATGTAAGATGTCTGGACTAGACTAGAGAAAACAGACAAAAGGCATTCATGTGTTTGTTGAGTCACCGAACAAAACAACATTACTGCTGAACTTTGCATAATGTTTTCGCATTTCAAACTCAACTCTTTTTATGTATGTTATGAGCAATAGAACATTATATGACCAATAACATCAAGCTGTAAATTGATGGTTAATTTGTACCTGCTAATGGCATAATGAGTAACAAAATGACAGCAGTAATTGCTAAAACATGTAAGGAAAAGTACAGACCCACTCTGCTACTGACTCATGATGTACAGGTAGCTCGACAATTTGCTGACGATGGACACATATATCAAGTCCCATCCACAATATTGCGTCCTAATGACACTGGTTTACTATCATCAGTCAACAAGGCGCTCCGACCTATCACCATGGACAGTTAAAGTAAAGAAAAGAAAAATTGAATGGCCTAACTAGGTAGATAGTTCTGCAGTAATTTCACATATATATACTGTATTTATACATTTTGAAGTGTTGCCTCTACACTTTATGTCCTAATAAGCATTTTTCGCTGACACATGTCTGTAAATTGTCGAGCAATCTGTGGTGTGACAGCTCCTGTTTATATTAACACTGTAAAGCTGCGGGATGCTATAACTACGAGGGTTGTTCATTTAATTCCCGGACAATCCCCATAGCGCTTGATTGGAACATGCGATTGTAGTAAAATTTTGTTTCATAAGACTAAGTCACCAACTTGATTATTTGACAAGATATGAAATAATTTTATCCAATCAAACACAAACTATGGTTACTATAGTAACCACACAAACACTACCCGGCCCAACCCAATTTTGTAGTGGTATGTAGAGTGTTAATTAGGTTGGGGTAGTGGGATTATCGCATATTTTAAGCAGAAAACATCAGCCAAAAATATGTATGTATCTATGTCGAGTGATATAACATTTGATGTCAATTCCGTGTAGACTTTTGTGTTCTAATGACGAGGCGTGCTTCTGTGAATATCGCAATTTGTTTAGAGAAAACAGGTAATGAAACGATTTTATGAAAATATTGGCCACACACCTGTAAAACTTGAGATTCCCTTAAAGAAAAACTCTTAAGACAATGAAATTTTGTTTGTGAATCAAGGAATGATGTGATTGTGCTAGTGTTGTAATATCTGTCCAATCGTTTTTTAGCACTATCGATCGTCTGGGAATTAAATGAACAACCCTCGTATATATGTATATATAACATATACATGTATGCTAACCTTTTACAATGTGCAAGAATTGCTGAGTTTGTATATCTGTGTACTTTTTGTCCTATGTTTGTTGCTTTAGTGTGGAATTTTAAATCAACAGAACACGCACCATGACAACTCATTATTACTTCCCGAAAATTGTTTCAAGGGAATGTCTTTGTTTCCCCGATGTTGCTAATGGAAGCAGGCACATGACTCAGAATGGGATATTTAGCTCACCTGTCACATAGTGACAAGAATGAGCTTTAGTGATCACTCTTCGTCCGTCGTCCGTCCGTCCATCGTCTGTCAACAATTGGCTTGTGTACACTCTAGAGGCAACAGTTTTGATCCAATCTTCATGAAACTTGATCAGAATGTTGTTCTCTATGAAATTCAGGCCAAGTTCGAAACTGGGTCATGTGGGGTCAAAAACTAGGTCACTAGGTCAAATCTTAGTAAAGCCTTGTGTACACTCTAGATGTCACCAATTTGATTCAATCTTTATGAAACTTGGTCAGAATGTTGTTCATCAAGCATACTAGGCCAAGTTTGAAACTGGGTCATGCAGGGTAAAAAACTAGGTCACTAGGTCAAATCTTAGAAAAAACCTTGTATACACTCTAGACATTTCGAAACATTTTCGACTATTGGGCTACCATGGGAGCATACACATCTATTGTTACAATAGTAAGTTATAAGCAAATTAATTAGAACTTGTTGTATTTTGTTTGTTGCTATATAGTTGTTGCTATGTTCTTGTTGCTATGTTCCTGTTGCTATGTAATGTTGCTATGTTCCTGTTGCTATGTTCCTGTTGCTTTGTAATGTTGTTATGTTCCTGTTGCTATGTTCTTGTTGCTATGTTCCTGTTGCTATGTTCCTGTTGCTATGTAATGTTGCTATGTTCCTGTTGCTATGTAATGTTGCTATGTTCCTGTTGCTTTGTAATGTTGCTATGTTCCTGTTGATATGTTCCTGTTGCTTTGTAATGTTGTTATGTTCCTGTTGTTATGTTCCTGTTGCTATGTAATGTTGCTATGTTCCTGTTGCTATGCAATGTTGCTATGTAATGTTGGTATGTTCCTGTTGCTATGTAATGTTGGTATGTTCCTGTTGCTATGTTCCTGTTGTTATGTAATGTTGTTATGTTCCTGTTGCTATGTAATGTTGCTATGTAATGTTGTTATGTTCCTGTTGCTATGTTCCTGTTGCTATGTAATGTTGTTATGTTCCTGTTGCTATGTTCCTGTTGCTATGTATTGTTGTTATGTATTTGTAGGTGAGTATTATGATGCCACAGATTAAAGTATTGAGAAGTGTGGTGGATAAAATGAAAAACTTAAGTAATATAATGGTAAGTCACAGCTCTATGAAATCTTATAAATACTAAAAGAGTTCCAACACTATAGTACTGGCGAGTTCTAGTACAGGCATGTTCTTGTATAGATGGCCACCAGTACGGGTTGGACCAGTGCAATATACTACAGTCAAATCCTTGTACCAAAATGTTGAACATTATTGCTTGTTATAGATGTAGCAATGTTTGATTTTACATCTTACAAGAATATGTTTTAAATAGGGATGGCAACGAGTACTAAAATCGGTACTTGAGTACTCGGTCATTCTTCTGATCGAGTACTCGGGTACTCGGAATTTAATAAATGTCCATCATATTTGGGAAATAAAAATTTTGTACTGCAAATGTGTGTGTTCAACTTCAAATAAAACAGCGCATTTGCCTGTCCGTTCTGTTCAGTTATTGATCGAATCTAGATCGGTAGAAGAACGAACTACGAAACAATAACAATAATAAAAATGTATAACACAATTAAACAATAAAATGTAAAATAAATAGAACTTTTAATCAATAACGCTAAAAATTAAATAATAACAAATAAACAAGTAAGGGGGGGGGGCTACTCTTATCAACCGGTGACATACTATTTACAAAGCGTGACCAATTCACAGATTAATCGTTCGTTCATATACGCGCAAGAAAGATTGAAATTTAAAGTATTTGTTTTTGTTTGTTTTCTTAATCGATTGTCACCCCAAATAAACAATAACTGCCAATTAAAAATTTATTACTTGGGTTGATGTCAACGAAAGAACCCCTAGCTACGTGTCAGAAACTAACTAACAGACGATGATTGACAGGTCTGTGTTTTGATTACGCTTGCAATTAGCGACCTTGTGGTGGCGATTAAGGATTGATGACACGTTGTTAATTGTAATTTTAGTTGACCAGGTAACACTTGGATATCTTCTGTATTACACAGGATTAACATTTGTTTTCGAGTACTCGAATACTGATTTTACTATTCGATAATCGGACGTTTGAACGAGTACTCGAGTACTTGGGTACTCGTTGCAATCCCTAGTTTTGATTGAATAATGTGTAAAATCTGTTTAGCAACTTCATGTACGTGTTAATTTAGTATTAACATGTTTACAACTGTATATAGGTTCATACTAGTCGGGTGGGTTATCTTACATTTATTGTTATCTATATTCAGTCGGTGTCAGCCAATCAACAAGGAGAATTACGTGTATCCGTGGAAACAGATATGGTGTCTGTGAGTACACATTTTGAGGGCTTGTTGAATCCAACATCAACCAGTAAGTACACAAACTACATGTGATTTATATCACTGATGGCCTCAGTATGCTTTACACATATTGTTATAGTATAGATATCTGGCTTGTTGCATTGCCTTGACAATATCAAATGAGCTAGACCCCTGTGTCAAAATTGTCCTTCTCTAGCAGGCCATTTTTTTGGAAAAAAAAGTTATAAAAAAATCTCTTTTATGAAACTAAAATGCTTATAGTATAAGTGACTGGTGGCAGGTTGTTTTGATTGTTATACCTTTACAATGGTCAAATAAATGACCCCTTTATCAACAGAGCCTCCATAATGGGCATGTCTCCATCCTAGCTGTATCAACATCATTAGGCCTTCTTGTATGGGGTGTGTCTCCATGCTTGGAACTCTTCCACTTCTCTCTTCAGATAATGTTGACTTGAGTCTGTCTTCTAATTGTGACAGTGCTCTTACCTCACTTGCTAATATCTATTGTATTGGTGATGCATAAAGATAAAGTTCTTGTGATATGTTATTCAGACTGAAATTTGCTATTACAGGAAACAATGATATTCAGAATTCTGCTGAACCAGATGAATATTTTGAGGTTAAAATTGACATTCGTAAATTTGCACAGTTTTTGTCTGGACAGCAAGTTAGCCCTAGTCGTGTGATATGTAGTAAGTATATTGCATGTTTGTTATATCTGTAAATATCTTCTATTAAGAGTCTTTGTTTTTTATGTTCCCTATCTTGAATGA
Organism: Spisula subtruncata; assembly: GCA_963678985.1. Lineage (NCBI taxonomy): Eukaryota > Metazoa > Mollusca > Bivalvia > Venerida > Mactridae > Spisula > Spisula subtruncata. Next base: position 47,774,842 of record OY787668.1, read on the forward strand.
GGGGAGGTATTGCTTGCTAATGTAGGTATGTCCATTTGTCGGTCGGCCAGTAAGCCAAATAGTTTCCGATCAATAACTCCAGAATGACTTGGCCTTGGATCTTTAAACTTGAAAGGGATGTTAGTCACCATCAGTACAGTACTAAATTTTAGTTGATTTTAGGGCGTTATGTTCAGATTACCATTTCTAATTATTTTGCTGTCATGGGGCTTACATGTTTTACAAACATATCTCATTTAATTGAGTTTCCACTTTTTTTGGGTCAATTGGTTTTGCTGGATTTACGACTACTGCAAACTACTGACAATTTCCACATGTGGAGGACAGTAGGGACATTCACTCCACAATACCATAAACAGGTCCATCATTCTATACATCGTTTGTATACATTGAATCAGAAAATAAATGATGCATGAAAATAATATTTCAAGAAGGTACAGAATTGTATACATTGTTATGCCCCCATCTTTGATGAAGGGGTTTTTGGTATTTGCAGGGGTAAAAGTTTTCAGTCTAAATACTGTTCAGTATTTTTAGAAAAAAATGCACTATGTAATTTATAGTAAAATCATCTAGGTCAGTATATTGACAAGCAGTTTCAGTATTTTGAAAATTTTGAACTTTTACCCATGTATTTTGCTTTGCACATGTCTGTCGGTCTGCCTGTCTATCGGTTGGAGAAGCTAATATTTTCCGTTGAACAATTCAAGCTTTACATTGAGGTTGGTCAGCAATGGTAGAATACCAGGTAGATGGCCCCTATTGATGTTTAGGTCAGTAGGTCATAGGTCACTTTGAATTTCACCTTGTTTGACTAATTGGCAGTCATGGGGGACATACCTGTTTTACAAACATCTCTTGTTTCATTTTGTCCCTGGTATCTAGATAGTTGGTTTGTATGGTAATCGAAATACATTAAACTGTATAGAGCTATATTCTAACAGTCATTTAATGTCAAAATAATTACTTGCATCGTTCTTAGTATGATACTAGACTACCTTAATTGCAAATTGAAACTTTGGATAGGTTCCGTGTACTTTGATTCAATCGTCGAAAAATAGACATTAGTTATAATTTCATAGAGTGTTCTAGAACACTTTCGTATGAAAATGGGCAATTCGCATGCCCAATAAATCACAGAGAGAGTTTCTGTTAAAACTGAAGCGAAAATGATCTAATGGATAAGAAAGCATAATTGTTTTCCAGTTTTTGAAACTTTTTGAAAAAATATCGTCCGATATAGCTTGAAAGCGATGTTAGTCACCATCAGTACAGTACTTAATCTTATATGATTTTAGGGCGTTAGGTTCAGTTTACCATTTCTAATTATTTTGCTGTCATGGGGCTTACATGTTTTACAAACATATCTCATTTCATTGAGTTTCCACTTTTTTTTGGTCAATTAGTTTTGCTGGATTACAATTGTACTTCAATGGAGTGTCGTTATCATTGCAATTACCTCCCTTTAAAGAAATATACCAATTTCATCAGTGGCGTTTTCTGTGTCATTTATTGCTCTTTACGTTGGTGGCTAGGTGCTGCCACTTCTGTACGGCTTTAACTGTATGGCTTTTAGATGACTGTGCATTACAGTACTAAATATATTATGCATGAAAACAGTAAACAATAATCTCAAATATGTTGCTGGCTTAGAATGAGACTGATACATATTTGAAATCTACATCATAAGGTGCTTCTTATCAGCCTATTTTTTTGAAAATCGGAAGTTGTCATTTTGACCAAAATAAACTTGTAAAAGTTTGTTTTACCTTATGTAAAAAGTATTTTTCAGACGGTTTTTTCTTGTTTTCTCAAAATATTGATTTTGTACTTACAACCTTCTGATTCTAAGCCTGGGATTATATCAGAGCTTTGGATGTGTGTCTAGTACAAAGCTCAGACATAAAGTTTGGACTTGATACTTGCTGACAACTTTAACAACAATCAAATCTGTATTTTATTTTACAGATATAGTTGATAATCGAGTGGTACATTTTTACCTGATGAATGATGATGTTTCGCTGCAGTATTTTATGCCTGTAATGGTGAGCTGAACATGGTACATGTATATGATAGTACATGTCTATGGTTGTTGTCCACACACAAGTTTGGCACTTACCTGACATTCTGGGAGTGCAACTAGTACATGTATTTATATAATACTATGTATGTACCTGTATGAACTGGAGATAAAACCTCACCCTTGTTAGCTGTTCACACAAAACAGGTTGTCAAATCCCATAAATATCTGTTTACTGTAAACAAATTAATACAAGACCTCTGTAGTGTTGCACTGCAAAGTCTGTAAACTAGTTCTGGTTCAATGTGATATATGATTTGACTGAAAGTCGAACCGTTGGATTAGCTAAACTGGTGTTTGGCTTGTAGTTTATTATACTTAATGCAATATTGGGGTAATTACAACTATGTGTATGTTCAGAATATTTTATATGTTTATAGTTAGTCTGTTTGACAATAATTTAAATGCTGAATAGACCAGTGAAATCATTCAAATGTTTGCATCTTTTGTGTTATTGTATATTTTTACTGCAGAAACATATTGGTTCATAATTGTTATATGAAAAACCTGGTTATACTGGCTGCTATACAACGATTTGTAGATGAGTAGGAGTGAACCACAAAGGACATGAATTAAGACTTAGTGGATAATTACTAAGCATCAGGACGACTTATCAATAGTACTGTTTTAGGTTTAAACTGGATGCTAGTTATTGCAAACAATACTTTATTTTAGACCAAGACCATATTATTCAGGACAATTTAAGGGCCAGTTGGTAATTGTAGCATCATTTTAGGACAATTTTCTTTGAAAAGGCTGACAATTCTGCAAAATAGCATGACAACAATCTAATGTTCTTATTTTATGATAATTGTACTTTCATATTATGCATGCTATGCAAAAATAAGCATTCTTTTTTCCTGTTTGAATGTTTTTTGGAGCAGATGACTTAATGTGTTTTATGTGTTTTATTCCATTGACTGCAATAATCATGATAAGGGGAGACAATTATGACATTGTAACATAAAAACCAGCAAAAGTAAATATAAAATCTGGTGTTTAAGTTATGCCAAGAAAAGTTTTGCCTTTTTATAACACTAACTAATTACCATAATGAGCATTCATTTCTACAGTCTAGAAAAAAATGTGGGTTTTTTGGATATGAGTTTTTTGCATTTGAACCAAAACATTTCTATATGAACAATATATTTTATTAACAGTGAATGATTTGTGAGATATTGCTATTTGTGTCATTTTTTTGGAAAAAGATGATGTTGCTTGCAATAAGATCAATGACCTATAAGTTTGTGTCATTTATTCAATTATACATGTATATAGTATGTTTGTTATTATTGAATTGTTTTAATTGTTAAATAATTTGTTGAATAAAACAGTCTGATCTCAAATCTGTGTTTGTTGCAGTTTAATATATCCAAGTATTGTGTACCGTTTGATTGTTCATGATGTCAACCACTACCTCGTTAGCTGGCTTCTCTTCTCTCATACCCTGGTGGGGATTGATGACATCAGATATGAGGTGTCGAGACTGATTGATATAAGTTAGAAAAACTTGTTTCACTATTGATTCTTAATAAATTGGCATAAACTAAAGATATCAGTTTGGCATAAATTGTTAATTTCTGTCCAACTTCGTGACAGACATGTAATTACCCATTAACCTGCATTCAGTAGAGTGCTTCTGACTATGGTGCAGTTTTGTGTAACTCACAACGATTTAATCAACACTTCCAGGCTGCCAGACTAAATGCACGTCATATATTCATCATATGCATACAATTATTCGTCGACTTAGAATGAGAAGGTCGTATAAGACAGATACATATTTGATATCTGCATCATAAAGCGCTTCTAATGAGCATAGTTTCATAAAAATCGGAACGTGTCATGTTGACGAAACTGAAGTTGAAATAGCTTGTAAAGAGTAAATTTCAGGCAGTTTTTTCTTGTTTTCCCAAAATATTGATTTTGTACTTACGACCTTCTCATTCTAAACCAGCAGCATGTACATCATATATTCAATATGTTCATACAATAGTTCTCCACATACATATAGTTTGAACATGTCAAATACAGTAAGGTTTACAGTAACGTATCAAGAAAAATACGTGCATGTATTCATGTTTTATATCTAAAATTAAGATTACTTTACAATTTTTCAAATTTCTTAGCAATACTTTGTATTATAAGTTTTCATTAAAGATGTAACGTAAGTGGAGGAAATACACATCAGAGAAAAACCACAAAAGCTGTATAGAACGTCCTAAATAAGATTGATTGATCGATATTGTCCACAGTGTGATTTCATTGGCTAACTGGTACCAGACTGTCTGTTGACAGTTCTTGTGTGTGAGGTTTGTCCAAACTTGAACTCTGGATGAGCAGTCCTCGTCACTTCGTTCACTAGCTTCCGTGATCTTTGTTGTTCATGGTAGTAACATGAGGTTTGTCGAAAACTGACCGAGAAATGTCTTGGATACACGAATGTCTTTGTTTGATAAGCTTTGCCAGACAATAATATAATTCTATTATTTTTAAATTTTGATTATTTTTACTTAATAGCATTTGATAATGATATTAGCGCACAATATTCTATCATTGATATATACATACAGAGTAATGATGTAACTACTCATCATCGAGTGATAGAAAGGTATCTTTGAGGCACACATTACACGCTGGACGTACTACCTTACATAGCTCACACAGTTCCTCGTCCTCGTATGCATTCTGTAGATCTGACGCTCGTTTACCGAAAAATAAACTGTTCATGTTTGGGCTCATACCACGACGTCCGAATAGGAGAGGTTTCTGTTGTACACGTCTGTTGTATTCATTCTCTGCACGTGCTAACCGACTATATCCGGTATCTGCACGTGATAATATCAACAACGCCAACACAAAGAAAACCACGATAGAATATCTGTACATCTGAAAATATAGCAAGACAAAATAATTGACTTGTGTTCAGTAGATCACACCAAACAAAATGCCATCAGTCTGATGAAGACATAGTTTGTTAAAAGTAGTCCCGCATGTACCGGTGTTTATTGGTGTTGTACACCAGTGCTCGGGTATCGCACACAGATGCCATATTTCGCACAAATGTTTCGTCATTGACCTATCTGGTCAGGAACACGTTGAATACTCAAACGTAGAAAATTAACAAATAAAGAAAACTTACGTACATGTTGATTATCGATCGACCAACGTGCGCTCATAATTATCGCATTTAAAAGGTAATGACTTAATTTATTAACAAGACACCTGTATAGAGTTAATTAGATAACAAAACGTCATCAATTAGCATGAGTATGATTCATATTTAGGCCATACCAAATCGTTTTTTCGGTAAGATTTTCGGCATTTTGAGATTGAAAAACAAATGTGTAACTTCTCCTGAACGAATGAATCTAGTATTCTTAAATTTTAAGTGGAGATTGTACATCCTCCACAGACGGCGCCGACTCAATTTCAAGGTCATTGGGCTCAAAGGTCAAAATCACCGTGACCTTTGAAAGCACAACAATTTCTCGTCCACAACATAATAGGTTTTCAAGTACATTATAGTTTGTGTGTAGTATTTAGTTTTCACCATCAACTGCACTTAAAATCTTTGGCTCATTACATAATTATGCTTACATGAAATTACGAAGCTGTGGTTCTGAAAAATTCAATTTTATTAGTTTTAGACAGTAGAAACCGAAATATAACAATATATTGTTGGTAATAAATCATTTAGTTTTGCAGTGTTGAAACATACAACTTTACACGATTTATGTTTTTAAACATGATTCATCACATTCATGGGTTAGTTATTCATTAAGGACAAGAAAACCTACGAAATTGACTCATATATGCCAGTGTGTGTTTGGTATATCTTTAAATGTATTGCATCGTTTCTATATAGTGGTTTCTTTTATCTCATCCTAATAGTCTATTGGTAATCAGTTCATCTACGGTCTGACCGGGGTGTGTTGGTAATCAGTTTATCTACGGTCTGACCGGGGTGTGTTGGTAATCAGTTCATCTACGGTCTGACCGGGGTGTGTTGGTAATCAGTTTATCTACGGTCTGACCGGGGTGTGTTGGTAATCAGTTCATCTACGGTCTGACCGGGGTGTGTTGGTAATCAGTTCATCTACGGTCTGACCGGGGTGTGTTGGTAATCAGTTCATCTACGGTCTGACCGGGGTGTGTTGGTAATCAGTTTATCTACGGTCTGACCGGGGTGTGTTGGTAATCAGTTCATCTACGGTCTGACCGGGGTGTGTTGGTAATAAGTTTATCTACGGTCTGACCGGGGTGTGTTGGTAATCAGTTTATCTACGGTCTGACCGGGGTGTGTTGGTAATCAGTTCATCTACGGTCTGACCGGGGTGTGTTGGTTATCAGTTCATCTACGGTCTGACCGGGGTGTGTTGGTAATCAGTTCATCTACGGTCTGACCGGGGTGTGTTGGTAATCAGTTTATCTACGGTCTGACCGGGGTGTGTTGGTTGGTAATCAGTTCATCTACGGTCTGACCGGGGTGTGTTGGTAATCAGTTTATCTACGGTCTGACCGGGGTGTGTTGGTAATCAGTTCATCTACGGTCTGACCGGGGTGTGTTGGTAATCAGTTCATCTTCGGTCTGACCGGGGTGTGTTGGTAATCAGTTCATCTACGGTCTGACCGGGGTGTGTTGGTAATCAGTTCATCTACGGTCTGACCGGGGTGTGTTGGTGATCAGTTCATCTACGGTCTGACCGGGGTGTGTTGGTAATCAGTTTATCTACGGTCTGACCGGTGTGTGTTGGTTGGTAATCAGTTCATCTACGGTCTGACTGGGGTGTGTTGGTAATCAGTTCATCTACGGTCTGACCGGGGTGTGTTGGTAATCAGTTCATCTACGGTCTGACTGGGGTGTGTTGGTAATCAGTTCATCTACGGTCTGACCGGGGTGTGTTGGTAATCAGTTCATCTACGGTCTGACCGGGGTGTGTTGGTAATCAGTTCATCTACGGTCTGACTGGGGTGTGTTGGTAATCAGTTCATCTACGGTCTGACCGGGGTGTGTTGGTAATCAGTTTATCTACGGTCTGACCGGTGTGTGTTGGTTGGTAATCAGTTCATCTACGGTCTGACTGGGGTGTGTTGGTAATCAGTTCATCTACGGTCTGACCGGGGTGTGTTGGTAATCAGTTTATCTACGGTCTGACCGGGGTGTGTTGGTAATCAGTTCATCTACGGTCTGACCGGGGTGTGTTGGTAATCAGTTTATCTACGGTCTGACCGGGGTGTGTTGGTAATCAGTTCATCTACGGTTTGACCGGGGTGTGTTGGTAATCAGTTCATCTACGGTCTGACCGGGGTGTGTTGGTAATCAGTTCATCTACGGTCTGACCGGGGTGTGTTGGTAATCAGTTCATCTACGGTCTGACCGGGGTGTGTTGGTAATCAGTTCATCTACGGTCTGACCGGGGTGTGTTGGTAATCAGTTCATCTACGGTCTGACCGGGGTGTGTTGGTAATCAGTTCATCTACAGTCTGACCGGGGTGTGTTGGTAATCAGTTCATCTACGGTCTGACCGGGGTGATAAATGGTATATTAAGATGATTTTTAATTTTCGCACCAAGGCACTGTTTTTATATCAAAGGACTTACAAAACTTTTAAACTTACGCTCGCATTTAAATTCCTTATAATGTGTTTACATCTGCTAATAAGGAAAATATATCGTTTAAAATCATTAACTGAATTAATCAACTGATGGTTTTACCTATCGCTTTACCAGAATTTGAAGCAGTTAAATAATTATAAAGGATTCAAATTTGAACGTTAGTTTACGATTACCTTAAATGCTTTGATAAAACAGCGCCCAGTGCTCTATTAACAAAAATCAGTATTTTATTATTTAATTGAAGCCCCTTAGGTTTTTTATGTATGTAAAAATGCTTAGTATTGCGATATTGTTGTAATTATGGTACTATTAAGAGTAGTTTGTACCAAATGTACTTATAATTCAATTTTGAATGGTTATGTACATTTGAAATGTTTTATTATAATATTATGCTCGGATATCGCGCACAGATTGCAAGTTTCGCAAAACTGCTTCACCATTGATCAATCTAGCCAGGGACACATGGAATGCACAAACGTAGACAATTAGTGTGAATAATATTTACGTCGCGTCACAAGTTGGAGCTATTTCACCTTTTCGGTGTTTTTATTTCTTGTTAAGTGATTATGTTGTTCATCCGTCACGTAACTTTACAATGATATACATCATTTTAAAGAGAAACAATTGTTTTATACAAATGTGTAATTTTCCATTAAAAATAATAAATGATTAAGACGTTAGTTTGTTCGAAAGACTAAAAAACTACAAAATACAGGTTGTAGAGATGTAACACTTTTTGTCGAGCACTCGCAGTAAAACCTAATTTTCACCAATACTTTTACGCCAAAAGACATTAAAAGTCTGCATGACAAGAATTGAAACAATGTGCTTCTGATATAATTTCCGTAGATTTGCTTAACGGAACCAGAGGTTGTAAAATAAACATGGTTTGAAGAAAAATATTGATGTAGAGATTTCGAAAAAAGTAGCGTTTCGGCTACAAATAAGAATTTAAAATGTGAATTACACCTATCTTTTTCAACGCACGTATTAAATATTTGAATACACAAATATTGTTTTTTCCTAGATAAAAATGTGTAAAAACTCAAGTGATAAAATGACATAAACAATGTTTTTTCCTTGTTTTTCTATGTCCACAGAAATGTCCCACTTGCGTAAAAAATACGTTCTTTATGTAAACCGTAATTTTCGTTTCTTCTTTATGTTTTATGCTTTGTCTATTGCAAGCAAACGACTGAGGAAATAAAATATTGTTTTTCTTCTGAATCTATACATGTATTATAGTGTTAATTGCTCCAAGCATGATAAAATGGTGCGTAATAATCCATGTCCACAGACATGTCCCACGGCACGTTTTAGGCGACGCTGACGTTGATATCTACTTAAAACGCTTCGTGTATTTCTACAAGAACAACATCTGTTTGCATGGCATTGATTAGTTATATGCGAAACCGTTTTCTAAAACATCCCCCATCGATATGCTGAACGAAGAGTTTTAAATGGAATATTTTATATTTACAACTATATCTTTTACTAGATATATACATGTATATATAGAGAGATTCGTTAGAAATAATTTGAGTGTTAAACGAAGTTATATGCGGATCTATTGTACATACTATTAGATTACTCGTTTACTTTTGTTAAATATATTCTAGTATGTTTATAATTTAAGAATGATTTGATTTTTTTCCTCAGTCGTTACTCAAAATACATGCATGTAAGCAAATTATAGCACAACAACAAAGACTTTGTGATTATTTACATGTAAATGAACCATTTTTGTCGCTAAATTATCGCTTCATTGTTGTAAGTTGTTATTTATGTTGTCATAGTTAATTTCAGCCATTCTTGGGGTGTGTCCCAATGCACATTAGAACACAAACAGTGTGCTATCCTTGATGTTATTGTCCGCCCGTGAATAAATTATAATGACGATCATACGTTAAATTAACACCAACCACACTTATCTAAAATAACGGCGTTTTGACGTTACGCAAACTAGCTCCAACTTGTGACGCGACGTCATATATAATTATGTCAAATTTTATGAGACTTGAATAAAGGAATATATCTATAAAAAAATCTATACAAATGTAATAATATTATATGTTTACGTGACTTGATGTATGTACACACAATTATGAATACAATGGGCATAGAAGCAGTTACTGTAAATAAAATGAAATAAATGAATATGTTAACTATGTTAATTAGCAAGACCACTTCTCGCATAAAATCAAGGAGTTTAAGACGTCATTGATTTACATTACTTGAAACACGACCTTAAATACAATTATTTTTGTATTACCGAGCATCTTGACAAACACATGACTCGGCAAATATACATATCCTCTGATAAATCATCCACACAACAATTCATTATACGCTTATAGCATTACATGTGGATAGGTTCTCCAAATGTAAAGTGAACTACCCCCTCACAAAGTTTGTTCCAAAATGTTGAAGATGCTCCTGGGAGTTTAATCTACGACCCATTTTATTTTCTTATAATGATGAACTACAGGTACTAAGTATGTGAATAATTAATAAAGAAATTGATATACATGTACATTCTGTGCATCTTACAAAAGATGTATGTTTTTATTTGAAACTGTATAAGACGCTTGTTCGTCCAAAGCTAGACTATGGGAGCTCGGCATACTTTCCAAACTGAAAATATAAACAACCTATTGAAGATCCAAAGACGTTCCACCAAACTTGCACCTGAACTGAGTTATCTTATGTTGAGCGTCAAACATCCTTGAATTTCCTTCAGCGTTCTTTTTCGCAGCGGATAAAAAGAAACGACTTAAACGATTTTTGCGAGCAAATTGTTACTGCAAAAGGTATTGAATCACTTAATTCTCTGTTGGACAAGGACCCTGCGTGGCGGTTGCGGCGGTATGATATTATTGCGATTTATTGACAAACAAAGCCGGTGATATTTTAAGACGTAGTTGAGGGGGGAGACAAAACCTTAAAGGGTTTAAAAGAAGACCCCCAACATTCAAGAAGGTATTCAAGAAGGTATACTTGAATCGTTTTTTACCGGAAAGAGTTTCTTCCTTGTGCACACGGTCGGCATTGTCTTGAACCGGTTCAACTATATTTTGTACGTACTATAATTCCCGGCTCAGACAGCTGAGTCCTTATTTCATAAAAACGTTTAGAGGCCGTTTATTGTAATATATTATTATGCACGTGCAGTGCTCACTCTCTGATAGGCGTCTCTTTAAAAATGGTATAGGGATAAAGTTTTACATAACATTTTGTTGACAATTTTTGTGTTTATATGTCTTCATATACGTCATATACCACGTGTTCTGCCCAGTTTAAGAAGCATTCTAAATGTTTCAAGAAAATAAAAACATTTATATAAATGTGAATTGTGAATATAGGTCAGGATCAGGCCCCGTGATTATAAACGTTTCATATTCTCATACTCCAACTCCATACTCCATGCCCCAACTCATACTCCATGGAGTACCATACTCCAACCGTGATTATAAAACTTTTTGAGCACGTACTCGATGGAGTACGGATTTCAGTACTAAAATAGCTGTAACCTCTTAATTTCTGAACAGTAACATGTTATGTGGTGGTTTATTTTCTTAGTTAGATCATTCGCTACAAGTTGATGTATGTTTTGTTGAGAAATTCTGAAAAAAGTTGTTTTTCAATTTTTCCGGTGATTGACCAAAATGAGGGTTAGGTTAACAAGACAAATATGAAAAATTTATGATCAAATTTAGCATAAATGTACTCTCTCAAATAATATGATTTTACTTAGCTACTGAAAAAGAACCTTTGTAGCCCATAGTAAACCTGCTGGATAGACCTACCAAAAAAAGTGAGTTTGTTTTAGCAATTTGTATCGAACCAACAGCAACTTGTGGCAAATGATTCAACTAAGAAAATGAACTACTATATAACATGTTTTCGTTCAGTAATAAAGAAGTTATAGCAGTATTTCTCTAAGACACCTGTTGAGCATTAATTCTCAGAATATCATAATGCATACTCCAGCTGGAGCTAGTTCTCCGATTCCGAAAGTTTTATAATCAATATTTTTTGAGAATAGTGTGCACCAATCGGAGTACTGAGTATGAGTTGGAGCATGGAGTACGTTCTCCAATGTTTATAATCACGGGCCCTGGTCAAATTCTGCCTGATACACTATCCTGGCATCTGAGTATGATTTTGGTAAAACCCCATGTTCTTTCGTTGGGATAAATGCTACGTTGCATGTAATGTACTTGGCGTGAGCATCGTGAATGTTTCATTATATTATATAAATTGCTGACCGATGTTTTGCACATTGTGTTGATATATGCTGATTTCTTTCTAATTGATTGCGTCACTGACCACGTGCCATATCCACACTGTTAATGAATATCAAATTATCAATCTATTTCAGTAGACGTTGCTAAATAGAGACCTACACATTAACTAAACTATATACTTAAGACTTTATACTATCATCCCATGTTCTCACCAGTTGACCGAATTCTGAAAGTTTTTTACTCCCGTTCATCCACATGCACCTTTACACGTGACAAATATACTCCGCATATATATTTCATGTTAGCGCATCTTTATAATATGCTATCAATGGATTATTGAGAATTTCAGTGAAAATAGAATCCAATTACTGTACCAGTATATGTGAAATTTAAGCTTTCAAAAAAAGAAATTGTTTAGAAAAAAATAATAGACGATTCTTATAATTTCATTTGGTGTTATAGAACACTTTCGTATAAAAACGGACAATTCGCATGACTGAGAGAGAGTTTCTGTTAAAGCTGAAGCGAAAAATGAAAGAATAATTTTCTTTTCGGCTTTTGAATTTGTTTTAAAAAATATTGTCAGATATAGCTCTATACACTTTAACTTAAAAAATGTATCAGAAAATCCGAAAGGGAAGGTAGCGCTAAACCTGACCAGCCTGAAAAACGAACTGCGCCACGGTTGCCGACTCGTGAATTTCTGCACGAATGCACATTGTAAGAAAAAAGATTTCCCCTAGAATGTAAATGTACTGAGTGCATCTTGGTGGCCGTATGCAACTTGGACAAAATATAATTACATATCTGTGAATTTGTGAATTTGTGAAGTTTAAATCTGTACACCTGAAATCTATTTATAGCACCGATATATGAAAATAAACTGGTATACCGCTCATGATTGAAATTTCGTCACGCTTGGACGAACCGCTTTGTAAATTGTGTATTGCGGAGATTGATTGATGATGTCGTCGGTGAATAAAACTACGGAGGCTCAGACGGACCTTTCGGAAGACGCTCAAGAATTTGTTGAATCAGTAATGAATTCACAGCGTATTACTAGAGTTGATACGCCTATAAATACTAATAGGAAGAGACATGCTTCAGATCCTTGTGATCAGGAATCAGCAGTGAAGAAGTCACGCATTACAGCTAAAGCTAGGCGGAACCTCTACAATTGTAATACTTCCACAGCGGACTCAAATATCGTTGTGACAAATGCAGATGTTCATGTTGACTGTAATCCTTCTGTTGAACAGTTAATAGGCAAACTCTCAGCAGATATGCATATGATGTTTTCAGCAATGACAGAGCGTATGGACAAGCTAGAGTCAGGGTTAGAACATCGCATTTCAAGTAAGGTGGCTCAACTCTTGGATAAACGTGTGAATACAGAAATGGGTCGCATTCGGAAGGATGTGGACGCACGTCTAGAAACGTTCAAGGAGTCAATGAAAGCTGAGGTTGTAGCAGACCTGAATGATATGCAGGCTAAGTTGCAACAAGTGACTTCCAAAGCACATGCACATTCATCTCCAAATATTGCTCTGAACGTTGTGATAAGAGACCTACCTGAAACTAGAAATGAAAATACTGAAAATAAAGTTAATGCGCTAATTAAAGATGGTCTACGAATCAGTGATGTGTCATGTGCGAGTGCCGAGCGGAAACCGTCGAACGGTAGTAAGCCTGGTGTTATCATTGCTAGTTTCAAGTGTCATGATGATAAGCGCAAGGTTATGATGAAGAAAAATAACCTGAAATCACGACAACAATACCAGCAAGTGTATATCAACCATGACCTCTCGCATGCTGATCGTTTGATGAACAACAACTTCAGAACCATTCTCAGTGCGCTAAAGAATTCAAATTTATCCTTACAAGGAACAAGAATAGTGCGTAACAACACAAACAACGGGACAAGAAGCGACAGACGAGATCAACGTCATAATACTCGTGATAGTGTGCGTGATAACAATGATTCTGGTAACGACATCGGTGTTGGTGAAAGAGTCGCTCCAAATACTGGTTGGACTCGTGTCGGTAATAGAGGCCGTAACGGATACGGCCAACGTCGTGGTGGTCAACAGAATCGACGTAGCTAGGTTACAGCGGGGTTTTGGAATGTACGGGGATGGAAAGCTGATTCAAGCTCCGATAATTCTATTTTACGGACTGCATGTGCTACTTTGAGTGGCTGTGACATTTTAGCTGTAGCTGAAACACATCTTTTATCTGACTCTGTTTTAAACATTGATGGTTTTAAATGGTTTGGTTTAAACCGAACCATGATTCATAAACGTGCAAAAACTGGCTCCGGTGGAGTTGGCTTTTTGATTAAAAACAGTATATGTGATGAATTTGACATTACTATTTTAGATAGCTCTTTTGAAGGTATTCTTTGGTTGGAAATGTGTCATAAATCTGATAATTATATATTATTTCCATGTGTATGTTATTTACCGCCAGAAAATTCTTCACGGTACGTTGATGTAAATGCTTTTTATGATAGTTTGTTGACAGATATATATCAATACCAAAATGATGGCATTTTATACCTCTGTGGTGATTTTAATAGTAGGTGTGGTCAGTTAGAGGACTATATAAGTGGTATCGATAATGTATCTCCACGTCATATTATTGATTTTAAAACGAACACTTACGGTGAAATATTTATTGAATTTTTGATTAATGTTAGTATGTGTATTGTAAATGGTCGAAACTACACAAATAATGATTTTACCTCTGTATCAGTTAAAGGTCTATCTGTAGTTGACTATTGTGTAACTAGTTACGAAACACTGTCACTCTTTTCAGACTTTTCAGTTGTTACAACTGCTGATCTAATAAATCAGTGTGGACAAATAAACACTTTACTGTCAGGTAATTTACCAGATCATTCTATGTTAAAATGGAATATTAATCTTGAGTCTGTTTTGTCTGCTAGCAATTCTGATAAAATATCGGATGATTTTGTCGAATTTGATTCTTTTGATAAGTTTGATTGTTCAAATATTCATGAATCTTTTATGCTTGGTACAGATATTCTTGTTAAAGTTAATAGTACTATTGACGATATTGAACAAGGTTTTAAAACACAGAATGATATTGACTCTGCTTACAGTTCTTGGTGTACTATTTTAAAAGATAATATGTATAAGTCACTTCCATATAAAACCATTACTCCGGGCTCGAAAGGGAAATGTTTTCGTCCCGGAAAGCCGTGGTGGAATGATAGACTAGGTACACTATGGACTAATGTCAACAAAGCTGAGCGAAAATGGCTTTCTTGTATTAATATCAATGCTAAAAAGAAATTAAAAACTGAATACATTTCAGTTCGTAAGCAATTTGATCGTGAAGTACAGCGTTCGAAACGTTTACATTGGTATTCACTTCAAAATGATTTGATGGAAGAGTGTAACATTGATCATTCGAAGTTCTGGAAATCCATCAGGAAAGTAGGCATTGGTAATACTAGTCGCAAACTTATCCCTATGGAGATTCAGTTACCAGATGGCTCTACCTCTCAGTGTGTTACAGATGTGCTGGAAAAATGGAAAGCTGATTTTAGTACTTTATTGAATAAAAATCACGTAGCTAATCATGCTAGCCAGGATGATGGCAATTTTGTAGAACCTAATTATGAATCCTTTAATGATTATATATCTCTATTGGAAGTTAAGAAGGCATTAGATAGTGCTAAGAGAGGTAAAGCTAGCGGTATTGATGGTATTCCTAGTGAAGTGTTAAAAACTGATACCTCAGTCTTGTTTTTACATTCATTGTTTAATGCTTGTTTCATTAGTGGTTATGTACCATCGGTTTGGGGGAAGTCGATCATAAACCCGATCCCTAAATCATCTACTACTGATCCGAGAGACCCTCTTGCTTATAGAGGCATTTCACTGGCCTCATCTATGTACAAAATTTATTGTAGCGTACTTAATTCTAGACTCAGTGTATGGACAGAAAATAATGGCAAAATCGTAGATGAACAAAATGGCTTTCGCAAGAATCGTAGTACTATCGATCATATTTCATCATTGTCTAGTATTTTGGATTGTAGAAAAAAACGCAGATTATCTACCTTTTGTGCATTTATTGATTTTAGCAAAGCATATGATTTTATAAATAGGGACAAGCTTTGGAACCGACTAAAAGCTTCTGGTATTACTGGAAATATGTTTCGAGCTATAAGGAATCTTTATTCGTCAGTTTCGTCATGTGTCAGGGTGAATCATTTCAAGACAGAATGGTTTGACATGTATTGACTTGCTTTTAAAAAAAAAGTGAAGAGAAAAAGGCGAAAAGAGGTGAGAAGGAAAGAGGATGTAAGAAGGGTGTGAGCCTTTCAATATATTTTTCTATAGTGATGTGCTAGTGATATGTTATTAGATATTAAATCCATTCCATTTTGTTTCAAACAATTCTAGTTTGTCTTTTTTCGTTGCAATGATTCTTTCGATGTATATGCGTCGTGTAAGATAATGTTTGAAATGTTCTATTGAAGGAGTTGATTTGTCGTATTTGCAATAGCTTATGAAGTATTTTGCCAATATTAATATAAAATTGGTTATGTTTTCGGTCCTGCTATCTTTTTCGTTTTCCAGCCCTAGTGTTATGGTTCTGTAGGTAAGTATATTTACAAAGATGTTGTTACTGTTCAAGTATTCTTGTATGTTAAGCCAAAAATGTTGGATTGTTTGACATTCCCAAAAGAGGTGTTTTTGTGTTTCCGTGTTCATTAAACAGAAGTCACACAATCTAGAAGTTGTTAATTTGCATTTATAAAGAT
Organism: Spisula subtruncata; assembly: GCA_963678985.1. Taxonomy (NCBI): domain Eukaryota; kingdom Metazoa; phylum Mollusca; class Bivalvia; order Venerida; family Mactridae; genus Spisula; species Spisula subtruncata. Next base: position 47,791,586 of record OY787668.1, read on the forward strand.
AGTCATTATTAGGTGTTACTTTCATTAAGAATTTATATTGATACTCTCTTAATTTTGTGTCTATGGTGCAATGTAATGGTATAGTAAATATATTTTTCCATGTGATTGTTCTTTCTTGAAATTCATTTTCCCATTTAATGATTGCTTTTGCATTAACCTTTTTTGTTTTGATTTGTGTTTCATACAACATTTTATTTCCAATATTACTAGATTTGAGCTTGTCAAACAGGTATTCAGGTTCTAATGATGGTAGATTGTCATCGTCCATTAATTGTTTTCCCAGTGTTTTATTTATAGACTTTATTAGTGATAAGTAGTTGAGAAATTCTCCATTTTCGATACCATATTCATTTTGCATTTGTTCGAAGGTAAGAAAGTCTTTTACTTGGAAGTCATAAATTTGATCTATGAATATGATGTCCTTCTCCAACCATTTTTTATATAAAAACATATTACCATTTGTATGTTTAATATTCGAGTTATTCCATATAATTTCTTTTGGGAGGTTATTCATAGACTCTGTAGTATAGTTAATTGAACACCATGATGAGATAATGTTTTTCAGAAATGTATGGTTAAAGTTAAGTTTATTTGCATCTGTTTTACTAATGTTACATTTAAATATATCGTATCCATGTTTTGAGAGTTCCTTATTATAAAGTACATTCCATTTAGCTTCAGTTTTTGTGCCGATTCTTTTAACCCAGCTTGCCTTCACTGAATTTAAAAATGCATCAATATCTATCATTTTTAGCCCCCCATTTTCGTATCCCTGAATAATAGTATTTCGAGATATTTTGTCTGGTTTAGAATCCCACAAGAAGTCAAACATGATATTTTTAATTTTTTTAATTCTTTTTTCATCTGGGCTATTTAAAACAGTTAATGGATATACTAGTTTTGGGAATGCAAAAGATTTAAGGACGGTGATTTTACCTACTAGGGACAATTTCCATCTCCTCCATTTATATAGAGTATGTTGAAATGCATCTATTTTTGGGTCTAAGTTCAATTGTAATATTTTATTGGGATTATTTGTAAAAACGATTCCTAGCGTTGAAGCTTCATCTGATGTCCATGTGAATTGTTTTGATTTGCAGTATATTATATTTGTATTTCGTAGTGATCCTACTCTAAGTACAGTACATTTAGACACATTCAATGATAGGCCAGACACCAGATTGAAATTTTCAAACGTTCTAATAAGATTTTTGAAAGATTTTTCTGTTCCATCTAAAAAGAAGCTTGCGTCATCAGCAAACAACGTTTGTTTAATCTCGATATTTTTTATCGAGAGACCTTTTATATTGTCGTTTTTGTCAATAGATTGTGATAATATTTCAATGCCTATAATGAAAAGATATGGGGATAAAGGACAGCCTTGCCTCACACCCTTGTCTATCTTAAAAAAGTTTGACAAGTTGCCATTTACTGTAATACAACTTTTGGCGTCTCTATAGAAAAGTTTAATCCAATTAATTAATGTGTTACCGAAGTTAAAGTATTCTAAACATTTGAATATATAATCGTGATCTACACTATCGAAAGCTTTATGAAAATCCGAGAAAAATATTAACCCTTCTTCATTATCTTTGTTTATTTGTTCGATTACATCATAAAGTATTCTTACATTTTCACCAATGTATCTTCCTTTAATGAATCCAGTTTGGTCCTTATTAATTATATTATCTAGTACTTTTTTCATTCTATTAGCAATTGATTTTGAAGCTATTTTATAATCTACATTTAAAAGTGATATTGGTCGCCAATTATTTATGTCTGTTAAAATTTTGTTCTTTTTTGGCAGGAGAGAAATTACACTTTGTGTTTGGAGTTCAGTGAGTTTATTATTTTGAAATGAGTAATTCAAAGATTTTATTAAATATGGTTTTATATCATTCCAGAAAATTTTGTAGAATTCTGTTGTTAGGCCATCAGAACCAGGACTTTTTCTATTTTGCATATCTTTAAGAGCCTTGCCACACTCGTATTCTGATAAAAGGCCTTCACATGTTAGCTTCTGTTCATTATTTAGTTGTTTATGGGCGTCTGGAAAGAAATCTGTATCATGTTCAATTTGTTCGTTTTTGCGGTATAATTTGCTATAAAATGATTGGATTTCTATTAAGATGTCTTTTGTTTTGGTTTTTATTGACCCATTATTTTCAATTTTATTTATTGTTTTTTCTTTCGTTTGTTTTTTCTCAAAGCTTGAAAAATATTTTGTATTTTTCTCAGCTCCTTCAATCCATTCAGCTTTTGTTCTTATTAAGATATCTTTTATATTTTCATCTAGCAAGTGGTCTAGCTTTTCTTTTTCTGTGTTAAGTTTATTCAGGAGTTCATGATTATGGGGTGATTCATTTATTTCGCTTTCAATTTTTTTAATATTTTGTTCTAGTTGCAATTGTTCTTTTTTATTATCATTTTTCCTTTTTGCTGAAAATTTTATGGATTCATTTCGTACAGTGCCTTTTATTACTTCCCATAAAGTATTAGGATTTGCCGCATTATTATATTGGACTGTTTCCTGAATAGAAGTTCGTATGATATTTTGGTACTCTGGGTTAAGGATTATGCTGTTACTTAGCTTAAAGTATCCCGGTCCTTTTTCGGCCTTGGATAAATCTATCTTTAAATTAACTAATGAATGATCTGACCTATATCCTGGCGATATAGAACATTGGATAGCTTTGTTAATTAAATCTTGTGAAATTAAAAAATAATCAAGCCTACAAAATATTGGCGGTTTTGTATTATTATGCCAGGTAAAGGTTTTACTTTTGGGGTTAGTTAAGCGCCATATATCATGTAAATTATTTTGAGAAATTATAGTGTTCAATTCTTCGGAATTACGTTTGTTTGTATTCTTTCTTCCATTCTGCTTATCTATATCGAAGTTTAAGACAACATTAAAATCACCACCTACAATCAGTGTTTCATTATTGTATTCCACAATCGTGTTTTTAAGTGTTTCAAAAAAGGCTCTATCTTCAACATTTGGCCCATAACAATTTACAAAGACAAATATTTCCTCGTTTATTTCAAGTTTTAGTAACTGAAGCCTGCCTTTGATTACGTCTTTATATTCTATAATTTGATAATCAATGTGTTCACTAATGAAGATACCTATGCCTTTGCTGTTTGAGCTATTACCACTTAGAAAGACGTCATTTTTCCACTCGGTTTTCCATAATTCCTTATCGTTACTATCAATACAGTGGATTTCTTGTAAAAGGCATATGTCGTATTTTTTAAGCTTTAGATATTCAAATAGTTTTAATCGTTTTTCTCTGGACGAAACTCCTTTAGTGTTAAAAGTACATATGTTTAAAGTCATGTGTTATCATTAGGAAAAAGATCTGCAATGTCGGAATCATTATGCACTGTTAGGCACGGAATTATACTATATATGTAAATGAGAAAAAGGCTCACAAAGGAAAGGGCGAAGCGAGATGAGAACATGAGCAACAGGCTCATAGAAGAAAAACAAAGGGGTTTGTGAATAGTTTTCAAGTATAGGGATTTTCCCTATGTGGAATTTAAATGTGTCAGGGAAGGGTTAGTAAAGATATTTATGATACGCAATTGACAGTAGTTATGCATATAACAAAATCAAATAATCCAATATACAACAAATGCATGACATTATGTACATTCACGCTCATGCACGCTCGCCCACACAAGCCCGCGCGCACGTTAACATACCCACACACTTGACATGTACGCATATAGGACATTTAAGCTATGTTTATAACTTTAGTATACAAGATTACGTTACGTATGCTTGTAGGAGAAACATTTTTTTAAGGTTAATTGATTATTTCACTTTGATATGGTTAATCTCGGAGTGGTAAAATATCGATAAAGATGCATTAGAGAAAGATGTTATGAAAAAGATAGGTGTCCCGCATAGATTATAAGGTATTATTATTTGGACAGTTTATGCATCGTATCCGAATAACAGTTCAATAAATATCAAGTACCTACGCAAATTCGCACACAACTGCACAGATGCAAATCCACACGCGCCCGTCTTCCACACGCCTACGAACACACACGCAAATAAACATGTTCATTTTACACATACAAAGCAAGAATAGTAGATGTATATGACACTACCTCATTTCTCTGCAATAACCACAATGTGCATGATATAATTTAGTAGGTAATACTGAAACAATATTGACGGGTATCATTTCTTATGCCCTTTACGTTTAAAAGAGCGAAAAGGAATATTTACTTTATAAATACTTATAAAATAAAAGATATGATAGTGGACTATTCACTGTTGAGTACGTAAAAAAGGGAGACATAGTTATACATAAATTATGGGTGCTAGTCATATAGTATACTAGAATGTCGGGTCTGAGTAGTTTATAATTAAAGGCGTGTGACGTAACAAGCTGGATGTACATATCCCCCCAAAAAACATGACCTTTAAGATTAAAGGAAACGAAAATGGGATAATAATATTTTAATACATGTATATTAACTGGCCCGTACATACCAAATGTGTTCATAGAAAGATGGTTTTCAGCTATACGTGCACGCATCATACCCATTTCTGGTAACCTTGACGAAAAAACGAAATGCAAGGAAATACCACAGGGTAAGATACTAGGAGAACCCGACATACGAGTTACATATTGACCCCGCAGCATGATGTTGGAAAGAAACATTTGTGATACATGTATTTTTATGAAGAAAGAGTCCCGAGGGTTATTATTTGCAGATAAAAAGGAATATACCGGATAATAAACCTCATCGGGGAACAATATACATGGCATTACAGGAAAAGTATATAGACTATCAATTGAACTATTTAAATACAGCGCGTATTTTCAATATCTATATCAAATTAGGTAGCACATACTTTGACTATACACATGCTTTTTCACAGTAAAATTCATTAGCTTTTTCGGGTATAAAAATATGCATGACAGCCTAACATACCCAGCGGTGTTCACTGGAAAGGTAATACACCGCGAACATTAGTAGCAATACAGTATAAAACATGAGATACACGCTCATTAGAATTATATTAATGCAATTTTTATATTGTTAGAAAATGTTGCCAAGTTCCAATAATCAATCATAATTGTTATATATTACAATAATGATGTACGAGTGTTTACTCTGTTGGAGATATTTCATTATTATATTGTACAATGACGACAGTGAGGGTAGAACAAATATAGACAATACTACATAAAACACAACAATATGAACATGTTCATTCCAGAAAAGACCCAAATACATTGTCAGAATACATCACATCGGCGTATTTCATAGAATAATCAATTTTATGTTATCATTTCTATAATATATTTACTGCTGTGAAACTATAATCAGAAATGTATAGAACCTTAGCTTTATGTTTAAACACGATATTGCATTTATAGTCGGTGTCAAATGGTGAATGAGTTTGAAATTTTCCTGTACTCTTATTTTTTGGTTTTATTTCGTTACTTCAGCCTTGTACTTGAAAAAAAGTTTTGCCCTCAAATTTTCATGTCAATATTTTGGCGGCCATCTTGGATTCAAAATGGCCGCCATGTAATTTTGTGATAGGACTTCTAAAATCGATGTATCTTGGTCAATTTTAACTGTAAATCGGTAAAAATGGTGTCGAAATGATTGTAATGAACAATCCTATGTGTAAGATTTGTTTTTTGTTAAATACCTCATTTGCATATTCATGAATATTAATGAAAATGTAAAAATAATCGCATTTTTGTCATAAAATTGACTAAAATTAAAGTTTTCCCAATTTTTCCTGCAAGATGTGACACATCGGAGTAGACTTATTAGAATTAAATATAATAGAAGTGAAGATTCTAATTTTGATATCACAAAAGAGTGATATAACGAAGAAAAATTACACAAAGTTCAAGTATCAGTGGGTGGGGTATAAAATGACAATTAGCAAATAGACATACAATAAGTTATCTTGGTGGATGTTTTGGAGTATGATGATCTAAACAGAGTTTTAACTTTCATGGAGTATAGCTTTTTGAAGATTTGTGATTGATCAATTGTTAATTATACAATTTACTACAGTGTTACAAGCACTCATGGTTCATTTTTTATGAATCAGTCAGTCTACGAAATCAAAAACAAACGCCTGAATTATGACTTGTAATTAGGTTACCTACACAATTGCCTGGTGTTTAAATATTCTTCATTGTCTATACATTTACATACTAGATATTGCTAACATGTAACATATCTTATATTTGGTGACCCTGTAGTGCCATTTGGCCCAACATCGCTGATTTCAACTCCCTGGGTTTTCTGTCGGGCTTAGCCTTTGTCGATCAAACAACTAACCACAAGGCAGTGGTTTCCTACTAGACCCGGTAGGCGGGCAACCTTATAACCCTGGGTATCACAGGAGTCACTAAACCCATGACTGAGGAACCATTGGTGGGCAACTGACGTGGCGCTGCTGCCTCACCTTTAAGAGTGGTTCTCTTCCGAGCCCTCCATAGACTAGCCTGGGGCCACAAGGTGCCCAGTTGATCCATGCCGCCACGGATATGCACTTTGGCAGGACTTGCTAGGGAGAGGCTATGTACTGACGGACTTTGACTTACAAATTTGCCTTGCCAGTTGGTTACCCCACATGTCAGCGGCCAGAGCTGAGGGTTTGAAGTGCTAGGCACGACTAACCCTGCAAAGGCACTAGGGTGCATCCTGTAACCATTTGACATCGCCTTAACGGGTCTGAACAAGTGATAACACTCGGGCACAATAGGCTGTACTCTCACATGTATCGGAAATACAAATTGGTGCCATCTCCGACCTGTCCATGTGGGGAAGAAGAACAAACTGTCGAGTATGTCCTCCAAAGATACAACCAGGAGCAATCTGCAACGTGGCCCATAGATACAACTCTTCAAGAGAAGCTCTATGGAGATGCTGATGATCTGAGGAAGAGCACAAAGTTCATTGCAGACACTGGGATGATAGTGTAGGACGAACAACTGAGGTGAGATATTTGGTGATGGCACAGTTGCACTTCACCAACTGTGCCAAAGGAGCGACAGATGCTATGTCACCAATGAATTTCAATACTTGTAACAGTTTAAAGTTTTACCACTTTTTAAATGAACTTAAACGTGTTGTAAAACACTAGTTCAATCACTATGTCTTGGCATCCGTACATGTGCTTGCAAATGAGAACGCAGTTGTTGTTGATAGCAAGCACTGTGAGTTGAGGGAATCTTTTCAAAACATAACAGATAAAAGAGATAAAATGTCATCGGAAACAGTTCACCTGTGAGCGACCGTGTATTTTTTGACAACTGAGCAATCTGCATAACTAACACATACATGCAGCAAAGGTTTGCCGTCCTGGTACATCATATGTTCCTAATTGAGGTAAGTTCTTCTTTCAAACATTCGTTTAGCACGATACAGTTTCCTCCTTTGACGTTATTGATGTTCCCGGTTAAGTATCTGAACACGGTGTGGACATAATAGCCACTGAAATACTGAATAGTGATAGTTATCACTATCTATTTGTACTTACTGTCTTGTATCAAACAAACTTGAAGAGCAGAACATTGGACAGTGCTATTATATCCAGTCACCCCTGCAATATCATGCCCAAAGTAATCCTGGGCAGAGTCTGCATAAAGCAGAATAAGTACCGGTACTTCTGAGGAGCGGACTGACTTCAAAGCAGTCAGAAGCACAATAGCGCTGATGTTAAACTGTAGATTTATAAAAGACAAACATCTCCAACTCCAACTTGACATTTACCACAACTCGAAATCATGTTATAGGACCCTCCCTCCCTCCCTCCCCCTCTCTCTCTCTCTCTCTCAATCGGTGGAAGACCAGTCTCCAACCAAGTGTTGGCGAAGACATTTATCTAATGGAGTGAGTAATGGCAAGCTGCAGGACTTGGTAAACAATCTGGTTACCAGCTTTGTTACTTGTTGGCCCAAAAGAACCCTTGCTAGTAACTGTAAAGAGGAGAAAACTCTAGTGGTTTGGCCAAGTCACAAGGCATGGTAGTCCTAGAAAACAGTATCTAGAATGTAGGGGACAGAGAGGAAGACAACACAAGAGCTGGTCTGACAACGTCAATAAGTGGATAGTACTGCAGATGCCTGGCCATCTAGTGCAAGAAGCTGATAATCCTGGTTGCAGACAAACACCACTTCTTCGGCTATAGACTCGTCCCTTTAAAGCCAAATATACAGTTAACCTGTCATCAGATTTACAGTCTGTGAATATCATCTAATGGAGTTTCATTTGCAATTAGAGTCCAATTAACAATTATTACTTTCTTCTAATTTCTAGCTGTGCTATACAGCTCACTGATAGCTATACAAGATTCTTTCTTTTAGTGCAATAATTGATATATACTAGTACATGATTTTCAACAAAAACCTTGGACATTTCCAAACATGTTTGTATATGTTTGCAAGAAATTCCAACTGACAGTACAATATCCATGACGTCAACAATTATCTATACATGTATTTCATTATAACTGCTGGTACTGTTTCAAATTCTTCAATGAGATGTTTCGATTCACTTTTGTTTTGACCCACCACTTTTCATTATAGTTTTATTTACATAATACTGGTAACTCATAACTAGAGAATTCCTTTTAGAAATATACTAGTAACTGTTGGCCATATTTGCAACAATTAACAGTCTGGATAATAGTGTTGTTGGTTTTGCCTTCCATTGTCGTTGAGAATAGTCTTGGGGGTTTACTTCCCTTTGTTTCATTCACCCCAATGATTTACATTCATCATGCCACCTACGTAAGTGTTTCATTTTATCTTCTTTTTATCAAATCCATTTATTGTCTCATTTCCCCTTTTTCTGTGTTAAGAATATCTCTATTCGTTTCACCTGTCAACACTTTTTTCAACAGCATCGGATCGGTAGAATCATTTTCTAAATCTTCGAATCGATAGCATTGTTTTCATCTTTGTGAACTGTTTTGATTGTGTCTTCGGCAGCTTTATTTAACAGATGGCGTGTCGGTGATATAGATAGTGCTGCATTTCCAATTATTGCATCATACTGTTTCCTCTGATAGTTTGACTATCCCAAAGGCAGCTAGACCAAGAAAAGAGGTTGGTTGGTGTGTCAGTCCATATATTCTCCATCCCTTTATTAACTTGTTTGGCGTTTTTGTGCTAGGTCGAATCCCAATGACGTAAGTGGGATTATATTATTTTGAGAGCTATATATCTAGGCTAGGGTATCGTCCATTCTCGATGTCGAATTGGTAAAGCTGTTGTTCCATGTTCATGTTATCTGATGTATTGTTCATGCTTTGGCGAGTTTCCTTTATATCAGAGGTAGACCCTGGCTCTACAGATTTTTCAAATTCCTTAACAGTTATAACGAGTCAATGATGTCAGATGTGCCTGGTGCCCTGATCTGTTTTCTAGTCATTGTAAAAAGACCAAGACAATCATGTGTATGAGATAAAAGTAAGTAATTAAACTAAAGTTGCTAAAATATGTTTGGTTAATATGAAGCGCAATGAGTTTTTGTTGGGCATAAAAAATTATGGTTTTACATATTTTTTTAGGCACAACTCTCCGGCACCCACATGCATGACTTAATTCGATCTTTGTAATTGCTAGATAGGGCTCTTCATTATCACAAAAAATCAGCTCATAAGACTTCTCATGAAATAATTGGCTTCATTGGGACTAGAAGTCCTCAAGATAGTTCCTTGTATTAACTGAATATGCTAAATATGTTTTTAAGATTTTACTTAATAGTGTTATATTGTTAAATTGCTTTCAATATGTATGAATATGCAAATGAGCTTATTCATAATGATGTAATGTGTTTTTATATACTACGAGCATTTTGACACTTTTTGAGCTCACTAACTCCAAGATATACAGGTTTTAAAATAGAAGCTCTAATGAAAATTAACACTATTTTGTTAATTCTCATTTTATACCCCATACACTTGTATAATTTCTACATGATATCCTTCTGTTATGGTAGCATTAGTATATTTGTTTTGTCTATTTAATAAGACTACTCCAATGTGTCACATTATGCAGAAAATATTTGGTAAAATTTCAATTTTAGCCAATTTTATGACAAAAATGTTATAATTTTTACATATTCATTAATATTAACGAAAATGAAATAAAGTAATCAATCAATAATGATTGGAAAAGGCTGGGTTATTCATTGCAACCATTTTGAGATCATTTTGGCTCATTTCCACTGACAATTGACCAAGCTGTATAGGTTTTAGTAATCTAACCACAAAATTGCACGGCGGTCATGTTGTCAATAGTCATTTTATACCCCACCCGCTTATAACAGAACTTTAGCGTAATTTCTACATGATATCATTCTGTTATGGTAGCATTAGTATATATACTTCTTTTCTATTGAATAAATCTACTCCGATGTATCACATTATGTAGAAAATATTTGGTAAAACTTCAATTTAAGCCAATTTTATGACAAAATTGCTATTATTTTTACATATTCATTAATATTCACGAAAATGCAAATAAAGTAATCAATAAAAAATGATAGGAAAATGCAGGGTTATTCATTACAATCGTTTTGACATCAATTTGGCTCATTTCCACTAATAATTGACCAAGTTGTATATGTTTTAGTAATCTATCCACAAAATGCATGGCGGCCATTTTGAATCCAAGATGGCCGCCAAAATATTGACATGAAAATTTGAGGGCAAAACTTTTCTAACAGTATATGGTCTATATAATAAAATGAAACCAAAAAACTAGAGTACAGGAAGATTTCAAACTAGACCCCATTTTTTAACCATTCAAAACCCACTATTACATTATCTTTTTAAATAAATATATTATTAGTTTATTATAATTGAGTTTTTATTATCAACTTTCTCATTATATTCGCATAGCAGTATATATTCTTACACTTATTATTACAGTATGACAGCTTATCAAATGGATGTGTAACAAATAATCGTTAGTATAATTCAATGTATTGATCTCTCATGTATAAAGTTCGTTGTCCAGCGTTTACAGGATACATCATTCACGAGGTTGTGTATTCAGAAAAGTCTATACTTGGTAGAAAAGATAACGCACTGTATATTCTATTATATTTGTGTGGTCATATTAAAATACATTTATGTTTAAGATTTTTATTTTATTTGGTTGTTAATTTTACGATTAAGTGTCTAATGAGCGTTCTTTTCTGGCCATTTCAACTCTATCCACCTGCTGTAATCTGACTCGTTGACCTCATGCTTTCGACCCGATTTATCCACGTAGAAGATTCGGCCCTCCTTTGACCATGCGTCATCGACTTCAGCGCGATTTTTAAATCGCACACAGGATAAAAGATGAAAGTTGAACTTTGTTAAATCTTCACTAATTGAAACACCTGAGTGCTTCAACATCCTTCTGTTGTACATGATTTTGTTTCTTAGTAGTCGCGATTGAAATTTGACTATAATTTGCTGCTTATTGTCCTTTTTATTGCCAATTCTATGAGCTATGTCTATGTCGTTTGGTTTTATATCTAATACAAGAGCCTTGAATTTAGTGTTGATTGTGCTGCAGACAAGTGATGTTGTTTCCTCTGCGGTTTCATTTGCTTTAATTAAAACTCCATCAATTCTGATGTTGTTTCTTCTCGAATATTGTTCCAGCTTGTTAGTATTCAAATTCGATTCAGTTACTGCTGCTTTCATATCTGATCTTAACTGTTCTTTCTCCTCATTCAGTTTTACATTAGCTTTCTCAAGAGATTCTATTTTAGATTTGAGTTCATCATTTTCTACTTCTTTGTCAAAGAGCTTACTTTCTATGATGTCTAGACGCTTCGAAACTGTCGATAGTAGGTCATCTTTCAATCTACTCATGACCTCTATTATTGTGTCTTTCAATGAACTATCATTCTTCATCATTACATTCGATAGTGTTGAATTCATTTGTTTCAACTGAATTTTTATTTCAGACATTTCTTGGTTATTTGTATTTTCATGTTCTTTTGCTTTTCTTTTATCTTCTAAACTAGTCGTTGTCCGCCTACCTTTGCGGTTAGATCTTTTACTATCTGTACAGCTTTCTTCGATTTCGATGGTTTCCTCAGCATTACCTTCATCTCTATTGTCCACTTTTGTGCTTTTAGTTTGACTCATTATTTTTCCAAGTAGTATAGTTTTAAAATATTTTGGCGAGGAATGCTCCTTATATATACACACTACTATAGTTGATCAATAACGCAATAGTCATGTAAGTTAACAAAACATGGCGTCTACCTAGCGTATACGTAGAATGTTTATAACATGTAAATTTCAGTAGTTACCATCCGTAGACACATCCAAATTCCAAGTTTACAAATCCATATTCACAAGTAAAGTTTAAATTACACAATTGTCCAAAAAATAGATGTTGAAGATCGATACTTTTGTTAAATTATTATGAAATTTAAGAGCCGACAAAAGCGTGACATTTTCGTCCGGCTGGTTCCTTGCGGATTAAGACAAGGCTGTGTCTTATCACCTATTCTGTTCAATTTGTACATTAATGATCTTGCCATATATTTGAAGTCGTTCAACATTGGATTAACTATTGATGACTGTTGTGTATGTATTCTTATGTATGCAGATGATATTGTTTTATTAGCTGAAACCAGTACAGATCTTCAAGTTCTGTTGAATGCTCTAAATGACTGGTGCTCGTTGAATGACATGGCTATAAACAGCACAAAAAGTAATGTTGTACATTTCCGACCGAAGTCTCTTGTAAAAACTGATATGATTTTTAAATGCGGTGATAATTTGTTAAATGTTGTTGATAAATATACATATCTTGGTATATTATTTAACGAATACATGGACTTTGAAATTACGGCTAAGGCTGTTGCCCAGAGTGCCAATCGAGCGTTAGGCCTTGTCATTGCTAAATGTAAGCTCCTAGGTGGTGTTCCATACAATGTATTTTCTAAGCTCTACGACTCAATAGTTTGGCCAGTTATAGGTTATGGCGCCGCTATATGGGGTCATAACAACTTTTCCTGTATAAATGCCGTACAGAATAGAGCGATGAGGTATTTTCTTGGTGTTGGTAAATATACCCCCAACGCAGCTGTCATTGGTGAAATGGCATGGAGACCCTCGTCTGTCCGACAGTGGAGTTGTATTTCTAACTTCTGGTGTAGATTGGGTAAAATGGACGTTTCTAGGCTTAATAAGCGCATAGCACTCTGGGCAAACAGGCTAGCGGGTACAGCTTGTAAAAACTGGTTTTATTCTGTTAAGCACAAGTTATCGTCACTTGGTTTAACTGATCATATTGACATTGCTTTGCCAATTCCTAAATTAAGTTTTAAGAAATCAGTTGAAGAGAGTATGTTGAATCTTTTTCAAATTGATTGGCTCCATTCAATACAAAATGTATCTAGTACAAATGGAAGGGGTAGAAATAAACTCCGTACATACCGTTTATTTAAAAACACATTTACTGTTGAACCTTATTGTACCATGATTTTATCTTTTTGTCATAGGTCAGCATTTAGTAAATTTAGATGTGGTGTAGCCCCCATCCGACTCGAAACTGGAAGATACGAAAACTTGCCAATCAGCGAAAGGAAATGTCCGTTTTGTAATTCCGTAGAGGATGAATGTCATGTTATTTTAGATTGTAATTTATATAATGATATTAGGGTGAAAATGCTGGCAAAAGCAATAGCAATCTGTGATACATTTGAAAATCTGCCAAATACTGATAAACTTGTCATTTTATTTACACATCCAGCTCTGATTAGGTTATGTGCCAAAACCTGCTTTGATATTTTAAAACGTAGATCATTTTACCTTTGTAAATAATATTACTTATTTATTTATTCAAATTTCCTGTTTTACAGATCCTATGTAGCAATTGTTATTCAGTTTATTTTCGATCTGATCGAAGGTGATAAATTTATTTTAAAACGTTTCGTAACTATACACATTAGTGTGATTTTGATTTTCAGTGTTTTATTTGATAGATATTTTAGGGCAGTTTTTATAATTAGAATAACAATGGTTACATAGATTTATATTGTAAATGTTTAATGAAATTGTGATTTGATAGTCTCTTATAAATCTTTTAGAATGGCTTCGTACTGTGATATATGTTTTGTAAATTGTATAGTTTATGTGTACAGAGATGAGACTTAAATAAAGATATATATATATATCTTACACGAAAAACAGACCTAAACATAGCACGAAAGACACAAGAAAAAACCAACAAGGAAACATCACAGACCACAAGCTTACAATACAATGGTAAACACAACACTTAACAAAACATGAAACCAAACAACTATTGAGGAGTAAGTAAAAAATGCTGTTTTGTTAATATAAAAAAAAACATATTCGTAAACTGCATATTTTAATGTCTAATAACAAGTCTCGATCCCAAATGCCTCGAACTAAGATGTGAACTAAATGCCTTAAACCTATTTGCGTGTTGCATTGTGTTTTTTATTTGTTATTTAGAGAATGTACCGGAACAAGATGAACGGAAAGTTTGAATGAAAATGTGTGAAGAAAATAATATTTTAAGGAATTCAAAAATATGATTTTTAGGGGTTCGCCAGTGATACAGAAAAACAATCGGACTGGTTGACCATTAGACAAACTGTTTGTTTGTTGCGGTACATCCTTGTTGTCAGTACATTTAAAAATACTCGGTGTTTATATCGCTTCAACATAAAAACTTAAAGCAGAACAGAATAGAACAGAAAGTTTATATAGACTTGAGCTATACAGCACATCATCATACATAATATAAATACATAAACATAATAAACGTGAAAGGTGAAGAAAAAAAGAAAGAAAAGAAGAGTTTATATTAAACAAGTTTAAGAGTCATTGAGAAATCAATAGGATAGTATAGCGTAACCTGCTAGGTCTCCCGAAACATCTCAAGCAGAAATCTCTTATCGTATTGAGATTTTGTCCAAATCTGAGACCGATTTTAAAATAAAGCTGAAGTTAGAAATGTGCTGAAATAAACAAAGAATAGCTTTTGCTGTTTTTAATGCTAATTTTGAGCCCCCCCCCCCCCCCCCCTGGAAATTATCCCAACGAAACATGGCAATAATTTTGATGAAATTTATCTCAAACTGAGATGTTTCGGGAGATCGTGATCAGAGGTGTGACGTTATCACGCGTGAGTTCATTCGCCTTGTTAGAATTTATTACTAGTAATTAGTCCCTATCCGATTCAATAATTTGTATTACAAAATACTTTTAGTATTTACGACTACAACGAGTATCGTTGTCATCTGGACATGTGCGGCCAAATCTGCAGTCACAGAAAGGTTAACTTGTGGTAAAACTTGTGGTAAAATTTGAAAGATACACATATAGTTATATATCATTAGATTGACAATTATGTTGTTTATTCCGGTTTTGAGGCTTTTTATGGCCGAATAATCTTATCGATGTTTTTTTTGTATTTTTTGTCTGTACTTAACGCTGTAATATTTTCAAAAATCAAAAGTCTATTGTGACCTAGTCTGATTGTGTGTGTGGCAACCAGTAGGTTATTCAAGTGTAAAATACTTCACGTTTGTTCTTGAAGTACCGAGTGGTGTGTTTATTGTAGATTGTGAAGTTTAGTCTCTACGACAGCATATTACATCCTTGCCTCCAGGAAAGAGGTATGGCAAACATTATACGTTTTAAATAAGAGCTCCATTTTCCAGTATGACAAACAACAGCACGTGCCTTGCAATCGACTGTGAGCACGTGATACATAACGAATGCCAACATACGGGTTATTTACCTGATTAGGAAGCCGCGATAATCGGCTTCCTTCTTGGAATGCAATGTGAAATTCTCACATGTAGATGCCGATCAATTTGGGGAGAAGTAATTTTGAAGAAAATATGAAGACAATTTCACTAAAATGCACAAAAATGATACAAAAACATGTAATCAACAGTAAAAAAAAGATTACTACTATCATTTTTGCACGAATCCATATTTTGATCAATATTCACTAAAAAAAGTTTATAATAACCACTCCTAAAAGTTTCTAAATGACTTGTCCCAATGTGAAGGGGTAAAGCTAAATACCGAACAGAAATTCTGCTGAACATAAATCAATTACCGAACATAAACAATAAAACTTATTTAAAACACAGACAGTCAGTAAAACTAATGTAAACTACAATTATGTCAAAAATGATGGACAGAATTACGGATTTTGACTTAATTAATTATGTTTTCACTATTACCGACGTACGAACAGAATCTCTGTTCGATAATTGGTTTCTGTATTTAGCTATACCGCATGAATCGGGTATTATGAGACTGGTACCACGTGTCCCATTTTCCAACTATGTCTACACTATTTTGATACGTGGTACCAGTCTAGGCGGCGGCACGAAACACCCAAATATACCCAAATCTTACCCAAATATACTCAAATGTTAACGTTTTTTACCCAAATACTTGTATTTAACTAACAATATGGGGTTGATAAACTATATTACGCATTTTAATGACCAGTGATGACTAAATAAACGTAAACTAGCAAGTTTTTTTCGGCAAGACTCGGCCCAGTATATATGCTTTCAAACCGGCGTGTCCATAATATTTGCACGTCGTGAACATCGCTTTATTTTACTTTTTGACGCTAGGCGGTATTACTGAACAACCGAAAACAAATCAGAATTGCCGAAAACAAATGGTATTTTCATTTATGTTGCGGTTTTTGTTCTTATTTTAAACTTTTATAGATAAAGTATTATAAAGATAAGACCTGTGTGCAAAATGTTGGTAATCGTTCAATTAATACTCGTTTAATTTGAGTTTTTCTATAATATAGCCACGATCAACATTAGAGTTACTCTGCTTCTCCCGAACGTCGTCGATCAACGTTAAAAATGTTACCGTTCATGCTTTCATAGAATTTTTATTTGATTATTTTATTTTTAACGTTTGGTGCAGAGTTTGCTTTTTTAAGGTCGTAGTTAAAGGATAGTAAAGCAAAACTCTTGGTTTAAAAGCTAGGATATGGTCTCATATATATGCACAAAGTGAAAACGGTCCTTCCAATAAAACGTTAAGGTCAGTTTGTCTTTTCTTGTTAAATAGGTGTATGCTAATATGCGACTGTCGTATGTGAACTTTTGACTTCACAAGTCTTATAATTAATGTGTAATTCATTTTTGTTACACCTGTATAAATCAATGACAGTATAATAATAAATTAGCCCTATTGTCTCGGATTTCGAATAAAAGGGCTCGTGTCACAAAGTCGAAAACAGCTTAATAAATAAAGGATGCCGAAAACAAACGATAACTCGCATCAAACTGTGTTTTCAATCAATTTTTGATATTGAAACATAAATCACTATTTCAAATGGCCATATACGAAATTGATACTTCACTGAAAAAAAGTTATAGAATTTCTATTCAAGTATTTTGTTACACATCTGATTTTGATTTGTACTTAATGCCGAAACCAAACAAGACGTTCTATGATTGTTTGTCGAAAAGTCTCTTGTTGTTGTAGTCAAATAGCAATATATAAGATGCCGAAAACAAACGGGAATTAAAAATTAAAGATGTGTATTTTGCTGTCTTTTGCTGTCTTATTAATGTTACATAATACGCGTAATCTTGAATTTTTGTCCTTTCAATTTTATTCATTTAGAAATACATTTACATTTATGCCATACATTATAAACATATTAACAAATAGTATAAAATAAATGAATTATAAATTATTTTTCGAGAGAGAGAGAGAGAGAGAGAGGGGGAGAGAAAGAGAGAGAGGGGGGGGGGGAGAAAGAGAGAGATATAAAAGAAGAATGTATATATACTTTTTGCGTAATCTTGAATTTAACAATTAATAACGTTAAGTTAGGTGAGGGGTCGTCTTCATATTAAGTGAATTAAGTAACATATACTAGATTTACTATATCTCGAGCATATTGCATTTCCGGTTTATCGCATTTCTTTATTGCCTTACCGGTGAACCAGCATGATGTCAGCAAGAGGCCACCAAGACATCAGCAGGAGATCACTATCAGTGTGTATTTATAGAGTCATAAAACACCCTAACAGTTGACTGTTATATAACGAGAGATTGGAATCAAATATACATGTAGAATGCCGAAAACAAACGATTTCTCGTATTGTATTGTAAGCTCAGTTCATTTTAATATTTGACCGTATGACAATGACTTGTCTTCAGTGACAAAACAAAAGCATGGCTATCAGTGTTGTTCAGACACATCTACAGTTTTGGTTTGGAACACCACTCCTTGAGTTTTTTCCTGTCATTTTGTACACCAAAACATTACGGCTTCCGTTTGATGCCTCGCATCAAACATTTTTCTTGTTTACATTTCTCATACAGCAGTATATTCTTTAACGGTATTTTGTCAATGCTTAAATTGTGTCACATCAAAAGTGATAGACTTCGTACAATTGTCGTTCCCCTTTAACATATGCGGCGTTAAAGACTTTAGTCTTCCATATTATATGTTGTTTTGTGGTAGATTTGAGTTAATAAACGCATATATACGCTATCCTTGTCCTACAGATAATCAAATCGTTGTGCACCACTATTTTATTGTAGCAAAGTATTTCTAAATACCATGTCTCCTAAGTTTTATGTTGCATTTCGTTTCGGCAATATGATACTGATGGGAGATTTAATAATTTTGATAAAAAAATTGTATATTTTATGTACATTATATATTGTTTAACCATGTATTAGTCAGGACTGTACAGCACTTTTGAAAGTGTGTGCTCTTTCCTAGATACCAAAGCACCAATGGGTAAGATTATGGAAGGCGTCATCACATGTTGGCGTTTTTAAAAAAAATAGTTTACGTAAGTTCACTTATAAGAGCAATAGAACGCACAATAGCTTTCTGGTGACGAGAAATACACAGAAATGGAATATCCGTATTCAACCAGCATCTTCTAGGTGATTTTATTGGAGCGATTGTCGGGTTAGCTTTCAAAAGCCACAAACAACACTCTACAAAAGCGTTGTTTTTGGTTCAAATCCTATTGCCAAGAAACCAATCAGTGAGCGACTTTATATGATGACCGACACACTATTCTGCACGGTAGAAAAATGTTCTTAAATTTTAATCTTGCTTTTATAAAAAAATGTTTTTCCACAGTTAGCACATAAGTAGGACACATCTCGCATATCTCGTAATAGGAACAGTTCTGTTTATGTTTAAACAAAGACATCAAGTCTTGTCCTCGACCTAAATTACGGTATATTTATATAAATGTCATGGTAGGATAATGGAATTTCACAAAACCTCCCGGGTGGTTTGATTCTTACTTTTATACAGCTGCGTTGGTCTACCTTTTCACACTCAGATATCACACTCGCATGCATTTATTTGGACTTCGTTATTTGCGTATACGGCCAAACTTGATTATTTTGGAAATGCTTAGCTGCAATATTTTACCACACAGGGTCTATGTGCTTGGAACTAAGCATTGCAAAATTTAATCCATCTGGAGCAAAACACTGCAAGGTCTTATGTTCATTGTCTGGAGACAAAATTCATTAACGTCCGGGGCTCTTGGAGACATAACCCTGCAAGGTCCGGGTTCATTTCATGGAGACATAACCCTGCAAGGCCTATAATTTATTTCATGGAGACATAACCATACAAGGTCCGGGAATTATTTTATAGAGACATAACTCTGCAAGGTCCGTTTATTTCATGGCGACATAAGTCCACGGCTCATTTCATGGAGAAAAAACTATGCAAGGGCCGGATTTCATTTTTTGACATCAAGACATAATATAGTTGTTGAAGCATATACTCGACCTTTTCACGGAGGCTGCTTTACAGACAATGCTTTATTCTTCATACTAAATACTGAATGAACGCAAAAACTTTCAAGTGGACGAAATGTAGAGCCGTGATGCACGAAGACATTTGTACTATGGACGGCTTCTAGACCATTCCGCAGAAAACTGAAACAGCAGAACCGAAGCATATTTCGGATTCAAGTACTTCTAAATAATAATTGGAATAGCATGCATGAAATGGTGAGACCACAGAACCAAGAAATTATATCAGAAACTAGACTGTTGACTTCCCAATTTTTATCTATTCAATAAAGCAAACATTTATCTAACGAATTAGTGAAAATTTGGGGATGTTAGACTCTGGTATTTTGTCATATAATTTATTATGCCTGTGGTGAGACGTTTAGCGTCTTGTGAAGAACTGTTTTATTCGTTTAATGCTACTGTTCAATGCCCAGGAAAAAGCCCATGCACAAAACGGTTCCACGACTGTGTGTTTCGCTATATTTAAGGTTACGAGAAAACCGGATAGGGAAGGCAACTACAAACTAAACAAAACCATAATTATATAAAATGCCACAAATACATGGCGAAATGCCCAACACATGACCGAACGAGAAAATGAACATGGACTATCCAAGCCCCAGTTGTCTGAAAACTGACAGACCAAGTTTCATCAATCGAAAAACCGACTTAGTTTCAACAGTAAAAAGACACAGCTACCTAGTTTTCGCTGTCCGAAGTGAAGTCCCCAAAAAGTTAAAGAATAACAGTGATATTAAGTTGAATATCATAATTTCAGGCTTTCATGTACTTTTAAACAACGTCCTTGAGACAATGCATGTCATATCACACAACTCATTATGTCGAAATGTAGTATGATACTAGGCTTTGTAATGTTTGTCCAACGGTGATATATAACGTATGCAAAAAAACTTGCTGACTAAATAATGTTTAAACAAAAACTATAGAGACTATTGTTCCTAGAAACAACAGACCGTGGTATCGATTGCTTACCAAAGTTGAAGTAGTTTATATTGACAAGTTCACCGAATCAAGACAAACATTCAATCACATACAGGAACATATTTCACAGTTTGTTGTGCACCACAGAACTCAGTAGGTCGAAACATTCAATCACATACAGGAACATGTTTCACCGTTTGTTGTGCAAAGAACTCAGTAGGTCGCTCACTGAACTATGGCAGACACCTTTAGGACCTTTTTACACTGCCAAGTACATGTATACCCGGACAATACAATAGGGTGAAACTTGTATATGTAGATTTAATTTATAGTTTTTGTACAAAATCTTTAGAGTTTTGGGCAGGCATCGAATTCTTTTGTCATCAATTTTGCACCAAACCACGTAAACTTTACCTCCGGACAAGATGCTAAATAAAAGCCAATATGAAGCGATACAAATACACTACAATTTCACGTTAAGTTGTAAAGATAATAAAAATTGAACCGATATAAATGCACTGCAATTTCACGTTTAGTTGTAAGGACGAACAAACTTGTACCGATATCAATACACTACACTTTGTGACGTTTAGTTGTAAGGATGAACAAACTTGAACCAATATAAATGCTCTACAATTTGTGAGGTTTAGTTGTAAGGACGAACAAACTTGTACCGATATAAATACACTACAATTTGTGACGTTTAGTTGTAAGGACGAACAAACTTGTACCGATATAAATACACTGCAGTTTGTGACGTTTAGTTGTAAGGATGAACAAACTTGAACCAATATAAATGCTCTACAATTTGTGACGTTTAGTTGTAAGAATGAACAAACTTGAACCAATATAAATACACTACAATTTGTAAGGTTTAGTTGTAAGGACAAACAAACTTGAACCAATATAAATACACTGCCATTTCACGTATAGTTGTAAGGACGAACAAACTGTATCTCCAACTAATTCTCTGAATTTCTCTGTGTTGATAGCTAAAGACATGTCAAAACATCTTCAAAATGCAAAGATTGAACATGTTATTTCATAATATGAAAATGTCGTATCATAAATAACAACATTTCTAGCTAGTTGTAAGGGTCATTGAATAATTTTTACTTTCGCTCTCTAGAACACCAGACATTATCAAACGTGAAATTTGCGAATACGACAGTATGTATGTTTCAAATTATTCATTTAAGACCGGTGCACATGCTGGGGGTAGAAATTACGTTATTACGACCTTCGTTATTATTTATATGGACAAATAAAATAAGAAATATAAGTATAATATTTATAAATACACTATGCATATACCATGCGAACCCAAAGTTACGGCGCACATGATACATTGTCAGTTTCATCATGTACTGTGTATACCAGTTCCCATTCTCATACTCTAACTCCATACTTGAAAAATTGATTATTTTAGAATTGTGCATCAAAACCAACACCAACTTGTAGCAAATGATCTAATTAAGAACATGAACCCCGATTTCATATGTTTCCATCCTGTAAGAAAGAAGTTACTGCAGTTTTTGTAATTATGAAATACTCCAATTGGAGTACGGAGTATGGGTTGGAGCATGGAGTATGTACTCCAATGTTTATAATCACCGGGCCTGATATGATTGTGTCTACTTGTTCTCATTTTTCTTTGCTTTGTTTCTTTATTTGCATTCACACGTGACTCTGATTTGAAGGTTTTTATATGCAAGTTCTACAATTTAGTCCTAGAATTTTAGCTGAAAGTTAAAGTTTTGAAACAATCCAATTTGTTAACAATCAAAGCACACCAAACTCCATTGTTCCGTATGGCATCCAAAAAAGTTATAGACACGATCCCTTCAAGATAAATATATAAATAATGTAACTAATATGATTTAATAAATACAAATGGAAGATTGGTATATTTTTTATTTCATATTCGTAATCGAGAGCAGAGCAGAGCAGAGCAGAGCAGAGCAGAGCAGAGCAGAGCAGAGCAGAGCAGAGCAGAGCAGAGCAGTACGTGTAAATAGGGCTGATTGATGAATTCACATTGCGATGGACCCAGGTCCAAGCTTTTATTCATTTCATGCATCATAATGGGTTACGGTTATGTACGCTGTTTTAAACCCAATAGAAAAATATGGGACTATCTGAAGCGACGAATTCGCCTACTTAATTAACACATATTTACTGCTAGCAGAATGGTTTCCTCGGGCATGTTAGAACATTAATGCAGGTCTATGCGACAACGATGTATTGCTATTAGGAATGCTCGAGGAGGGTACTGTAACACTGTAATGGGCTGCATAAATTGTTATTATGTTGAGGCGCGTTTTTGAAGCCATGTTTTGATAACTGACCATTTCAATGAAATCAAATGTGTGCAGTTTTCATGAAATAAAGCCAATGAAATCATTGCATTAGTTAAATCATCCATAATAGCCAAGTGTCGTTATAAGGTGTCTCTCCGCTTTCGATTTGGGAGGAAGTTTAAAAATCACAGTCACTTACGTGTATTGTGAGCGCCTGACAACCGAGATCAAATAATACAAAATGCTTAAACTTGATATTTCAACATATGCCCATGTCTTCAAATCGAAATTATTCTGAACAGTTATTACGATTATATCCTTTTAATGAAAATACAAAAACATCCTTTGCTCAATCCCTACGGATGAATTATTCCAAATGATATTAAACACCTAATCTAGCTATTGGTTACAACGTATTTAAAACGTAGTTCTATGTGCCCATATCAAAACTATTCAATATTTTTAAACCGTCTCCCGAGCATTTTAGAGGACTGTTTTTTTTGCATTTTCCATGAAGAATATAAAACAATACATGCAGAAGAACCCGAATTAAAACTGTAAGCACCTTGAATGATTATGCAATATTTTAAAAAGAATGATCGCGAAATCTGAATAAAACGGATGCAAAACGTTGATTAATTTTGTTACCTCTCCTGTTTTCAGCATTTCTGATATCACTAAAAGTGAAATTAAAATTAATTAGCAGAGCAAATGTCAGGAAAGTTTGCATGAAACTTCAATAAATGTCCCTCTACTTGTTGCATGCATGAATCCAGTATGTTGTTCAACGATTTTTCACGTGAAAGTCAAGAACGAAACTTTACATATATTTTAAAATTTATTTAAAAAATCAACTAACTTGCACAGTATAACATAAAATTTACTGTTTGTTTCCTTATATACGAAATTAAAAGTTAACCAAATATTATGAGGATTAAACTTTAAACTTTTTCGGTCAAATACAATTATCAGAATATCTTAAAAACTAGCCGAGCAAAACTGTTGGCATTTTCCAGAATGATTGTCGTAAATGTGTTCTTTATAGAACAGAACAAAAAGTTAATTTAAGACAAAGCATACATAGCTTATAGCCTTACATACATGTATATACACGTACATGATATAAACATTGCATGCACAAGAAAAAAAGAAAGATTAAAAAGACATATATAACAAGACCATGAAGACAGAAAATAGTAAATAGTAAGTGAGAATGCTTTGTTATTGTCAATGAGTTATTACGGAATCGAACAAAGGTTATAAATACTTCAAACGTTTAATGTAGTAACATATTATTATATTAATTTCTTATTATAAAAGCCTTTGTACAAAATATGGCCAGTTTTACTAAAACAGACTTATTGTTAGTTTGGAGTAATTCAATGAACTTAAAAACGCTTGGTCTTTGGTAATAAAACTTTAGGATATAAGATACTCGTAGATTTCTATAAAAAGGACATATAAGAACAAAATGAAACTCATATTTCACATCATTTAAATCACAATATTACACTTTCTATCTTGCCTGTACATTCTATTATGTCGGCCGATCTCAATGTTTAATTTACGTGAAGTGAGTCTAAGTTTCGATTAAATTTCTCTATATTTAACACTGGCAAGAAGATATAAATATGATGACCGTTCAAAACTAGTTTTAACTTCTCTAAATATAACAGGTTTTATATACCTTGTACAGAAAAATCCAACACCGGTGAACCACCTTAAATGATTTATTTTACTAGGAAGCTTACACTGTTTGGTTCCCGCAACAATATAAACTCATTTTGAATAATGTTATATAATAGCATATATTAATATGTCATTTTTGATATTCAATCTAATTTAGAATGTGTGTATAGCAGGAAGACTACCAGTACCCAAGCATTCGACCTTGTTATACAGGCTAGTGATACTCAACGCGGAAATCAAGATCCAATAAATATGTTACTTTAGTTTTAGGAATTAGTGTCTTATTCGTGCATTAAGTTGTTTTTTACTCGTTGGATTTTTTTGTGTTTGCAATCAAAATGACGGCATTGAATTACTCTTTACGAATATATAACGATATGGTTGATACAAATTTGATTTCCTAACATATACACATGTACCAACATAACTAAGTGTCGCGTTTTTAAATCTGTTAACCATATTTCAACAAAGTTACAACGCTTACAAAATATAGATAGATAAATAGTATTTAAAAACTGCAAGTACGAAGATCGTAAATGAATTAATAAAAGACTATGTCGCTAACACCAACTGTAAAGTTACGATAATTTTTTTGATTAAAATGAAATGTAACTGAAGCTTCAGTTATCTGTAGTTGAATTTGTTTTCACTAATTGAATTTTATACAAGGCTTTATATTCTCTAATTGTGTTTTTGTTAAGAAATTATAAGTAATTTAAATAATATTTGTAAAAAATGCAAAAGTACATTGATATAAAATTGTACCGAATCTTATGTACAATGCAATGCCTTATTTAAATAAAAGTTAAATTGTAAGTCATTAAAACAATCTGCACTATTGAATATACCTATGTTACCTATAGAATTAATAAATAATAAACAAATCCTACCTTGTTGTTTAAATCACAGTTTGGTTTAACTCTTGGTATAAAAGAACGTCTGAAAAATTCGGGCCTATTTTATAACTATAAACGCCAATACATGAATCCAGGATGAACTTATGTTAAAGTTTGAAGGTGAGGAGGCACGGGATCCACGACAAGATGGTAACAACTTCTGTAACAATCGATTGATTGAATAAAATATCGAGTATGTCTATCAAACTGCGCGCGGGATGTGCTTGATAGGTTACCATATAGCGAGTAATATCGCGTGGTAAAGCACGAGTTGTCATTCTTCAAACATAATGATTGGTGAGTTCTCTCCGGTAATTAGTCTAAATCGAGGTATCTAAAGATTTCTGTCAAGGGTTCTTTATCAACAAATTGAACATCAATAGACGTTGATTGGGCCGAACAATTACGCCAAATAATCCAAAATGTCATTTGTTTGGTTTATAGCGATGCTGTCATGGAATTCCTATGGGATTGTTACCTATTTTCAAGACGACAGCGACTTGTTTAGAAGTTTGTCTGCGCATTAGAGCAGACCGGAAGGAAACAACCGTACGGGGAATGTCATCCTACAACGTCATTTAATAGAAATGTGCGTGCATATGTATAATATTTGTTAACATAATTCCGCTTGGTGGCGTTATCTGAATACATCCGGATATCTGCCAATCATGAGAAAATCAATGTAATTATATTGTCGTTCATAAGGTAACGTCGTCCATCATCGAATGCTTCAAAAATGTCTAACTTGTTATATGCCTAATTACTGGAAGCCGTTGTAATACGGGGAGCTGTATGATTTATAGTGTTTATATGGTATTCCAGTAACACGCACATCAAGGTATGACCTTATACACACTCCCTTAGTACAGATAAACACAAATATACGTAATACTCCAAGACGTGTTTGAAGTATTCCTGATGTTTGTGTGATACCATATTATTTCAACACTCGAAAACTAAAGTTTGGCAAAATGTGTTTATCTTATTATGTGTTAAGACGTCTTTAACGGACATTAATGTTTGGCCAGGACATTACTCTGAGAAAAATAGCTGGTTAGACATGCTTCAATTAGAAACTGTTGTATCATACTTTATACTGTCCAATTATATAAGATCCGTGGTCTTTGTAACATTGATTATTATCTTTCAAACCGTCGCTTTTTATAAATATTTTTGTTGCAAAATCTTATGAATACTTGCGTCATAACATATACAATACGTGACAATATAAAGTTAACTATAGTACGTATCATAATTGACATTTCACCCGTGTCATTGAAGAAGGCTTTAGTTAACAGATAAAGCGGCAAATATTTGTTTACAATGATAATACAAGCACACTTGATGATGACAACCGGAAGTGGATGGTAACCTCATACGGAGTCCAGGTTCAAGATTACAACTTTATATTTTAATCCTGATTTGATTAAACTAATCTATTTTTGTCATTGTTTCGTGTTATCTCTCGTTATACCATATTAACTACACTGACCAACATATGTAACGTACATTTGTAATTGTATACTTCACATTAAAAAAACTTATGTACCCGTGGCAAATAACACAAAGAGTTAGTATGATTAATACTAAAATGAAAAGTCATAGATTGCACGAAACAAGAAATGCTGTCAAATTTCAAAGAAGGGAATAATACTGTGAACACATCACTTCAGTCTATACATTGTATTCGTTTTTGTGTAAAACACCCGACGACTACATACACTCCTGGTGCCTCCCAACATACACCCTGTCGGCTTCATTTCTCCCAGTGTATCTTATTTTTGTCTTATTTTTATTTTTAATCTTACTACCTATAAATCTGAAGAGATTCACGTTCACCAACGATTCGGAACAATTGACATGGCAACAGAAGACACAGCCGGTGTTTAAACGGCATTTTTAAATTCAAAATGATTTCGAACTGTGTAACAATCAGTTTATATTAGTTTTCATATCAGTAATATTCGAGTCGCTTCCCAGACACATTAACTACAGCAGAAATGTATTATGTCAAATCTCAGAAATTGCACTTCAAGTATAGGTTATAGATCATAAATTAGATTTTTAAACAAATTAGAGCAAGGCAACGCTAGCGTCCTAATAATTATGTGATCTTTAACGGACTTATAGTTTACCCGCCCACTTTTAGCGACCCTTTGTATGCAAACAATAGCTTGCCCATTTATGGGATAATGAGAGTGAAATTGCACAAAATTGCCTATATGATTGCTAGTAGAATAACAGTAAACTGATAGGGGTAGGCGGGTCTCCATATTTCGAAAAACCAAATTGTCCTAATAAACAGATTTACTAAATAGTTACTATGCCCATTGCAAAAATAAATGAATAAGTGGTCCCAAAATTTGAAAATCCCTGGCTTTTGTTTGGACAGAGAGTTAGTGTAAACTATACAGTACAGTATGTGTATGCTTACAGGAAATATAATTTCCAATATATATCTACCAGTTATTATTTTTTTTCCGGGGAAACAATGTTAAGTCGATAATAAGCCAAGAGAAGAGCGCTAATTGGGTGTTAAAAGCGTGTGTATTTTACAGCCATATTTTGTTCCTTGATAAATAGCTGTTAATAATGAGTTGCAGAACTCTGTCATATACTTCAGTAAGGACTATCAAAATAAACTATTGCTTTATACACAAGCTTAAATAATGACCTTTTTTCTTTTATTGTTGATCTGGGTATATCGAGTACCGTCTAGTGGTAGGCTAGGACTCACCAGCGGCGTAAAGTGGTAAATAAAAACAAACAGCTTAAAGATCCACCAATTTAAGACATTGTACAGCCTCTTTGGTATGCCGTGAAACTATGCATAGGGGGGTCACGTGTTTCAGCCGTTTTTTTAATACCTCCCATGTTCGAGTTTAATATGTAAAACAGGAACTCAATGATCCGTTGATGAGATGAAAAATTCCATATTCTAAATGTTTGCTCTGATTTATTAGGTAAAGTTTCAATTTTAGCTGACATTTGTACTTATATGTATTTGGACGTGATGGTGCATCGAAAGACCGGTGCTAGGTGTGGTCAATAGACTTAACTATTTGACCAAAATTATATTTTAAACACGCGCCAACAAAGGTCTAAATGACGCAAACATTAATTTTATAATCAAGATGGACGGACGTAGAAACACGAAAACTGATCAAACGTTTTGGTATCGTGGCCTAGCTTTGATAATAACCCAAAGCTCATCATTTATACATTCATGCATATAGGATTATGTATTGTCATATCGGAAGTGGTTAATATTTGGATAAATTCTATTGTTTTTATCTTGGAATTGAAGCAAATATGGAGAAAGTAAGCTTTCATCAGAATTTAATGTTTTAAATGTACAAAGTAAATTACAAGATAACATTTTCTCCCCTATGACTACGTACATATTTTGTCTAGGTTTTGGCTAAAAAGATATTACTAAACTTGTTTGAAGAAGGTGTCTAACATGACGCATCTTATTTCTGAAAACATGCAGAAAGCGACGTCGAAAATTCTAAATCACGTCATTCTTGATATTTCTTTATGATTTGATTATTTTAGTAGTTATATCATGGTGATCGTTAGTATACACCCTACCCCAAATTATAGCCCTGTGGAATTAAGTCTTGTAAATAGCGATATGCATAGGTGGTTTCATGGACATTTGGTATGCTCTTCATCATATCACTAAATCTAAGTTCTAGAATCCTGTGTGAATTGTGAATGTAAATGTATAGAATTATGAAGCGCAACAGAATAATGTTTTCATAATACTTTGCGCTATATAAATGCCGTGTATTTGTATTCAATAAAAGTGACCTATATCTATCTTCAAATTGTGGTTTTAATTTTTGAGAGATATTCTGGAGGGACAGCATCATTGGGAAAGCTTATCGAACATAAGGCAAACTCTATTTTTCTATTTATATTGACTTATCATAATTATTCACACCGATCTACCGGACATTCTAACTTCGTCCATTATTGTTTTCAATTGCCAGGCTGCTGAGATTAAAATTATTTAGTGTTTATAATATAAGTTCCTAATGTCTTTAAAACAAGAATTCATGAGTTTAGTCATGTAGTTTGAATTACGTTTTGTTATGTACAAGTTATGCTAGGTTATCTGTAATCTTATCACCTGAGTGGCTATTTGAATAAAGTGTGCACATCAAATCTAACATGTTCATGTCACTGGGTGGGATTTATCAGAGAATAAAAAACACATAATAACTTCAATAACAAATTTCCAAACTGCCGGTGATTTGTATAACACTATTGTCTAAGGGTCAATACTAAATTATTGATTTAAGGTGGTAGTTGCTTTCTGGGCATTACTTCTGTGTGTACAACGACTGCTCAAACAGTTCAAACCACGTGTGTATATCGCTGGCATGCAATGAGAAGGTCGTAACTACAAAACAATATTTTGAGAAAACAAGGAATACAGTCTGACACCCACTCTTTACTTATGGTAAAACAAGATTTATCAACTTCAGTTTGGGCAATATGACAAGTTAATCGGCTCACAAGAAGCACCTTATGATGTAGATTCTAAAAATGCACCAGACTTATAAGGTCGTAAGTAGTAGTTAAGACCTTCTCAGTCTAAGCCAACGATATGTCAACTATCTAATAGTATGTAACCACTGACTTAATACGCAAAATATTCACATAAATATCATGTACAATCCTAGTTTTAAAACAGAATAAAACTATAACATTAAAAGATAGAACGGCATGCAACATAACTATTGTTATATAGATGACTATAACATTCTTACAGACGGAACTATCTCCAGGACAAACCTGTAGAAAGGATTCACTAAAGAGAGCAATGGATAGTACAGTTGGTTCACCAAGAAAAGATTCTGTGAGCCCACTGGCCTTTAATGTTGCAGAGGATGTTGAAAAAATAGAAAACAAGAAACGGAGTGACACATCCGGTGAGAGAGTTAGACGATTTAGTCGACGCCTCAGCCTGAAACCACCATCTAATGTGTACAAGTAAGTCAGTGTTTTCTTAACCACAATTTATTAACCTAACATTACAAGTTAGCTAGTGTTCACTTAACGCCTGTCTAACGTGTTACAAGGGGTGGTACCGGGATCAACCTTCGTCTGGACGAGCACTGGTTAATTTCTTTATGCAAGAATAAACCACATGCTCCACTCCACCAAGGTGTAAATTTGTACCTGTGGACACTGGACAGTGTCTTTTCCTGGGCGCCGCAGATTGATGTTGGCTGCCACACCCACAGGAGAGAAATAGCCACCAGAGAGACTCGAATATGTAGCTTCCATTAGGAAGCCCAACTAACCAGGGGAAGTAAAAATGTCAAAGGTTGGTTGAAGGGCTGAATAGAAGAAAACATCCCTAGAAAATTAGTAATTCAACCTTCTTTACAAGTTAATCAAGTTCAAATAAAGAAATATTTGGTTTCATAGAGAAATTTTGTGAAGCTCTTCACATTTGTTAATCTCATTAACGTTGTTGTAAGACGTTTTTCTGTACGATAATATATTATGTTTCAACTTGTATCGTTATATGTAATACTAATAATTGTATCAATACACCGTTTTCTGTATAAATGTACACTACTGTATGTATATTTAATTTGTTGTAAATATATCATAGAAAAAATGTTAATCCTTGTTAAAGCTTCCTGAAGAAATCCTCATCGTGTATTTACATCGACGTTTTAATGAAGTGTTATAATGCGACCAGAGTCATACTAGTTATATCTCCTTGGTACTACCTACTGGTATGTTTGTTAATTTAAGGTTTCTCTCATTTTGTTCTTTTACAGAAATGCGAGAATTAGTCCACATTTTCAACTAACACGAAGTTCTGCTACAAGTACTGGTAAACATTCAGTGACGTGTGATTGTGGGCGGGAACTATTTGTACCATGCAGTCATGTACCATCTGATACGTCAGGTAAGAAATTATTGAACATGTTTCTTGAAATTGTTTCAGTATTGAATTGACATTACGCCAGTTGTCAACCAATACCCTTTAAATCAATTTTAACGGTAAATTATAATCACATGGTACATTGGAATAACTTGAAAACCTTCGCCAAGCAACCTTCGACAAACAAGTAGGTGGTGCGATCTTTGCTCTGGTGTAATGTCAATTGTAAACTCGTTTCTTTTATTACAAACACAATACATAAGAAGTGCCTTGTTAAGTTGTGATGTATACTTTTAATTTTTTACAAAGTACAGCTGTACATATATCGCTGGCTTAGAATGAGAAGGTCGCAAAAGCAAAATAAACATATTGAGAAAACAAGAAAAACTATCTAACAATCACTCTTTACTTATTGGTAAAACAAGCTTTTTTCAACTTCAGATTGGTCAACATGACAAGTTCCGCTTTTCATGAAAATAAGTTCATAAGAAGCGCCTTAGGTTGTGCATTTCAAAAATGCTCTAGTCTTATAAGCTTCTAAACCAGCAATATATACGTATACGTACCCCCACAAAAAAACCACAACAACACAAAAGCAGGAAACTATAAAAAAACATACGGTATTTATAACCTATATGTCTTATTCCTGTATTATCGTGGTCCTTAATCAGCAAAACTGCGCATGCGCAGTGTGCATATATTCAAAGGAACTTAAAAAATTACCAAAACTCTTCCTATGGCTAATTCCCACACAGTCCAACTCCAAAATTAATAGTAAACAAGTTTGTTTACAAATCCACGCACGTTTTACATAGTGACTTTCAGAATCAAAATATTCCAGAAAGTTCCTTTTGAAAGCGTGGCTAAATAAGCTGTTCTAAAAATAGCTCTTAGGCAATCAATGTCATAAACAGAATGCATGATTTGGAAGCTGGTTCCCAGGTGAAGGTCAAATGATGCAACAAAAATGGAGGCTGATTAAAATTCACCGAGAAATCGTCACTAAATGAAGCAATGTGGGAAAAAGTAGTCTCGTGTTTGCAAAACTTCACTACTATCAGAATATCGGTGAAATAATACCGTTTTAAGGCTCAAGTAAGGAATTTCAGCTGTTTTAGTTGCATTTTCTAGCACAAATCGGACCAATGTTTCCATCCATGAAAATTCGGCCCCTCACTGTTTCGCCAAATTCATTATTTACATTGCCACGGAATCAATAGGTAGCCACGGCTTTATAGGAATAAGGCATATGACCTGGCCGACTTCGCGTAATGGTTTATAACATATTTGTTTTAATTAGTTTTTATCATACGTATTTTATTTATTCCAAAGCTTATGTATAAAGGAACAGGATGTTCGAATGCGTCATTTAGGTATGCACATCAGTTACAATTTACATACAATCAGTGCGTCAATGATATCCGGGTACATACATGTACTATGTACGAGCCCAGTAAATAAATTACATTTCTCATTTTATACAGTATTAGGTCTAGATATGTAAATACATGTATAAGATCCATGTTTCAATACATGTACAGAGTAGTATGACTAATGGACAATACAAATTGATTAGACTTATAGGTTGAACGAGCGGTTCTCTATATACTAGATTCGTATTCAGAGTAGGAACGTACTATATATTACAACTTCAATCAAAGGGCTGAAGTCATTGAAAGTCGGTCCGGTTTAAAACTAAATGTCTTCTTCTTCTTCTTCTTCTTCTTCTTCTTCTTCTTCTTCTTCTTCTTCTTCTTCTTCTTCTTCTTCTTCTTCTTCTTCTTCTTCTTCTTCTTCTTCTTCTTCTTCTTCTTCTTCTTCTTCTTCTTCTTCTTCTTCTTCTTCCATATACTGAGCTGGGTGATATGCATGGTGATGGTGTACAGTATGATATTTATGTTTAAAATAGTCCAAACAGTTAAAACTATATACACTGTAGCACAGCACTGGTATCTACTCCTAGGCGGGTCTTGAAGGCGTCCAAACTCGGCGCCGAGACCGTTGATGCTGGGAGTAGGTTCCATTCTGGGACCTTCTGTTGTCCTAAGGCCACTAAACAACATCAGCAATACAAGTAGATCTGTATCCATACACAATGATGGAATACCATACTGTGGCACCACTGACGGTATAGTGTTTGCCTTATCAGAACGGATGCCAATCATGGACCGGAGGAATTTAAAGTTTCTTCCGATAAACATTGGATACGCGCACACAATGGCGTACGGGTGATTTATGGCCCTGGTTTAAAAATGATAATGAGGAATAAAAAGTAACGTACGCCCAACACATATCACTAGCAAATATCACAATACCAAACAACAAAACGAACAAGAACATAAAACCATTGCAAGTCCTAACTTAACCAATCTAACAACAAATGAACAAAGTATTATGGTTACTGGTAGTTTAATTCACTATACTGATAGCAATACAACAAATTTGTCATACACGGATTAACAAACAAATGTTAATCATCTAGAGACCTGTTGATATACTAATGTAAGCTGTTTAATGAAGTATGTTACATTATCAAATCATTATGGTGTTCATTTGTAGAGGTTCTTACTTATTTGAAACAAATACAAATGAGTATACAATATTTGATGTGTACTAAGAGATGATGATTTGTTCCGTGTGTAGGTTTTATTCACTGACTGATACATGAGGCGTATAATAATGATAGATTGACACATAATATTACTGTAACAATATAAGCATTTGAAGGTTAAGTTTTAACATAAAAATAGAATTTACTTTATTGTACTTAAACATAATTATGTTTCGGCGTACTGTACATTGACCTGTCTTATAGAATGGATTACGTGACGTACGTTGTCTTCTTGTCAAGCGTGAATGGTTCTATAAAACCAAAGGAACATGTGAACTTAAAGTTTATATTTGTAATTGTGAACAATTTTATAAAGCACATTGTCATCTTACAATGGGAACTGTGATGTATTTAGACGAATGTTACGGTAGTGGTTTGGAGTACGTGATCTCTTTAAGACGTGTTGGATTCCAAGGTAAAATAATTAAACTGTTTGTCTGGTTGGTGAGCTGTAAGCTGTCTGCGCGTTGCTCCCCTATCTAAGTTGTGTCGACGCATGCAGCGACAGTCGATCCTATTTTGCAAAAAGAAGCTATAAGAATTTGATATAACTTTATATTATTACTTGACATTATTACCGGTTTGTGTGTAACAACGTTCATGTCAGAATGTACTGAACTAGAAACTACCCAAACTAAACCTTCACCGATATTGTCTTTGGACCGTGAAAATATATACCAATTATCATTATTGATGATAACCTGATATGCTTAACTCATTTTAATATCAAATGACGTCGTATGCGCGATAACGCAGCGTAGCATGGAATTTATCTTAATATTTATGAATGCATTCATTTCCATAATAACTCATAGTTACTTCACTAAATCACACAAGAGCGTAACCTACTCAACCACCGTGTCACCCAGATGACAGCTAATATAAGCTTGGTTCATTTGTTACATATTTACAATTGCGCAAACTGTTATACAGCTGCAAACAACCCTCGACATGTTTTAGAATGAAGATAACATAGCACGCGACAGTTAAACACATGTCTCACACGTAGCCTCCCTCCCTATCTTACGAAAACAGCATTGGATGACTGTCTTTACTGTCAAGTCTTTCTTTATTATACTTCTTCACAAAAAGCAACGAATTTTTCGGTTAATGGAATATTTTGTAGTGCTTATCCAACAAGTTTCTGTCGGCTAGTGCATCGTTCAATGACTTCTTCCAAACGGTCCAGTGATGCCGTTACTACACCCGTACATGTTTTTGTTTTACTAAACAAATTGGTTCCACGCCGCAATAAACAAAAGTGCTATATAATGTATTTGTGACCCGAACTTGCCCCCGAGAGGCCACCTTGATCAGCTCAATTTCAGCAAACGTCACTCCCAAACATATAGAGAACAATCTATGTTTGTATAACATGTATGTCCCCGTGGCAGCCCAATAGACGAAAATAGTAAAGGTCACAGTGACCTTGATCTTGGACCTTAAAACCAATAGGGATCATTTTGTATTGCTGGCCAACTTCCAACTTTCATCTGATCAACATTGAAGTAATATGGAAAGTCGGTTGGTTTGCTGGAATCAGCATTTATGTAACACTCTGTGAGTGAACACATGCTTATGCTACATTATGATGTTTGAGATCTGTCTTGTTGTAAGTGTAATTTTGGAATATAATAGATTAGTTTATTTTATTTCCCATCTGAGTATATAATTTATGGTACATTCGAACGTTCTGATAAGTTACGATAGTCACGTAAGGACATATCCTTATAACATTGGACTAGAAACGAAAACATATGAATGTTGCACGACCAAAATAATTTGAGCCAGTCTCCAGGAAAACATGCTATTTTGACAAGAATAGCATCTTTTTTCACAGTCTAAATAAAATTACAACCAGTGAAGCAAAATACAAAAGAAAGTGTGATGGTATATTGAGTTTTGAGGAAGTTACAGTTGTTTTTGTACTGTAACAAGTATTTCATAATTACACCATCTGATCAGTTCTTGCAATAGACTGTCTGTTCAAAATAGCATTAAGTTTTAGAATTATGATGTAATAACCATCTGTAGAATAATAACCTCACTAGTAACTAAATCTATACTGTGTGATCCCATGTTCAGTCACTGGATGAAAGAATACAGTATAATGTAACATCAGTTAAACAGGTTAACGCTTCGATTCGTACGTTGTGCTTATTTCAGTTTCCCTCGAGGTCACATACCATTGCTCAATTTGGCAGAAATAACATCGAATGACCATGCACTACGACTGTCTCATATCAGTTTTTGAAAAATGGAATTTAGATTAATTACATATATCTCCTCTCGTGTGTGCCATTACGGCTCTTAATATATTTAGTGTGGATGTGGTGATGAACTGTACCATCAGGTGATAGTTACTGGCATCTCCCCACAGTGTTGCATGGTCTCGAAGGACTTGTCTATGTACAAAATTGTCTGTCATGCTTATTGCAGGTTAAAGTAGGATTGAAGTACATTGTATTGAATAGTACATGCTCCTCTGTCGCGTACGGAAATCCAGCTGTCTCCGCTAGAACCTGTTTTTGTTTAATGTTTGCAGTAGTCACTAGTAGTCTTCAGTACTTGATGGTTTGACTGTGCCTGTTTATTGTGTGTAATCTGTCTTCACCGGTACGAACGTTACAAAACCTTATTCTACCTGAACGCGGGACTTGTCTTCTATGTATAATGTGTAACTTATATCAGCTGTTCTTCAATCACAGTGTCTTTGCTTTTGCAAATGACATTGGACGTTGGTGTTGTGTTTTATTATTAGTTGATTCTTATGCGAATGTGTCGCTACCATCAAGTATTTAAGAAAGTTCATATGAATATGTGAATCGATTAATAAAGATATGAGAAAATTGGACAAAAATGGCAGCACCCAACTTAACCAGCCGAGCATAGAAATTCTTACAAAACTCATCTTCACAACACTATGCCCATACATAACCGAACGAGAAATTACAATTCACATGTCCCAACTGTTCACAGGCGCAAAACAACTTTTGATATTTGTTTCGGAGAATACACCTACATGTTTATACTCCGACACACCCTTTGAATCCATACAAAACGTCGTAAGCGGACACTTTTTGAGCTGTAAGAAAGTGTTTTTTTGTACAAAATATTTTCTCAGAAACTGCATGAATAGTTAAATAAATGACATACTGTAAAATTAAATAATATTCGAGGAGGCATTTAATTTCATGGAATTCGTGGATGAAAGTCCTTGAAATTACGTTCCCACGAAATGACCCTTTTCACCAAATCCACAAAATAATGTCATATTGACATTTAAATGTTTTTAGCGTAAAGTCTAAAATATGTAGCAATCAAATTGTAAATCCACCCAACGATAGTGTAATACTAAGCCTGTACTACTGTAAAATCATCATGTTTGTGGCGTTTTATTTCGCAATAAATTATAAGCAGTTATAAGGTGTATAAACACGTTGACACTCGTGAATGTTAATCACAAACTAAGTAAACCTTTGAATGGCCATTTTGGACAGTTACTTAATCCCTTAGATACAATATAGACCAAGCATATTTTTATATTTTCGATTATGCAAATGAAGCTCTGTTCATGGATTGTGCAAGGAACTTTTGGGGTAACCATTGTCTCTCTGGAGATTATTTTTCTTTTTTGTCGGAGTATAAGTCAGATACAGCTTTGCCTCGGACAATATATTGTTCGTCCTTCCAAAACTGTACAATAACGTATGTAAGAAGACACTTTTTTTAAGAAGTACACGCTAATGATCAAGTCAGTTGCTCAAGTCAAGCCAGAGATACGGCCGTGATTTACCTTCCAGCTTCCTCCGAACTGCCGGGGAAATGATGGGGAGTTTTTATCCGAATTAATACCCCGTGGACAATATGTCGTGGGAAATACCAGAGATTTTACCACCAGCTGACCCCACAGGGCCTTGGAAGGGCGGGGGTTATGACAACCCGAAAGCAAACATCCCGTTTCATCCTCGGGGTGGGGGTCGTGGATGTAACTGACTGATACAGAAAATGTGAAAGTAGTATTTAAAGTTATTCATTAAACCCCACCAGGTCCAGTTACTCTGTCAAATCAAACACATTTAAATACGACTTTCATCAATATCCAAACTTCGCAGTGTACACAATTCATCACTCTAATTCAAATCGTCAACATGGCGACATATATACAAACGGGATATAACCTTACATGCGTCAATTAGTTCCCCGGTTTGTACATAATCTGTTAAACTAGGAGTGGCGTCCTCAACAATTATTATTTGTCATTAGTAAACCCCGTAAACTGACCCTCATATAAGCGGAAATCGGGCGTTTTTTTCG
This sequence comes from Spisula subtruncata, assembly GCA_963678985.1. NCBI lineage: Eukaryota > Metazoa > Mollusca > Bivalvia > Venerida > Mactridae > Spisula > Spisula subtruncata. The sequence goes on from OY787668.1 coordinate 47,830,089, forward strand.
AAACTTGGTCTTTTGTTTCATTTTGGTTCTAAAATCAACAGTAAATGTAATTAAATCTACAGTTTACCTAATGAAGAAAATGTTGTTAAAATATCTATTTAGAACATTCTTTAAGTGTATATAATTATTATATTTCAATAAGACTTCATGTAAGCGAGCAATTTGTCCGGAGGATTAATTTGGAATTTGATAAGGCAATGTTATAATATCCAAATTAAATATTCCGGTTAGCCATGTTTCAATAGTAAATATTAATGATAGGATTTTGTATAAATAAGGATTCCTTTATTTATAATGTTGAAGTTATCCTGTATAAAATTACTCGGCCATAATACTGCCCAGTATGGACTTAAGCCTTTGTAATGTCACTTTGTTGATTTGTACCCGCGCCTTTTGTTGTCCGACACATTGTGACTATATGGGCGTTATCGATGCTTGTCAGTATTTAAACATTTAACCACATTGTAAACTAATTATTAATAGAAACCCAATCAGGAGTCTTATAGATATACATTGCCAACTAAATCTCTAAGATAGTAGATTCAGTTTTCTCAGTGAATTACAACGACCACTACTTCGTGTGAATTATTATAAAAAGTTTTACCAATTAATATTAATAACTATTTCAAAACCCGGCATTTATTGAAAAAAATAAAATCATACAAAAACCGAATACTTTTTAACTGGATTAAAATTTATAAGTGTAACTATTATTAAACGAGCACTTTTCTGTGTGACTGGGGTAGCCCTTATAACCTAAACTTTTATTAAACGAGCACGTTCTGTATGAATTAGTGTATATAGTTATTTTATTATTTAACGAGCACTTATTTGTGTAATTGACGAAAACTGGCAACGACACCAAACAGGTATTTGTATTTTATGATTAAATGTTATTGTACAATTTTATAAGCCGCGTTATACCACGATCCTACAGTTCACCCAATGGTATTGCTATCAAATCTGCAATATTAAAAAGCATTACAAAAATATTTATCACATAAACACTTTGATATTCCATGTGATAACAAATCGAAGAACATTGTTATACAACATGTGTGATAACAAAAAATTGCATAATTCTTGCGCACATTTAACTGATCTAGTAATGGACTATATTGTTTATAAATTCAAAATAACAAGTTGAAAAATGTCAATTATTGTAATTGGAACAAATGTAAATTGTTTGGAGCTTTTATATGTTGATAAGTTGATAATAACTATACCGAAGATGACACACAAGTAGTACAAAAAGACTACTAAAACTATACTGAACAGTGGTAATTCCTATATTTATTTTTAGTTGGATACTAAGTATATATTTTTTATGTAAAAACTCAGCATACAACTTACAACATTAGTTCTGTAGCGTTTACAGTGACATACCATTAACACACAAGGAGTTATAACATCTAATGTAGAAATATATAATGAATACGTACATTTGTATTTATACGCATTAAACATTAACTTTTGAAATTAAGACATACTTTGAACGGAACGTAAGATAGAAAGGCATGGTATTATATTTCATTCTCTAACAATTATGTACTGTTCAGTATAGTTTTAGTAGCCTCGTGTACTATTTTTGTGTCGACCTCAGTATAGTTATATTATATTTGACTGTGTTTACTTTCAGTTCCTACTATTACATTGTCTGGTGTGGAAGTTACTGACTTGAAGACAGTTTTCTCTCAAAGTAAATCAAACAGCATGGCACCTCAAACAACATCACTTGGTAAGTTATTATATCACAGGCCTAAGAGATTATATCCCAGTTCTTACAACTACGTGCATACTCGGCTGTTTTTTTTGTTTTATATAAATCCAAACAATTATCAGGTCGAGTGGTACATTTAATGTTGTGATTACCGGGTATTGAGGTCGTTCACTGTCCACCTGCGTCAACTATAGGAACATCATTATCTAGGGTAGCGATGCTTCCATAAGTCTTTATAAACATGTCGTTTTTTCTTGTTTATTATTAATATATAATGCATGTATTGAATACATACTCGTATCTTGTTACAGACGCACCACAACAAGATAAGAAAAGACGTAAATCATTGATGGAAACAATAGAAACCATTCAGGCCAAGCCCGATGATTATGACGGTGTATTAAAATGCTGCAGAGAAATCGGCAATGTTGAAGATTTAGGTAAACATTACCACTTATCACAACATGCACAATACACTTTACATAGCGATTTGAAACTATTGTTGAGTACGTTTGTTGGTCTGTCAAAGGGATAAAAATCCGGCAAATTGGTCCCTCGTAGCTAAATGTGTGTCTCATTGTGGACCATAATGAAAACTGGTTTACAAATATTTTTATCCACAGAAAACAAAATGCGTTATTTTTTATCATTATATTCATTCCTAAACGTTTTTAGGCTGGCGATTTCGCGCCAGACTATTACAATCCTAAAAAATGAAATCCACTAAGATGAATTTACTCCCGAAAATGACAACACAGAATCTATACACTGAATGCAAATAGTTCCTCCTCGTTAATCAGTTTTGCAAGATAAGAACATTCAACTTTCCTTGTTTCATTTATTCTGTTCGATTTTTTTTGTTAAGTCCAGCACTTACCTGTCTTTCGACTTAGAAAACCACTTGATGTTATATTACTTGAAAAGCTATTGTTCCTTAGCAGTTCGCCAGCCTGTCAGTACTTTCAGTACTTTAATTGCGTTTATGTGATGTTAAATATATTTAGTACATGTATGTTTGTCATATGGTAGCATTAGCCTTGCTGTGTATTTTAATAGGATATCGGGCACCAGAAGTTCAAACATTCGTCATTTTGTAACTATCGATACACCCATTCAATTCAACTTTGTCGTTTTACCAGTCAGTATATTTACTTATTGGTCTTGGTATTCTTCTAGTGTAACAATCCTAACATGTGCTGCTATGTGTTCATTATACATATCTCGAACATAAAGACTTTTGTAGAAAAATGTCTATTTGTTTATTTATTGTACGCCAGTATTCATACGTTGTTGTTTTATGGTTAGTGATCATATCCAATGTAATGACCCATACAGATTCGTTAGAAGTAGTTTTAGTACGTCAGAACGCAATCAAGTGTTTGATCGAGTCAATGAAGAAATATCCTGACGCTGCGGAAATACAGCTTGAAGCCAGCAAGTCACTGCTCCAACAAGTCAAGAGTTCTGGTAAGTGGACCTGACATCATGTAGAATAAGATGCCTCGTGTGACAATTCGCAGGCTTAGAATTACTATAGACTCATACATATTTGACATCTGTATCACAAGGTGCTACTTATGAAAATTGGATGTTGTCATGTTGACCATACTGAAGTTGAAGAGGCTTGTTTTTCCAAGATAAGTAAAGAGTATTTTCGGTCATTTTTTGCTTTCTCAAAAAAGTGTTATAGTACCTACGGCCTTTTAATTCCAAGCAAGAGAAACATTAATGAATTCTTAGAACATTATCTGTTGCGACACCATATAAGGTACAAACATGATATTTGTTTTTTTTGTATTAGCGCTTGTTGCATATTTTAAGAAGTCTGTTTCTACGCAAGTTTCAATTGATGTTGTAGATCTAGGTCGATCTAGTTAGATGTCTCACTGAATGTCTGACAGAATGTATACAACTGAGCTGTACAACTGAATGGCTTAGTTCAGTATCACTCAATATACTATCATGAGTTAATTTGACGTTACATAACTGAAAACAGAACCGCTAATTTATAACACCATTGAATTTTGAACATCTAGCACGATCACATATTTTTTGTACTTGATTTCTTATGGCGCTTTTGATTCTTAGTACCAAACCGTGTTTGTACGTGCTATAATATAATAGTGCTTGCCACCATACACATGCTTACAATGATAAAACTATGATACTAATACTGGGTAGTATTCGTACATGCTATAATATTCCAGTACCGTGCTCGTGTCTGATATGTTTCCTAATTCTTACAAGATATTTATGTGCACTTTCAGAAGCCAGTTTACATTATTTGACGACTTACGTTTATGTAATGTTTCCCGATTCTAACAACATATTTATACGTGTATTTTATAGAAGCCAGTTTACATTATTTGACGACTAACGTTTATGTAATATTTCCCGATTCTAACAAGATATTTATATGTGTATTTTATAGAAGCCAGTTTACATTATTTGACGACTAACGTTTATGTAATGTTTCCCGATTCTAACAAGATATTTATATGTGTATTTTATAGAAGCCAGTTTACATTATGTGACGACTAACGTTTATGTAATGTTTCCCGATTCTAACAAGATATTTATATGTGTATTTTATAGAAGCCAGTTTACATTATTTGACGACTAACGATTATGTAATGTTTCCCGATTCTAACAAGATATTTATATGTGTATTTTATAGAAGCCAGTTTACATTATTTGACGACTAATGTTTATGTAATGTTTCCCGATTCTAACAAGATATTTATATGTGTATTTTATAGAAGCCAGTTTACATTATTTGACGACTAACGATGGTATTGAGAGAATGCATACAAATTTCAAGAACTTTTCTGACAATGTAGAACTGGTTGCGGTTACCTTGGATATATTTGGACATTTCTCATTTCAGGGTAAGTCATTACATTACGTTAAAGTAGTTAAGTGTTTACAATAGAGCTCATTGATATATTTGTGATTTATGTGTCCTGTGTCCAAATTAGAAATTCCTTAAACTACATGTTTTGTCTTAATGTCTTCCTTTGTATATTTCCACTTCTCGAGGCAGACGGGAACCACACATTATTATTGACTGTCGAATCTTACAACAAACAACCCGTGTAAGCTCAGGATTTGCTCTGATGCCGTGCATGCTTTCTGTAATCACGTCATATCAGCAGCAAAATAACATGGGCACACGAAGCCTTACTTCCCTTGTTTGACGCCGTTCAATATTAAACACCGAATGTGGCTCATAACCCCATGTACCCTTGTATAGATGAGAAATGTTAGTCAAAGAAAATGTTAAATATCATTTTAGATGAATGGCGAGCAGCATTGACAGAGAGAGTGAATCCATCTGACTTCTTAACAACAATGGCAAGACATAACTGTGTGGTGACCATTATAGAGAAATGTTGTATTGTGGTTGGAAACCTTGTATTATCAGGTACGTATGTTTATATCCACCAGATTTACATGTATGACGTAATTGATTAAAAGCCGAATATCGAAATTAGAAATACGTATCTATTTATTGTGGAGTACTAGGTACTATCTAATTTAAATCAGATGCCAACATTTGCTTCATTCCTTTACGCTGTTAGTTAGATCTGACCACTCCGCATAAGAGGTCACGCACAAATGACTTCTCTAGTGTATGTTGTAGGATAGTTATTCACTTTACTTGTATATATAGATATTACACGGACTAACGTAACTCCCTATGTAAAATCACTCTGGCTGTTAACTACTTCAGAGAACTTCAGCATTTCAGATTTGTGAAAGTAGCGATTTGATTGGATGATGTAACATTCTCATCGATATGACCTCATACAGCGTGTTGTCAGTTCATTTATCAGTGTAAAGTAGTGGAGCTAATAAGGGTCTGATTTAAATAAGATTGGGTACTATGTAGCTGGGTACTATTTTATCAAAACATTTACGCTAGCGTTACCCTAAGTTTTCCTAACATATTCGTCGATAATATTTGCGTAAATGCGTTTTACAGAGACATTTTAGTTCTTTTTCTGCCGTACGTTTTGGCTTATTTCTACGCCAAAGCTGGATAACCCTAAATAGCAAATATGAACGTAAGCTGGGAGTTTATAACACGCACTGTTGATTTTTGACCGTCGTTTGTTGTTTAAGACGGTCGTTTGTTGTTTTAGAACGTCACTTGCTGTTTTAGACCGTCATTTGTTGTTTTAGACCGTGATTAACTTACAAAAGCATGTTTAATTATGAAATCTTAACAAACGTTTATGCATATTTATTCATTCTGATCCCCGTTATATTGGTTATATTGTGTGCCGACTTGCGTTAAATCTTTATTTATGAATTTGTGTTAATTTACGCGACATTGACGCTCTGTTAGTAAATTAGTACCCTGGACTGATTATTGAACAGGTACATCAATAATCAAGCACCTGTTGAAATATATTCCTGTATGATTTTGTAATCAGGATAAGTTATTCTTAACCATTAAAAGTGACGGACTGAGCAACCCAATCAATGCTTGTGTTACCACATACACAGTAGAAGTATTATTAAAGCACATATATGTACTAGAGCATATATTATGTTGTTGATTTCAGAGGATATTGCCCGCTCTATGATGTATGTGGGTGGCGTACACAGTATTATCTCTATGATGACTAGGTACAGCCAGAATACAGACATACTTAAACATTGTTGTACCGCATTGGGTACATTCGCTTCACATGGTGAGTTATCAGTTCACATCTCAAATACAACAAACAATGTATAATCATGATAATTTTATATAACTTAAATATTAGCAACTGGCGCATCAATTATGTTTGTTTACAGATTCGTGGCACGTGTTGCGAATTATGTGCTTCCTAATGTACTGCACGCGGAAATAGCGACAATTGCTCATTTTGGAAGCTTTTACCAACTTATATACCGTACGTCTTCATCTGCTGCTATTTTAGATATGTTTCGTATATTTTTTCAATACAGATGACACTTGCCAGGCGGTTTCTGAGGCAGGCGCGACATGCGCAGTGATGACAGTTATGACGTCATTTCCGGATAACCCAGCATTACTCGAGAGTTGCTGTTGGGCACTGGCAAGTTTATCAAGATCAGGTTCGTCCGTTTGCATTGAACGTCTATCATGTTCTGTTTATAGTGCTGCCTTAGAATGAGAAGGTCGTAACTACTAATAGATATTTAAAATATGCATCACAGGGCGCTTCTTATGAGCATATTTGCATGGAAATCGGAAATTGTCATTTTGACCAAACTGAAGTTTAAAAAACTTGTTTTACATAAGTTGAGAGTAGTTTGAAGACCGTTTTTCTTGTTTTCTCTAAATATCGATCTTTTCATTCTAAGCCAGCTATATATAATATATTAGACTGACAAAACATCGTGTTCAACTTTTTCTATATATTTGACATACTCTGGCATAGCTTGAATATAGGCTTTAACCCATTCCATGAATAAAGAATTATAACCAGCTACAGTTGTCCTGATTTTAAAACTTGTGGTCATTATGAATACCACCATACAACCAAACATTACTCAAGTCTTCAAATAAACATGGCGTCCATTTCATTCTATTTTGCGGGGTACAGCTGACATCGTTGATTTCCGAATTGCAACGAATATTATAACTATAATTGTGGAAATCTAAAAAGATGTTTTGCATAATGTCATATTCACATGTGACAAACAGATGTACGTCAACATCGTCACACACAGTGTAAAAGTGTCTCACAAACACGTGTAACACAAACGCTAGAGTGACATTGAGAGGATTAAATGTCAATGAATTGTTCAATGCATACTTACAGGAACTAGTATATACAGTCGTTACATGCCCACATCAGACGATGTTCAGTTATCATTATTCTGGAAGGATTACTCGCGACGTATGCGCTTGATGTTTATGACGTCATCACGCAATAAACGTCTGTGTTTTAGGACTGGTAAGATTGCATGCTGTAGAGTCTGATGTCGTCTGCATGTTAACCACGTGTCGTGTATTCTATTTGTGTGTATATACTTGTATGACGACTGACTCTACAGCATGTAACTGCCAGGGCGTCGTATATTCTTACATCTTGTTTTAATATTGTTTATGAAATTCTTTGTTAAGAATCGCTCATGAAAATTTGGTTTATCCGTGGTCAGGTCCCGATCTCCCGAAACATCTCAAGTTGAAATCTCATCTAGAATTTAGATTTTGCTCAAATCAGAGTCTGAGTTTAGATACATCTTAAGTTCAAGCTGTTAATATTTTAGTGTTATAGACTAAGAATAGTGTTTTCTGTTTTGAGATGCGTATTTGAGTGAAGAGTCGATAGGGCGTTATCTAAATAATACTGATCACAATTTGAGATGAGATTTAGCTCAGATTGAGATGTTTCAGGGGATTGGGCCCAGACTATCATCGACGGTGAGAAACTTCGGTACCATGCTAGATTCACTATTTCTGACATTGATGACGATGTAAACTATACCTTCAGCTCTAGTTTAATGCAGATCTGTAAAAACTAGATTTACCTCACATTCTGACTCAGATTTGATTAATTCTCTCGATCATTATTTGAGATGAGATTTCTACTTGAGATGCTTCGTGAGATCGGGTCCTTGTTTTACAAACTGCTGTTGCTTTCATATAAACCCTTGCACGTAGACAAAAACTGTGTGAACAACCTATGCTTGGTTTGGATATATATTGTATATACGGGGTATCTAGCCTATAATATCGGTCAGTTACGTGCAAGTCACCATGTATGAGATATGCTTATGAAGCAAGTATAAATGAGTAGTAACCATAAGAACGACAGTCGCTAATTGATTGTAATAGAGAATGTAGATTGGATGCTCCTGTAGTCTAAAGGACAATACAATGATTCAACGAATGTAATAAAACACCACGTGACCTGACCCGATATCATTCTGTGGATCTGTTATCTTGTAGGTCATTTTGTCAGGGTTTTATGCTCATCTAAACGGACTTTTCTACAAATAATTTTTGATTTTGGTATTTCTAGTCTTCTGGCCCGGTCATTATAAGCATTTCTCATTTTCATACTTGAACTCAAACATACTTGAAAACCGTTGTTTTACAAGAAAATGAACCCCACCTCTTACGTTTAAATTCAAAAATAAAGAAGTTACAAAAGTTTTTTTTAGCTATGAAATGCTCCAATTGGAGTACGCGGTATGAGTTGGAACATGAGGTACGTTCTACAATGTTCATACTCACCAGGTCTGGTTGATAAGACAATATAAACCATAATATCTTGTGTCTGTTTTATCGTTATAAAATCAACATATGCTGTTTTTATTTTCAGATTGTGTCTGTATGGAACTGATGTGTATGGATACATTCGCCATCTTGTTGAAGGCAATGACGTCATTTCCGCTTGAGATGTGTATCCAGGAGTATGGATGTTGGGCACTTTGTAATCTCTCGGTTATGGGTAAATATTATAACCATGCATTGTCAGAAACGCTCATTTCAGATGTTTATACTTCTGCAAAGATATAAGCCATGAATTGTCTGACGTTTCAAAGAGAAACGCTCATTTCAGATGTTTATATTTCTACATGGATATAAACCATGCTTTGTAACATGCACACAGCACCCTATATCCAACACAAACACTAAGGATTAATTTACTTGAAAAGCCAAGTTCACTACATGAAAATCATTATTTCAAAAATACCATGTTATCTTAGATAAAACAAACAACAAACTAGCAACAACAAAAAATACATAACCTTAAACTAGCCAAAAACTTACGAACGAATTTGATGGGACGCGAACAGCACGGAGGATTTAGATAAAGGGCAAAGTATCATATCCCAGAAGACCCAAAATACCACACGGAAAACTGCGAAATCCTTGTTGATAAAGATTTTATATTGTAGGTACCCGACTCTGTGATGAACAATGTCAACGAGCTATGGAGATCCTGGTTGACAGTATCAGTTCGTTCAATCATAATGTCGAGTTGTTGGAGCACATCTGTTTCTCTATCAATATGCTTATATCACTAAAAGGTACACTATATTGTTTTGGTCAAAGTATCTTAGTCTGACAGACATTATTATCACTGAATGTTGGTTTAAATGGATATAGGTTCGCGAGTAATCGAGTACTACTATAGGAGAAACGTATGGTGGCCAATACATCAACATAATTACATAACTTATACTGCGGATCGTAGGTCTAATTCCTACCCATTTACAAATGAACATTGTATACACGAGTGAACATATGCAATTCCTCAACCTATTGCTTAGGTAACAATTATACTTTATCACGTTTTTATGCTTTGGTCATACTTGGGATCGTAAAAAAGAAATCATGTATTGTTTCTTTTATTATAAATCAGAACCGTGTTTCATATACCTGATGTTATCATAAGTGGTAATTACCAAATGAGAAAGGTGGAGTTTACTTGGTGTGACATCTTCACAAAAAGACAAAACAATAACATACAATGATACAGGCCATTATGTAAAAACTTAAAAAACATTGACTCCCCCTGACCTGCAAGTAGGGGCGAAATAGGGTTCAAATGTCTAGCTCAATTGTATGGGGTTTTAAACTGCCCGTTTCTATATTTCGACTGGAATTTTGGATTTGTGTATATGTATACAAATGCATTAGGTTGCACTGTTGATGTTTGATTCATGTAATAATATTATAATTATTCTGGTTAATATTATTACTTCAGCATCGGTTCATGAAACTGTGGTCAGGAAGGATGGAGTCAGTAAGCTGATTGAATTAATGAGAACATATGAAGAAAATGTTGACATTCAAACCAATGGTTGTAAAACAATCGGAAACCTTGCTGTCAATGGTAAATGTTAAATATACTTTCAATATGCTTCCATCAACATATGTTATATAATGATACAAACAGGTCAAGATTGTCCTTTATGCCATAAAATGGGTAAGAATAAGCATCATTGTACCAGGAAAACTGGGAAAACGAATACAATATTAGCTATACAAATTATTCTCCAAGTGATATCCCGATACATTTTAGAAACACATATAATTACATAATTGCATTTACATCCGTTAAAACGTTGACCTTAATAGTGTTGTCATATACAAACTCAACTATGTTAATATTATAATGTTGTATTTAAGCTGACTTCAGAAGATTTGCAGAAGACATGGGTTCCTCTGAGGTGATTATATCGTGTATGTTACGACTGGACAAAATTCCTGCTATCCAAAACACGGGTTGTATGACGCTGACAAACCTGTCGGCAGATGGTAAAGTTTCTATATCAAATCTTAATATTTTACTGCATCATTCAGACAAATTAAGTTACCGGGTACCATACCATTATTTACAGATTATGTGTTTTCTATTATTTATATTATATATATTTTATACTGTTTCCTTTTGATGGAATGTGCACATTGTATTGAAATATTTCTGGCTTTCTATTGTCGATTACTTAACACTACACCACATTTCAACCTTATGTCGAGTTTTGTAACAAGTAATTACATTGGCAGATATAAATAGGTCAATCATCAAACATCTTAACACAATCAATTTACGACACGTGTTTTAAGGTCATCGACGTCGTATGTTAAGATTATGTTGTAACATATCATTTAGACACGCGAGCAAGTAGAGCAAATATTACCTCTCACATGACTCCTGTGTTGCTAGATCATTGCTCTATATGTTGTTAGACGAATAACTTGGTCCTACTGACCAACCTACTAACATGTGCCTCCGTAGCTCAGTGGTTAGTGCGCTTGCCGTCTAATCTGGCGACCCGGGTTCAAATCCGGGTGGAGGTACATATATACGCCTGCCATGTTTCAGTAGAAATAAAGCAAATAAAGGCTATGCTCGGCATAATAAAGGCTATGCTGCTCGACCTGAACATGTATCGCTAACTTTCACTGTTCAATACAAACTGTGAAATCAGTAATTAATTAATAATAGATGTGTATATGTATATCATGGATTGCGTAATTCCTGGTGGGATGAACATGTTGCTCAGGTAACCTGATGTGTTCAATCTTTAATCAATAAACAGTACCAGACAACAAGTACAGGATACTAAAGAATGGTGGAGTACATGCTGTATTGGTTGCTATGACAGCATTCCGAGATGATGAACAAATTCAGCTTAATGCGCTAAAGGTCTTGTGTAATCTTATAGAATCAGGTATGTATACCGATTTCCTGTCTTATTTTTCCATGTCATATAAGAGGATATGTGTCGTTTAAAACAGACTCCAGCAATTTCAGTATACAACATAGTTTACAATTGACACATGGTAAAGCGGGTATAATTCTAGATGATGCAATAGAATTAATCAAAAAGCCTTAATTTGCTGATAATCTTTAACCTGATTTAGTTTCAGTTATATTAGTATACGATCTCTACAAAATAATGCAGTATACCTAGGTACCAATTTCTGATTGTATACCTTTTGCCAAATAGTTGATTTGTGAGATATTAAATTGCACTTACCATTGGTAGCTGCTGTACGTACATGTAGCGTTATTTGTATAGGCAGTTTCATCGGCAATGAGTATGCTCTTTATCATATGACTAAATCTAGTTTCTAGAATCCATGTTTTAAATTGAATGTTTTAAGTGAATATATATAACTGTGAAGCGCAATAGAATATTATTTCATATTGTTTGCGCTATAGAAATGACATGTATTTGTATTGTATTGTATTGTAGATAAAGGGTGTTGGTGGATTGCCGAGGAAAGCGGTATTCAGATTATCTCTATGACATTGAAGACATTCTCCAGTTCCTCTGATATTCTTGCGTTTGGTTGTGCATGTCTAGCTAACTTGCCAAGAAGAGGTATGTATCCAGCCAACATCTAATCCAACCTTGTATATAATAATCTTACACATCACCATTTCTTACAAGGGTGTTCAGTGGTCACTGGCATCTTCAATGTATTCACATGGACATGACTGTACAGATAATGTATGTACATAATAAATATACTTCTTAAACTTGCTAATGGTAAACATCAATATTCTCATTTAAACTGAACAACACATTATTAAGAAATAATTTCTATAAGCAAGACCCACATGCTCCACTCACCATGGTGTAAAATGGTACCGCTGTGGGCTGTGTCTATTCCTTGGCATCGCAGATCGATGTTGGTCGCCACACATACAGGAGAGAAAAAGTCACGAGCGTCTAGAGACACGAGCGTAAGCGTCCATAGGTAGCCCAATGACCAGGGCAAGTAAAAATGTGTTTAGCAGCTTAACAGCTGAAAAGAGCCCAAGAAAATTGGTTACTGTTTTTAACTTATATAATATAATCTTCTGCAAATTTGAAACCCTCTTATTCGCTGGGACAAAAATGGCACACCAGTTTGACGCCATCTTTATCGTCTACAATATAACAGATGTAACAGTAAATTTTCTGAACAGTCTATGTAGCTCACCTGTATTAAATTTGCAATATATTCACAAGTAAGAATGTTTGACACTTGTCATGCTTCGAATAGTTTATTATGCTAATACTACACAGTAATAATAAAAGAACACACACACATTTGAGTTATGCTATCCGTAAGTATATATCAAATTTTTAAAGTGTTAATACTGTACATAGATGTAAACAATTGTACTCATCTTAGCAACAAACAATGCCAAGTAATAAACATTATAAATATTATGCAGATCAGACAGGGAAGGTAGCACTAAACCAAACCAGCCGAGCACAGAAATCAGAAACACCACAACACAACCACACTGAGCAATGTCCATGCATAAGCCAAACCACAATGACACTGTACACTGCAGTGTCCAACACACAACGCTACAAGATAATAAAACTACTTGTTATAAACCTGAATATGCTCTTGAATTACTTTTTTCATTGTTGGATAAATATTAGTTATTGTATTGATTATTAAGATGTGTTTTAATATCTGAACCATAATGTAACTGTAGTATTGATAATGACTAAAACGAAAAAAAAATCATTTTGTTTGTAAAATATATATTTTTAACAAGAAAAGAAACATACAAACTTTACTAAAAACAATGTTTTTCGTTATCAATAACACAGTAACGTGTGATATGTATGTGATATTACATTTTATTTTGGCCAATTTGTACGCTTCCCTTCAAGTTGTACCATTACTATATCACGACCATTTCGTAGGTGTGTGTTATTTGTAATAAATAAATGATATTGCACTGGGAATCCAGCTCATCCTTGTCCATCCGTTGGTTACATGTTGTTCGGCCATTAAACTAAACTCCATGCAGTCACTATTAGCACATTAAGTACAAAGTGTCGGTCCCCAGGAAACACCAACAGGATAGGGTCCGTATATGTATATTGTTTGTTTGTGTTAGATTGAAAAAAGCGACAGATAACAAACCACGCCTCGTTTCACCAAACATATTTCTTCATTTTTATTTGTAAACAAAATCTATTTTTGAAATTTATATAATTCAAGGTTAATTGTTTACTCAAAAATAGAAACTGCTATGAAGTGTGAATAAATGTCTATTTAGTATTTACATAGTTTTTATACAAGTCAAGTACATTCATACATAGGAAAACAGGAAATCAAAACATATCTAAATAGGGATAACAAAAACAACCACCTATTGGAAATTGAACATTGCAAATTTTCAATTGAACAGTTTAAAGCAAAGATCCCATTCCTTAATATTTTGTCCAAACTCGTTTGTATATTCACTTAATTTATCTGCATTATTGAAAAGAGGACAGCATTATCACATTATTGTCTATTTTTGAAATTTATATAACTTGTTATGTCACCATTATTAGTCGGTCACTCAAATATAGAATCATGCAACAACTATAAATAGGTAGCAGACATCTAACAAATACATAAACATTTTATTGACAACTCGATACTTTGGTATTTGGTAATATTTTAACACAAAACAATGCACACGATATCAAGGCGTACACCCACCCCCTACATGTGTTTTTATACGAGCACATTCCTACATAAGATAACAAGAAATCAAAGCAATTTTAAATTAATGAAACAATTACCTATCGGATATAACAAACCATGTACATGTTATAGAAGAAGAACTCAAACGCGAGGAATTAGTTAAAATAGAACGTTAAGCTTTCTATATAATTTATATTATTGGCTGTCACATTTATGGGGCGTGGCTAAATAACACATAACTGGTCATTGTGCGTGCTGGCGAATTGTCGATAAAACCAAATTCAGGTATGGCAACCAGGGATTTTTGTACATTTCAAATAAGAACTATGGTATACGAGTACCATTACTTCAATGTAGTTCTGTATTAATTGCACCCATTCCCTTGAAAACCAAGACACTACCCATGAATTATTATTGGATTTAGCTTCACCTCTACAGTTATCATCAAAGTAATATGCCATAACATCGATAAAATTATGAGAATATGACAACCATTAAAATTTCACTGTTTTAGAGACGTTACAAATGAGTTTAAGTAAACTAGATTCTAAGTACGAATTTTCATTTGAGCATATTTTAGCAAAATCTCACACCCCTCGTGTAAAAATATTGTTTCCATAAATATTTGTTTTGTCCATACTAGGCCTTGATATGTTTCCTAAAAATTTCTTTCCATTATGACTGTAAATGAGACATCCGTTTTTAAAGTGGAATTCTACAATATGACTAAGCCGACACCTCTTACCTATTAAGAAGACCCACGCGGTAACATATGCCTATATTCAGATAAACGCATGTATATTTAAAACCCGTTCTTATTATTTTGTAAATTCTTATAGATAGTTATAAATAGACATGCTCAATTTAACCCGTTCTTATTATTCTGTAAACTCTTATAGATAGTTATAAATAGACATGCTCAATTTACAGGAATGAATGACATAGCCTTGGAGCATGTCGAGTCAACACTTCTATATTTATACATGTCTATGACAACCAATGCGGAACTGGCCAAAGCTGTCTGTACGTTCTACGAAAATGCTTTAAAAGCAGGTATGTAAACATTGGAAGTTATAAATGTTGCTTGATATACATAAGCTGGTGAATACGAAGACTCGAATCACTACTTGTATCATAAATGTTAGTTCTAAATACACACGATAAAACTATAAAAGTCTGGCGTAAGTGGATCAGTCCATGATCCTGCACAAATACACAGATACGTGCTAAAATATAGACTTGTTGTTGTGACCTGTTCGTCTAATGCTATTCATGGCGTGTTTTTGCTATGTTTATTACCGTGTAGTTCTTCAGCGTCTTCATTACCACAATTTTATCAGAGCTATAAATGTATGTAATTATGGTAATGTTTTCAAGCAGCAATGCTGTTTGGTATGCACGTAAAATATTTATATGTCTGTATTATGTATTGTTTTAAGTAATGCAATTATTTTATTAAGCTTGACACTAACATTGTTGTATACGATATATCATTTAGGTAAGGAGTGTATGAAATTATTCAATAAGAAAGCTATGGAACAAGTGGTCAGCATCGTCAATGAATTCCGTGATACTGACGTTAAAATCTGCGGGCTCAAAGTGTTTGCCCAAGTTGCAATGGGTGAGCCAAAATCATTAATTATATAATTGATTGTTGTCTGTAATTCTTCCACTTACACTTCTTTGTTCTCGCAGTTCTATTTACAATCATTTAACATAGTCTTATACGAATACAAATCTGCTTGATATATCAATAAATATAGCTATGTTTTTTTAGTTTCTTATTTTATATAATAATTAGTCTACAAATATGGAATGTATCTGGTTAAAGAAAACATGAACGAATAACAGTGTTAGTACTGAAAATACAGGGGAACCGAAATCACCTCAATTTTAGATTTTTTTAACTTAATCTTAATAACAATCAAACTACTAGCCAGTTAGTGTGTATTTTGAGTGTGGATATTGACCAATGTTTGTGACAGACACACCGTTTGGTACTTGTATTTCATCCAGATGTGAAAGTTTATTATATTATATGGTCATATGAAAAACATGAAAAGTAATGATATGTCATGAAAGTATATAATAGGCATTACATGTTAAATTAGTGAATGTAAAAACAACACGGTAACATTTTGATTTATTTTACATTTGACGATATACTTGGTTAACTAATAAAACGTACGTCTATTTGTTGCAGGTGACAATCTGAGTCTGATATCTCGACATGTTGGAACGGTTCTGATTTCAACCATGGAAACTTATCTAGACGATTACAATCTACAAATCATTTGTTGTGGAATCATTTCATATTTATCCAATACAGGTAATGGATATGTTAGGATACGAAGATATAGATACTCCTCTGGATGTCTAGTATAACCTTACATATCGATGTGACACTTACGACCTTTAAGATTCATACATATTTATAATAAGCATCGCAAGGCGCTTCTTATGAGCTTATTTTCATAAAAATCTGAACTTCTCATGTTGACCAAACTGAAGTTGTAAAAGATTGTTTTACCATAAGTAAAGAATAAACGTCAGACAGTTTTTCGGTGTTTTCTCAAAATATCGATTTGGCAGTTACGACCTTCTAATTCTAAGCCATCGATATATGACCATTACGTAAAGCAATTCCACGTCATTATATAGCATTGTATCATTTCCCATTGTTGGAGGTTGCTCCCTCTTGGCCGAACATGCGTTCATATATTAAGCCGTTACTAGTTGCGATTCTTTAATTCTCGACTTGATCATTATTCCGACAATGTTTGTAAAAGATAATATATGAACATATCATGTCTCCGTATTTTCGTGGAATATGGCATGCACGTAAAAATGACAATTTTTGAGAGTCCTTAAATTATAGTGCACTGATTTGGCACATTCATTGGAAAACCTGAAATAAAGTCCTTATATTTTCACCATAAACGTTTGAATGGGAGAAAATGTTCGTGGTCAACCCTCGTACATTTTTTATTTATGTTTTACAGAGAAAGGTCTTGAAGCGATGCAAGAATTGTGTTGTATTGATGTCATATTGAAAACAATGAAGAAACATCTTCAACAACCGGAAATTCATATGTTATGTTTGCTGTCACTGGAGAATATATGTCGAGCAGGTATATACATATAATATACAATTATACATACATGTGCTATGTATGACTGTTGACATTGGACAATACATAGTATCATACATATATTATATGCTACGTCTTAAACTGTCTGATTTGTCTTTGTTTTGGTGGGTATGTAATGAAAAGAATATTGAATTTGTTTATATTAATAATTTAATCCATAAAACTCGTTTAATAAAAATAATATGGAGCTCTCTCTTCGTAGAATGTTTCATTTTATTTAACAGATATTCTAGAAACCATGTTGGTCTTTTAATGTGGTAGTTTCCATTAAATGTCTTTCATGAGAACTGTTGTTATACGAATATTGTTTATAATACACTGTATGTACAGGACTTGTACGAGGAAGAACGACACAATGTGTATGTGATGCTGTTGCCTTATCCATGAAATCACTCCCTGCAAACTGCGACATACAGAGTGGTGGTGCTCAGATATTATCCATCATTGGAACAGGATTTCATAGGGAAAATGGTAAACTATATTAGCTAAATTCAATGTTCGTAAGTTTTGGTAGCTGAAACTAGGGCTTTGAGATTTTTGAAAACTAAAACTAGGACTTTCAGTGGCTTACTTTCATTTCTCGTGTCAGTTGTGTGTCATGCATTGAGTGTGATACTGTTGTCCTATTACCTGTGCTCGTCTATTAATGTTGAACAATTTCGTTCCAAACAGAATAGTTTATTTCTGTATCTTCTTGTTTTAAGAAAACATTTTACTTGTAAACTTGTGAGACCTTTCATGGTATGTAAGTGCTGAATCACTAGCAGCTATATTTACTGTTAAAGAGAATATATATGAAAATGACAAAATATTATGAAGGATGATAAATAATTTGATTTCATTGTTATCAAATCACCAATTAAACAGTTTTATATACATTGCATTATAACAAGAAAGCTATTTGGACATTTGCAGAACAGCGACGTCGTAGTGTTGATTTTATGAAGCCAGTGAAGCTGCCAATACATCGTAATAGTGTGACTGATGACATTATTGATGCAGCATCTGCCGCCTTACAACGTATCAAGAAGTTTAAAGACGAAGTTCTAGAAGATAATGATGAATGTGAAGTCACAGAAAGTATGTTGATAGAAATGAAAGATACAGCAAGGATTCTGTCAACTTCACCAATACCTTCAAGTGTGGCTGAAGAAGGGTCGGATGACTCGAACATGTCAGACTGAATTATGAGTGGTATTCCCAAAACATCTTCAGTAAAAATAGCGAATTTCCTCAAAATCTCGCAATTTTAAAGGAGTATCAGTTAAACAGTAAACGTTTTAACATTATTTTGAAGCGGTGTGTAAATCGTTACAGCAATAACCAAGAAAACATGGGCTATGTTCAGTTTCTGACTCAATATGCGCAGTTCAATATTTTTTTACTTCAAACTAGTTACGTTTTCCCTTAATATGCTTTGTGAATACCGACCCTGGACGATGCAAATGGTTCAGATCAAATCTTAATTTATTCAGATTCAGTATGCAATATTTGGCCAATCAGTCGAGGTTCATCAGGGCTTTGTTACAATACTAAGTTGTTACATATCAATAAAAAACGAGGTCTAAGTGGAGGATTTCGTAAACAAACGAAATGATTTTTGCACAGCATCAAATATATTTATTCTCTAAACAACGAACATTTGTGTTTGAATGACATCAAATTAGTTTGATCAGTAGCATTTTCAATTCAAATATGTTCTACAGTCGTCATAGTAACCATTGTTTGATGTACGGTATTTATTGTAATGTGTTCAGTCAGTGTTTATATCATATGTTTTACAACCATTAAGTATTTGAAGATACATGTTAATTTGGGTACATGCATATTATTTGTATATATAGTGCCAGTGACAATGTATTCTATGTCTTTTCAAAAGTGCAATATTGAACGCAGGGTGTCGTTTCCTGTGTGACCCTCTCAGCTACATTTAGCTGCTATCATTACATTGTATGTCCACTGCGCCCTCTCTAATATCATACAACCACCTTAACATTAGTACACTCTCAATATTCGCACTTTATAGTGCGCCCATGCTATTGTGAATAGCGCGAAAATGTGGAATGAGCCACGGAGGTCGATTACTCAAGTGTTCACGAATTATCAGGGTTATTCTAGTACATAATTTACCAATTTTACTACAGTAGGCTTAACCGGTCAATGTTTATAAACATCACATTATCATGGGCGCAATATAATACATCACTTTTACTAACTTACAATAAAACACTACAACCACCTTAACATTTGTACATTCTTCATACTCTGATATATACAACACTTCTACGACCTCCAACTTTGTTCATTCGCTACAATAATGCGGCCTTACAGCGCTTTAAACGCAAACCAAATGTCGTAGTGTCTGTTTATTGTACCGAAGTTAGGTAAATTTAATGATCATGCATGAAATAAATGCGTCATAAGATTTTATTCTACGATGTTGAATAATTGAATAATCATTTTGTTGTTTTGGTACCGCCCAATAAATGTTCATTGTGTTAATTGTCGTTTATTAAGAATCTTGGTATCGTGTTTCATCAAATATCTACCATGTGTTTGTATCTATTTACATGTATATTTGTTTGTTAATAAGTGCATTGTATGTGAATAAATGCCAATTTAACAATTAGCATACAGTAGACTACTTGTTGATATTGTGACGTACAGACTACGTGATAATGAAGTAGGCTACAAGAGATACGAAAGGTCAGTTTCGAAACGTAGTAATTACCCTTCTAATTAGATAATTATATTTCTCTATATGATTTAAGTAAAGCATCCTTGTATAAGACACAAAGATGAGTCACGTTTAGGACACCCAGATGACCAACGACTTATTAAAATTGTAAAGTTACTCACAAATTTAAATTCCTTATAGTTCTATAACATGTACATATCAGGGACGTATAAGATTTGTCAAAATTCATGAAGTGATCACCATTTATATACAATATAAAAACAGTTAAGTTACCAATTTTCTAGGGCTCTTTTCAGCTGTTAGATCGCTCAAGTACCCTGTGACATTTCAACTTCCCCTGGTCGTTGGGCTACATATGGAAACCTACACTCGTGTCTTCCTGGGGATACTATTTCTCTCCTGTGGTGTGCCAGCCAACATCGATCTGTGGCGCCCAGGAATAGACACTGCCCTCACAGGTACAATTTTACACCATGGAGGAATGGAGCTGTGGGTCTTGCTCAGAGAAATTAACCAGTGGTCCAGAGGGGGATCGAACCCGGGACCTCTCGATCCCGAAGCGCGCGCCCTACCTCTAGGCAACCGCTCCCTATATCCGTTTATACCTAATTTACCAAATAATGAATTATAGAGAATTTATATTTCAGCATAACTTCCAATTATAATTACATGAACATTAATTTGAGTGGCTAAAACTGTAAGAAACACTATACAATAGGAAAAACTATAAAATTTATTCTAACTCTCCGGGCCATTACAAAAAATGTTATGTTTAAGAATAAAGTAAACTGATAAAAACACATTATTCAGTGTATGTAGACCAACTGTAACATCCTGAACAAGTTTAGCAAGTACCAATGTTTTTGTTTGGTAAACATGTGATTTTGATTCTTACTTGGAACAGTAGGAAAAGAGAATAATTAGCTACCCAGTAAAGATTCCATGATATAACGACTCGTACGTGGTACATGTATGGTGTAGCCATGTTGTTAAATAAATATAGAACGTAATGTTATATCAACATAGAATTCAGATCGCTATAGTTATATTATAGTTACTGTGACCAACAATATACAACAATATACAACAAATACAACATAAACTAGTTTAAGGATCACCGTGTTATTTTATTCAAGCATTGCAGATAACTTGCATAACATTGGGCAAGATTGTAGCCAATGCACCATAGGTTCGTATGTCAAATACGTGATGTCTGTCTGTGGCGATTCCATTCAACTCATTGGCATTGATTCCTAGAAAGAAACACTCACAATTAATACAACACGTGCAGCGTTAGAATAAGAGGTTAAACAGCCACTTGATAATAAATACATACATATTTGAATAGGGTGAACCTTATGTACAATTAAAATACACCTAGGGGATTAACCCATTCATAAACTCTCCATTATTTTTCAGGAATGGAGAGTTGTCTTAACAATAACTCTCCATTATTTCGTATACACATTACATTAAATGTGTATACGAAATAATGGAGAGTTATTGTTAAGAAAACTCTCTATGCCTGAAACCATAACACACACATTGGCCTACATTGCAATGTCCATAAACATTGCAACTTAGGTTTTGAGATGATCAGATGAAAACTGTTTGAATATAATAGTACGTACAAAGCTAAGTTCTAATTGATTTTGGTCATACAATGCTCATAATCCAGGAAGACATGTGTGTCGATTGAAGGACTCCTAAATTTGAATTAAAGAACAGGCAAAGTTTGTATGAATGTTGGAGGGTAAGAAAAAAGTTAAGTTCCCAATTTACGAGGGCTGTTTTCAGCTGTTCAGCCGCTAAATCATTCTTTGACTTTTACTTCCCCTGATCATTGGGCTACCCAATGAAACATTCGAGTCTCACAGGGAGACTTTTTCTCTTTTGTGGGCATGGCAGCCAACATCGAACTGCAACGCCTAGGAATAGACACTGCCCTCACAAGTATATATACCAATCTTTTAGTATAGCTTGGCTAATTTGACACGAGCCTGACCTTTTGATTAGCATAATTTAACAGTCGATTTATTAACTACGTTTACAACACCGATTGTATGTTTTCATAATCGAGAAGTATCGCGTTGATGCTCGAGATATGATAGAAACAAAAATTTGAAATACCGATATCGCACGATTTACTTGCGGAAATATTCAAAACAAGAACCTTGAAATATATTCTTGCATAAAGGTCGGGTTCAGGTAAAAATAGTCAAGCTATACATTAATTAATACTGTGCAAATACAGAGCTAGGCTTAATACCAACATCTTAAAAACATTGTAGTTATGTCCAACCAGTTGCATATCAATAATTAATATCCATGTATAGTTCATGCACAGAAATATATCCTCTGACTGAAACAAAGTCTTTATAATGTCCACCGTGTTATAACATCAAGTGACACTGGGTAAATGACCATTGATTGATCGTGTAACACATAACTCACAACATGTGTTTGCATGGACTACACACCATTATAAAGTAATGGAGTGTTATTGTATTAGTTCACTGGTTTCATGAAAAAAGCATGATCTTCTCGCTCAGTCATGTTCATATTTTTAATCTTCTATTTATATGAGGTACATCAGGGGAGACTTTTTTGAAAAAAATGCATTTTCTTTCAATTTTGACATTTACAGCATCTTTTCAGAAAATCAAATTTACATTTGACAGTATTGGTGTATTTTAAGTCAGAGAAAATCCGCGTATCTGTCCATTCCTGAGAAATAATGAATACTCGGCCCCTTCGGGGCCTCGTCTCCATTATTTCTCAGGAATGGACAGTTACTTGGACTTTCTCCTTAACGTAAAGATGTGGACGTCGAACGCAAGTAACTAATAGTAACATACTTTGAAGACAAATGTACAGACAGGAAAAACAACTTTGGGGAAATCTAAAATACAAATACACGTAAATATGAATTAGCGTGACAACGAATATGATATTGAGTACTGAATCAGATGACGATTAGAACTGTTGACTATTTAGATTAGGACCCTTTATGTCATGATGAATTGGAGCATGCACCACGAACACATGCCCGCCAGAAACATAATGCCCAGTTAATTATAGAATTATAGGCAATTAGAAACATACACTAATACTAACCTTGTCCTACGACAATACTGATCACATCTTTACTGACTGTGTGTAAATTGTTGGCTGCTTGAACGGTGGCTGCATGATTGTTAGATTGTCCGTCAGTCAGTACAATAACTACATTCTCATTGTTTGGTCTGTCACCATGTGGGAATGTCAATAATTGTGTACGAACTGTATCTAGAGCCTCATCTGTGTGGGTGACACCTCCCAGATAGTGTAGCTGTGATAACTTGGTGTACATCGATTGTTTGTCAGAAAACGTATTCAAGTACCAACCAGTCTGTATAAAACACGTAGTTCATCTTTATAAGTTACTGAATAAGATACTCAAACTCAGTGAACTTTTTATATGTGTTTAATTGTACATTTTTGGACCATTATACATATTTGTCCTCTTTCCTGTCAAAAGTAGCAAATTTTGTGGTCAAGAAGGACACATAGAAACAGAAATATAGGAGGAATTTAATGATTTTCTAGTCAAATCTGTGACTGAACGTCATCTTTAGTTGAGATACCAAACAGTTAACAACTAATTGGTTTTGAGTTAAAACCCTAAGGGTGTCAAATCAGTGTGAATTCGTATAAAATAAAGTAACAAAACCAGTACATGTTATAGTTTTTAACAGATATTTAATGAATTATACCTGAGCATGGGTGCTGAATGTGAGCAAACCAACTTGAGCGGCAGTGGGTCCGACATTTATTTCATTGATAACAGACTTCACAAAGTCCAAGGAATGTTTGAAGTTTGCACTACCCACACTACCGGAGTCATCCACAACAAATATGATATCCCTGTTACATCCTACAAATATAAACATTTATCCATGCAATTAACACTAGTGACAACTCTTAGAAGTTACCTTCAACCCGTACTTCACCTCAGTCTAGTAATCATTCATTCATTTATGGCTTATTATGCAAATAATTACACAAGTCAAAAACAATGCGGAGTGGGTATATAGGCTTGCTTGAAACATCCAGTGCTGGGGATGAAGATGGTTCTTTCTATGACTGACTCCTGTGTTGATGGCAAGGCGATTCCGCAGTAACTGTGTGGCTTTCTGTGCTATACAGTATCTACATCGAGGACCGCTATCACTACTGGTATTGCCATAGACGCAACTATTGTGGATGAAGGCGTATTAACGTTATGTCAGATTGTCAGATCTTGCGAAACAAGTGCATTTTACTGAATTATGCTACCTAAAATATGCGAACATGTGGGACTAGGTCAGGTTGTGATTTCTATTACATTTATTGTTGTTTCAGAATAGCCAGTTCTACTTAATATTCTTAAAGTCTTGTTGGTAGGAAACAATACGAAATATAATCCTTTATCGAGAAAAGTAAACACCTACTCAAAGACCGCTTCAGTTATACTTCAGAACACATCATTCATACACATTTACATCGTTTTTCACTTTGTTCAATCAAAAATATTTACATATTCAACACGAAAACCAGTTTGCAAGAGAGGTCTAGATTATTATTATTATTCTAGAGGATTTATTAAACATATGGCGTACCATTAGGGAAGGGTCCGGGTGATGTAGGTGGAAGGGTTTATATGCATAACGTACCATTAGGGAAGGGTCCGGGTGATGTAGGTGGAAGGGTTTATATGTATAACGTACCATTAGGGAAGGGTTCATGTGATGTAGGTGGAAGGGTTTATATGTAAAACGTACCATCAGGGAAGGGTGCAGGTGATGTAGGAGGAAGGGTTTATATGTATAACGTACCATTAGGGAAGGGTGCAGGTGATGTAAGTGGAAGGGTTTATATGTATAACGTACCATTAGGGAAGGGTGCAGGTGATGTCGAAGGAAGGGTTTATATGTATAACGTACCATTAGGGAAGGGTCCGGGTGATGTAGGTGGAAGGGTTTATATGTATAACGTACCATTAGGGAAGGGTGCAGGTGATGTAGGTGGAAGGGTTTATATGTATATCGTACCATAAGGGAAGGGTGCAGGTGATGTAGGAGGAAGGGTTTATATGTACAACGTACCATTAGGGAAGGGTCCGGGTGATGTAGGTGGAAGGGTTTATATGTATAACGTACCATTAGGGAAGGGTCCGGGTGATGTAGGAGGAAGGGTTTATATGTATAACGTACCATTAGGGAAGGGTCCGGGTGATGTAGGAGGAAGGGTTTATATGTATAACGTACCATTAGGGAAGGGTCCGGGTGATGTAGGTGGAAGGGTCTATATGTATAACGTACCATTAGGGAAGGGTGCAGGTGATGTAGGAGGAAGGGTTTATATGTATAACGTACCATTAGGGAAGGGTCCGGGTGATGTAGGTGGAAGGGTTTATATGTATAACGTACCACAAGGGAAGGGTCCGGGTGATTTAGGTGGAAGGGTTTATATGTATAACGTACCACTAGGGAAGGGTGCAGGTGATGTAGGAGGAAGGGTTTATATGTATAACGTACCATTAGGGAAGGGTCCGGGTGATGTAGGTGGAAGGGTTTATATGTATAACGTACCACTAGGGAAGGGTGCAGGTGATATAGGTCGAAGGGTCTATATGTATAACGTACCATTAGGGAAGGGTCCAGGTGATGTAGGTTGAAGGGTTTATATGTACAACGTACCATTAGGGAAGGGTGCATGTGATGTAGGTGGAAGGGTTTATATGTATAAGGTACCATTAGGGAAGGGTGCAGGTGATGTAGGAGGAAGGGTTTATATGTATAACGTACCATTAGGGAAGGGTCCAGGTGATGTAGGTGGAAGGGTTTATATGTGTAACGTACCATTAGAGAAGGGTAGAGGTGATGTAGGTGGCAGGGTTTATATGTATAACGTACCATTAGAGAAGGGTAGAGGTGATGTAGGTGGCAGGGTTTATATGTATAACGTACCATTAGAGAAGGGTAGAGGTGATGTAGGTGGAAGGGTTTATATTAGAGATGGGACCGAATAATCGAATATTCGAATATTCGAAAATTGAACGAATATTCGAATCCAATTTCAATATTCGAATATTCGTTAAAAAATAAAGAACAATTGTCAATTTCACCAAAAATTGGTACATGTAAATTCCAATTATTTTCGTATGCTTAATAACAACATAATTTGTAATATGTATAATCAAGTCCCTAATTGACACTTTTATGACATGTTTATCGATATATTAACTGTATACTCTGAATAAACAGTATGACACTTCTCCAATATACTTCCGTAAAACGACTGCATTTTAGACACCCGAAACGCTTGCATTTCGTCTGTATTCAAGCGTCGTAATAACATTGATTTTACAGGCTAAATTAATTACCTGACAAATGTGTGTGTTTCTTTTAATTCGGGGGTTTCGTCCACTGTATGATTAGCTGTTTGCATAGAGGAATAACGTTTAGGTCGTCAGTAAAGGTGTCAACACATTGTCCACAGTAACAGAGCGAAACACCCATTGGATGATGACAACGATTTTTAAAACTGCGTAGTCGTACAAATTTTTACAATCTTCATTAGAAATAACAAAATAATGAAACTTATTAAAACATTATTCACACGTCCATGAAGCCCGAAAGGTAAAGAAATACGACAAACATGTTTATTACTTTACAATCAGGTTGAATGTATATCAATGGTTCAAAATTTAATATCAAGCTAACGAATATCGTAACTTTGCAT
The DNA here is from genome assembly GCA_963678985.1 of Spisula subtruncata. Lineage (NCBI taxonomy): Eukaryota > Metazoa > Mollusca > Bivalvia > Venerida > Mactridae > Spisula > Spisula subtruncata. The sequence continues at coordinate 47,857,355 of OY787668.1, forward strand.
AAGAGCGTAAATGGAACTTTTGTTCACTAGGGAAGTGAAAAAAATGAATGAATACTTTGACTTCGATAATCGAACGAATATTCGAATATATTCGAATATGAATTTCGAATATTCGAATACTGATTTTTGTATTCGGTCCCATCTCTAGTTTATATGTGTAACGTACCATTAGAGAAGGGTAGAGGTGATATAGGAGGAAGGGTTTATATGTGTAACGTACCATTAGGGAAGGGTCCAGGTGATATAGGTCGAAGGGTCTATATGTATAACGTACCATTAGGGAAGGGTGCAGGTGATATAGGTCGAAGGGTCTATATGTATAACGTACCATTAGGGAAGGGTCCAGGTGATATAGGTCGAAGGGTCTATATGTATAACGTACCATTAGGGAAGGGTGCAGGTGATATAGGTCGAAGGGTTTATATGTATAACGTACCATAAGGGAAGGGTGCAGGTGATGTAGGTGGAAGGGTCTATATGTGTAACGTACCATTAGGGAAGGGTCCAGGTGATATAGGTCGAAGGGTCTATATGTATAACGTACCATTAGGGAAGGGTGCAGGTGATATAGGTCGAAGGGTCTATATGTATAACGTACCATTAGGGAAGGGTCCAGGTGATATAGGTCGAAGGGTCTATATGTATAACGTACCATTAGGGAAGGGTGCAGGTGATATAGGTCGAAGGGTTTATATGTATAACGTACCATAAGGGAAGGGTGCAGGTGATATAGGTCGAAGGGTTTATATGTATAACGTACCATTAGGGAAGGGTGCAGGTGATATAGGTCGAAGGGTCTATATGTATAACGTACCATTAGGGAAGGGTCCAGGTGATGTAGGTGGAAGGGTCTATATGTATAACGTACCATTAGGGAAGGGTCCGGGTGATGTAGGTGGAAGGGTTTATATGTATAACGTACCATTAGAGAAGGGTAGAGGTGATGTAGGTGGAAGGGTCTATATGTATAACGTACCATTAGGGAAGGGTCCAGGTGATGTAGGTGGAAGGGTCTATATGTATAACGTACCATTAGGGAAGGGTGCAGGTGATGTAGGTGGAAGGGTCTATATGTATAACGTACCATTAGGGAAGGGTGCAGGTGATGTAGGTGGAAGGGTCTATATGTATAACGTACCATTAGGGAAGGGTCCAGGTGATGTAGGTGGAAGGGTCTATATGTATAACGTACCATTAGGGAAGGGTGCAGGTGATATAGGTGGAAGGGTCTTTATGTATAACGTACCATTAGGGAAGGGTGCAGGTGATGTAGGTGGAAGGGTCTATATGTATAACGTACCATTAGGGAAGGGTAGAGGTGATGTAGGTGGAAGGGTCTATATGTATAACGTACCATTAGGGAAGGGTGCAGGTGATGTAGGTGGAAGGGTCTATATGTATAACGTACCATTAGGGAAGGGTCCAGGTGATGTAGGTGGAAGGGTCTATATGTATAACGTACCATTAGGGAAGGGTGCAGGTGATATAGGTGGAAGGGTCTATATGTATAACGTACCATTAGGGAAGGGTGCAGATGATGTAGGTGGAAGGGTCTATATGTATAACGTACCATTAGGGAAGGGTGCAGGTGATGTAGGTGGAAGGGTCTATATGTATAACGTACCATTAGGGAAGGGTCCAGGTGATGTAGGTGGAAGGGTCTATATGTATAACGTACCATTAGGGAAGGGTCCAGGTGATGTAGGTGGAAGGGTTGTTGTTGTCATGGGAGTATTACAGAAGTCGGTGTCACAACAGCTGATAGATACATCGCGCCGGGAACGCTCGCTGCCATGGTCTTCAATGTCATCTTCAGACTCTTCCTCAAATATGACGTCACGCTTACCGAACGCGAAGCCAAGCGAGAAGCCGTCACATATCTGCAAATGATTCAGAATATATCTAGTAAATATAGTTTTGTATCCTGTAGGTAAGATAGAGTTTTGCGATAAAATTTTATGGATGACTCTTGCTTGGGGTGACTTGGCGATGCAGCCATGTCTAGAATTATGTTATGTTATTGCCCGCCATCTTCCTTCCTCCTTTCCTTGTCCCGTTTACTTGGCAAGAAATTATTAACGTTAGGTCACTGTCCATACAGTTTTAAACTAGGTCACGTCGTAGTTATGCCTCACTTGGTCGTTATGTATTTACGTGAGTTACTCTCCATGTTGTTTTAAACTAACACATGTCGTAGTCATGTCTCATTTAGTCGCTTGTGTTACCGCTTTTGCATATATTTATAAAAATATGTCGTTCTGCAGCCTAGCCTTGTGGAACTTGGTCGGGTCGTAGCTGCGTTTCATTCGGTCTCATGGGGCTTTCTGCATTTTTGCGGCGGGGACTTGGACTTTTAATAATTTCTTTGGCATTACTCAGTGTAGTTGTAGTGTGTTGTTACTGATTTTTCTGTTCGACTGGTTAAGTTGAGTGCTGCCTTCCCAGTCCAATTTCCTCATATCTTTTTTACTTTTGATTGTTTGTGCGCTACAGTGTTGATTTGTATATGATGCAATGTCATTAGTCTATGATAGAAAATATTAAAGAGGGGGTTTTCGTTTGATATACATGTTTAAAGTCAAATAATGAAGTTGCTGTCCTGTCTTATAATCCTAAACATACTATTTAATATTGTATACAATGTCTTAGTATTCACAGTATATAGAGGATATTTGTATTTTTCCGTGTATGATCGGCTGATAATTCACCGAGTGAGCAGCTAATGTAATATTTTCATGAGTGGCGTAGCCACGAGTGAAAATATAAGTCAGCTGCTCGCGAAGTGAATTATCAATCGATCATACACGTTAAAATACTACATGTAATATTCTATTTATTTCATGCTTCAAATAGCTTTAATGATGGAAATACTCCACAGTAAACCTCAAAAGTTTTGCGTGACGTCCCGCCATACACGCGTCGGGTTGCAATAAAGTAGTTCGTCTGCAATGGCTTCAATTTCGTCCATTTGTTTTACATTTACGTACATATAATATTATGTTATTAAACATTAAGAGAACAAGTAAAGATGTTTATTATTTTTTTTTTTGGCGGCGGGGAAATTTGTTTTATAAAAGTAGTCCGTTTGCTTGAAATTATGACCTGTGAAATTATGGACTGTGAATTTATCGGGTAATAATCCACCGTTATTCCGCCGTAATCACCGATAAGCACGGGGGTCATGGAGTAGACCCGACTAATGGCTATAACTGGAGTATTCAATATATTTCATTCGAAATTTGCAAGCTGACGTTAATAGAATGCAGTATTGTGCAATCGTGCTGATAACGTCATGCGGTGTCACCAAACAAATTTAGATTCATGAAACGTCAACAAAACATTGTTCGTGTACAAACAACAAATTCTTACCGTTTTCTGTTCGCAGGTGAATATGTATTCATCATGGCCATCCAGGGCGTGTAGATGTTTGGTCATGCATGTCTGTGTAAAACAATTTAATATCATATAAATTATAGTGAGAATAATCCGATATTTACAACAACGACTTGTAGAGCAGAATACACTTAAGAAATTTAGCTCCAAGAAATTCGATAAAACGGTTTTCATGATGGGAAGCAATTTATAAATAAACTTGATTTTAGTTGAATTTTAAAACATCACATCGGGAATGAAATATGCTATTACGTTTTCAAGAGGTAGATAAGCTGTGTTGCTTAAAGCAGAAAGTATGCATACAGGATAAGAGTATTGGCCTAGATGTAGCACGCGGTTTAGGATCGACAGGTCCAATAAGGCATTCCCGTTTGTGCCCATTGCTTAATTTCTCTGAGCAAGAACGGAACGATACAATTCAAATCGTGTATGAATGGTTGAGCTGATAAAAGCGACCCTCGAAAACCGATAACTTAACTTTACTTTGTTAAAAATATATGTTTAGATTGTGTATTGACTGTAGACTGACAACATATCTTGTGAAATGAGGATATAGAATTGAACAGAATGTGCGAATGATGTTACCTGGTTACGTGCACATGTCAATGTTGTGTTACAATCGTTCGGGTTCAGTACTGGAGATGGACATGCGAAACATTCCAGTGCTGAAATATAACAACATAGAATGTTATACAATATTATACAACCTTAGATATAACACCGTGCAACATGTTATATCATACATCACCATGCAGCGTTAGATAATGTTAACTGTACCTGGAATTGTTCACGAACTCGCATATCTACTAACGTCAGCAAGTTTATTTATGAACATTAACTCCAAACAGCAATACCTTGCCATAAACAACTACAAGTGATCCAGTCTAATTCTAACACATGTTAGTACATTTAGACAAGTTGAAGATAATTATGTACAGTTATACAATATGCATAATATAAGTAGAATCTCACACATACGAGTACAATATTAACTTATTAGCTATGTCCCGTTAATACGATTTGTGTTTCATAAAGATGCAACTACCCCAGGGCATGCGCTCTGGTTGATAATAATTCTCAATATTAATTACATTCGCAAATATCATCATTCGTTGACTTTGCTAGGAAACTCAAGATAGGTAAAGAAATGAGTCCAATGTTTATTAAGGTAAGTAAAACATTACAAATGATCAGCATGAGAAGTAGAACACATGACTGTCACTAATATCGAGTTCAGATAGTTTCATTATGAATATTGACAAACATCTTCAACTTGTTCATATACAAGATGATTGCTTGGTCATATACAACTGCACGCCTAGTATACAAATATTTATGCAATTATACACTAGCCTACTGTAATATTGTCTACTTACGACAGTTTCCACAGAATCTTTGACAAGATCCGAGAGAGAAGGTTTCATCATCACATAGATCTGGTTTAGCTTTGGAAAACAAAGCACATGCCGTGGCATCTAAATCCTGACAACTACTTGGTGGAACAGCCCACACGTTGCTGACAACCAATGCTGAAATACCAGTAATAGAGTTTAGTCTTCAAGTTACTATAGGAGTTATTCTTCAGGGGAATACACGAGGGCTTGTACTAATGTTAGGCCATTCGGGTGCGATATTACTACAATGTTGTTTCAAAGATCTGAAATTTATTGAAATGTTATTTGACAAAAATGAGATTGTATATAGAAACGCCCTAGATAATACTACCTAGCTTATAGTTATTGGTAGGGAGATCAAACATTGCTAGTGAAAGTATGGCATATTAGTCCTGGTTGGTATTACATTATCTGACCTCAGCAGACCATCAGTTATACCAAAGATATGCCTACCGATGATAGAAATGTGTATCATTATAAAGAGTCTTATATCTTTACTGCTACTTGTAAAGGCCACTTGTCAGGCTATGTGCAGTGTATCAAAAGTAAATATTGATGTTTATATTTCTAGAGAAATAAAGAGGCGAATAAACGGACTTACCTAATACGGAGATGTATAAAACCAACATTTTGCTCAAATATGATGTGACCGAATAATCAGAGACAAGTTTGACGAAGATAAGTACAATGTAGGTCAGACCCTGTTCCTTATCATACATAAAGGGCGCATGATTGTAAGATTTGGGAGCGTTAACGAAATGTTGTGTCAAAATATAGATGTCTCTAATCTAACTTAACTTGACATATACACTGTATGAAACGTAGAAATCATAAACACTTAGCTGTACATGTTGTTAGTCCGTATAGTTATTGACATCATTATGAAATGCGCAATCATAGCTTAATGCATGGAACGAAATATTCTATCAATATACAGTTTAACCGGTCTTAAACGATATGCAATAATGGACATTCAACGAAGCAGCTTCAAGCTCCACGTGTGGCAGAAATAGTGCTCTTTATGCGTTGCCATAATAGTACTCTCCGTGCGTTGCCGTTATATTACGCTCCACGTGTGGCCAGTGCCCTCCGTGTGTTACCGAAATAGTGCCCTTTACGTGTTACCGAAATAGTGCCCTCCACGTGTTACCGAAATAGTGCCCTTTACGTGTTACCGAAATAGTGCCCTCCATGTGTGGCCAAAATAGTGCCCACCACGTGTTAACGAAATAGTGCCCTCCACGTGTGGCCGAAAAAGTATCCTCCACGTGTTATCGAAATAGTGCCCTCCACGTGTTGCCAAAATAGCACGCTTTACGTGTTACCGAAATAGTGCCCTCCACGTGTGGCCAAAATAGCACGCTTTACGTGTTAACGAAATAGTGACCTCCACGTGTGACCGAAAAAGTATCCTCCATGTGTTACCGAAATAGTGCCCTCCACGTGTTACCGAAATAGTGCCCTCCACATGTTACCGAAAAAGTGCACCCCACGTGTTACCCAAAATAGTGCGCTCCATGTGTTACCGAAAAAGTGCACTTCACGTGTTACCGTAATAGTTACGGAAATAGTGCGCTCCACGCGTTACGGAAATAGTGTGCTGCACGTGTTGCCGGAATAGTGCATGCCACGTGTTGCCGTTATAATGCGCTCCACGTGTTGACGGAATCATCGTGCACTCTACATGTTGTCGAAACCATGTGCTCCGCGTGTTGCCGAAGTAATGCGCTCCACGTGTTGTCGAAATAGTGCTCACTTGTACTCACAATAGCGTTTACTGCATATTGCCGGAAAAGTGCTCTCAATGTGTTGCCGGGAGTTTGGATCTATAATAGCTACACAGCCATTACGTTTTATACACGTTTTAAACTGTACTGATACTATGTATCAATTATTTCAATAATAAATCCAGTCAGAATAATATTAGTTCAATGTTTAATTTAGCGCGGTATTTATCCGCTTAATCTGAATGTTATACAGTTGTAATTAAATTCCACATCGTTAATCAGTGTTTACCCCGACAATATAACAGTAGTTACATGTAATATAGACGCTTTCATATAGCATTATATAGGTTTTCAAAATCTAGTTTATGACTATGTTTTATGACTTCATCTTTTATGTCCTAGGTAATTAATGACTTTAATGCCACACCTAATGTATAGGTTAACTTGTTTAAATTACCACCTCTACTGATCTCTGGTCATGTATTCGCGTGTAGCTGTATTGTATATTGTATTCAATCCCATACTTGATTATTGATATACGTTTCTTAAACTTTGTTTAAAGAATAATATACTTATATAAACTATACTACATACAGCCTTAACGAACTAACAAACGTTGATTATCTAGATATATAATATTCAATGTAACAATTCATTGTTTAGATCGGATATATTTATATATTACAATGATAATGCTGAATGGTTTAGTATAGATAAACACGCGGGTTTCTTCTAAACGTAGCAACCATAGAAGTCATGCTATATAATGTGTCTGTCATTTCATGGATTGACTGAGCATGAACACTACTAATGGAAATATGGAATTGTGAATATTTTGGTTCTCACTAACAGGAGATAATTCAGCGACCATGATTATAAATATAGTGTATATATTCCTCATTGGAGTAAGCATTCAAATCAACGTTAGTATTTTATTTATTCTTATACAATTGCAATAAAGCTCATATTATAAGAGCTGAAAAATATGATATACTTTGCGCATGAGTCGTAATAGGAGGTCGTTTATTGTCCAATAAACTCAAGTCCCCTTTATGTACAATTTCAATATCTGCACGATTACACTATGATAGAAATTAATTATTTGTGTTGATCTTCAGTGTATAAGGTTTGACTGATGACGTTATTGTTTCATTAGAATTAAACGAAGAGATTATATAAACTGGATGCTGACTTTCTGAACTCGATAAGAAATGAATTACTTACTTAAAAAGTGTTGATATCCACAACAAAAAGGGAGCTATAAAATTAGTATACTACTAGCTAACGTAGCCATAAGCCGTGTTCATGATCCAACATTATGCTTGTCTATCACTATCGTATTCTGGTCAGGTCGGACATCTGTAATTTGGACAAAAAAATATTTTAACCCCCATAAACGCCCTTGCAGACCATCTTAATAACAACATACGTGTACTCGCAAATAATGATCGGACAGAACATATAGGACAAGGTGAATGAACATAATATCTGCTGTTATAATCACAACATCACTTAGAATGGCCTATCTAGAATATTTACATCATATGCTTGTTTAAGGTATGACTAATTCTGTATTTGTTTTTTTTTTCAATATAATTCTGTTCTCATTTAATACCACCATTATTATACTGATAAGTTTCCTTAAATCACACTTACCTATTCACACACACATGTTAATTGTTGGAACAATAACATAGGAGCTAGACCCTGGTGGTCCTGTAAGTATATGAAGGACAGTGTGTAATAGTATTTGACCTAAGGCTGCATGCAATGCTACTTCTTGATGTACACGTATGTCTCTGCAGATGTCAAGCTAAGACATGTTCAAGAATAACACTTTTTTATAAACTTGAAGGATCCAACAAGTAATCGAACAGCTTTTTCGTCTATTTCAAAAGAACAACTTTCACGGATACCTAGATATGTGCACTGTTTTATAGCCATATGTGTTCAGGTGTTTCTGTTGTGTGCCGTCGTCTTTGTCCGGGTTGTTATTCATGTTTGCGTTGGTTTGCATAATTCTGGTCAATGATCGGCAAATTATTATGTTCAAGGACACGAAAGTTCGTTCGCCTATAGAATTCTGTCTATTAAAGGTGTTTGCACTGTAGGACAGTAACTTCCTAGAAATAAGGTCCGCATATGTAACTAATATTTATCATGTTCCATTTATCATTTAAAAATGAATCCTCGTCTGATTAGAATCGCTCATTTCATTACACGGTCATTCATAGTTTTTTCGTACGTACGTGTAGTTTGTCCGTGCATTTTTGACTGTTGCATATGCTATTTTGAACAGCGTAGACAACTAATGCCTTCAAGCAATGATTTTACTTGAAAAAAACATACTCACACAAACCCTAATTTGTTGAAACCCTAATATCATAATAAGTATTGAGGTTGCACAAGTTGTGTAAGCTCTCAATACTGGATGGAACAGTCCGATCTTAGCTAAGATAATATGTTAATGAAACGGACTAATTTGGACCTTATTTAAGTTGAGGTCACTGTGTTACGTTTTCCTCAATATGTTCATTCTTTCAAAAGTTATAAAACATTGCAGTAGATAAGTGTCTTATATGATATATTTATTTATACTAATGTATAACATTTATGCTTATAAGTGACAATGCTGATTTATGTTTATGGTGGGTTCTTTCATTCAAATTTTGTTATATATGAATCAAATACTTTGGGGTAATACAATTGCAAGCATCTGCATGAATTCAGTGAAAATGTACAATAAACTGTGAATCCTTGAAACTAACGCATGCATTTGTATTTCACGTCTGGTTAGTCTAAGAACATCACAAATGTTTAGTGAATTGTATCGAATTCCTTGGACAAATGACCTGTATCCGAGTACGTTAGAAATACTACATTTGGACAATCCCGAATAATTCAATAGAAATATGCAAACTCGACTTCGGTTCGGTAAATACGTAATAGTAAACAATATTCTGACTTAATAATATTTGACCGGTCATATTTAGTTATGTTATCCAAAGTATTTTGTTGTAAAGGATATTCCTAATTGGATAGTTTGTTATAATTAGTAAGTAAAGTCAGACCAGGTGACAGAAATGAAACTATTTGTCTGCGATATAATAATGTGACCTGCGTGTTGTATGGTGTATAGTTTGAGGTGTATTGTGAAAGACGGTAAACCTAAGTACGTGTTTTTCTGTTTACTTTCGGAGAAAGTCCCGGCGGTGAGATCATACACTGTTACATGAAAGTATACCTATCGTTAATAGTATTAATATTGTTAGTGTCAACCCTTCATAAACACTTATTATTATAAAATGACTTATTATACCACATCTAGAACTTTCCGAGAACAAAAGTTTCGTTGTTGGCATAACTATCGTTTAACCGGGATAAACAAAAACAATAAAGGTTTTAGCATACGTCATATTGCACCAATTGCTACAGTGGATCGACCATTCACCACAAGCTCCTCCCTGGTCGAAGTCCTTATCCCCCGTAGTAAATACTAAATATTAACGATCGGGTAGCATCTTGATACGATACTAAACCTCTATAGTATAAGTTATTGTACCAGAAAATTATTCTTAGTTGTAGTATGTTCTGAGATATCAACTCTAAGGCTTAGGTTAGAAGATAATTTACATATAAGAACAAGAAGATACGACTGATTGGGGATGTGGTCTTGATTACGTGTTAATATCCTTTTTACATGAGCAACTACAATTGTGTATAAATTCCATCGTCATAAATAATAATTGTAACTTATATCATTAATGAATAGTTTGATCTGCCTTGTATATCGTGGATATTTACCGCATGGTCAATGATCTCTATATCTGTATGTGAATGAATACAATGTATACATGCATTAAACCACATACACCACAGTCATTTAAACATCTTTAAACAGTAAGCATTATGTTCAATACTGTCTCACAAATCTTATAACAAAACGATTTCAGGCATCAGTGCATATATTTGATTGAAGATATGCTTGTACACAAATCAGAGTACATTGTTTATGTCAAAATAATGCTAAACGATACGTATTCTACGAGTATTGTCAGTTTTCAGCTTACATGTAAACCTATGTTAGTAGTCACTGTAACCATGCATCTAATGTTCTGGCGACCACGACTTAATGCCATCCCCATCGAATACTTTTTTATACATCTACATGTGTATGTTTTAATGCATTCAAATTTAAATATTCACCATTTTTCCCAACACTCGTATTGTTGCTTGATGATTGATTTTGATATGTTTGTGCTTTTTATACAATGCTTTATGTTATTAAAATATTATGTAAACCCGGCGATCCAAACATAATGTCATCCTCATCAAATACATACAAATATATAAATAATTGTTCACTATTACCATTTCTTGTAAAACCATGGATTTAACAGCGTTTGCTTTGGTGGACTTTAACTAACATTTGCATATCATTTGTAATCATCTGAAAGTCAACCGTTTTAAAAAAGTTAACTAAACGAATATTTATTCATTACTTCCAATAATAAGTGTATACTTACACAATAACTAAAAACGCATCGATTGCGAAACACATAGAATGATAGAAGGACTAACGTGCATGAGGAGGGACTAACATGCATGATGAGGGACTAACATGCATAATTAAATTCTAATTGAGAATTACTCTGTTAGTCTGAACATTCTTGTGGTAGCTGTAACAATTTGTTTATATGAATATCGTATAAGCCGATTAATGATTAACTACTTAAGATTAGGAATGCCGCTTTTCATAATTGGTATTTGTTAAATTTGGCGTGTATAATGAATTCGCTCAAGTTGTGCAATATGTGCAATGTGTAATGGTCAAACGGGATACGTCCTATCTAAGTTCATATAAGTTCAACTCTTTAATCAGCCAGACATACACTTGTAAAAATACAACAAATGTAGGAATTTGATGCTTTATACGCCCATAGCTTACTGAAATTTACGTTAATAGCTGTTACATGTGTATCTTGTAGCGCCACGCTCTTTTTCGACAATATAGTTGGCACCTTTAAGAGTCACATGCATTGTATTCCATTGTCAGTAGCAACATCTATTTGGGTGTGTTGTTACAAACACTTTGCTGCAACACCTTAAGACAAAGGAATATAATTTTAGTAGATGATATCTAATGCTCGACAGTTCTACTCTATCGTTGGTACGTCATTGTTCTGTCGAAATCTTCGAACCACTGTTAGCTGATCTCCAGATAGTAGTCCTCGGTACACATGTTTTAAAAAATCTTGATTCTAATATCTTGAAGCTTAGTTGCATCATTGTCATTTGCGGATGTGCTTTAAGTGAAAAGGAACTCACAATAGATGTGACACATCTGGGAGTAAATAGTTTAGAGTTATAGGTATCAGATACGAACCCAGTCAACTTTGGTCAACCTGCTAGACGAACTATATATTGTTAAATTGATAATGGTATGACTAACCATAATCTTTGATCTATGATTGTTTTGCTGAACCACTATATTTTTTTCGTAGTAGCCTACACAAACTAGACAATCATATTTTATGCAACATATTATCTTGGACCGGTGGCCAACATGCCAAATCAAATATTCTCATTGTTATCTCTATGATCTATCATTTCAGACTGCCGAGAGTCTTACCTTAGAGTGTTCAGATGGTAAGTTATTCGTTCAGTATTTCTGCAATGAACCTTCAAATTTGAAAACATATCTATCAGTTACTAGTCAATTATTTTTACAAGAAACAGAAAAATGTCAGTTATATCTTTACAAACAATATCTTTGTTAAAATAAAGAGTACATAAAGTTGATGTCATTGTTAACATCTTATACACATATTGTAAAACTGTAGACCGTGTATATTTGTACAGGTTGGGTAAAAATATACGAGCGATGTTATATGATAGTACCCTATACATACAGCTGGACCAATGCGAGGGATTATTGTAACAAGTAAGTATAGTTCCATCTTTACACATAAACTCCTTATTGGGACATTTCTAAAGGACGCAGCGTCAACCTCTCTGGTGCCATTACAAAGAATAGCGTCAACCTGGGTAATTAAAGCGCGATAGTTCCCTATGTACATATATAATATATTCAGATAATAGCATCTCTATCAATTAGCGGATCCGGCGTCAGCTGTGAAAGATAGTTTATTGAATAATGGAGGAATTTAGAACTATTTGTAATCTAAATTGCAACACGTCAATGATGGCGTTTTCATTGCGATAAATTATTACACACAATGTAACACTGAGTGGAACGATATTTGATGCTGTTGGTGTTTAAATGATTCAGACTCTTCAGTTTTGAAAGAAAACATTATGATAATGTGCACAATTATTAATTACCATTATTAGACTCGGTGGCGATGTACCAAACGCCTTTAGTAACACTATCTAGATCACGGGAGTCGGTGTATATGCAAAGTGTTTATTTATCAAGGGTGTCAATAATTTACATGTAACTTATGTTCATCAGTCAATAAAATTAAATTAAAATTGTATCGATTGTATATCGATAGAATAAAGACATAATGCATAGTACATAATGCATAATCTACAATCTACCCTGCCAAATTGTTGTTTTATATGCAATAAAACCTTCCTGAAGCAGTCGTTCAAACTACACCTTCATACGGCATCTAAAAAATAAGATCATTTTTTTATCTAAATGTGTCAGGGTTTGCTGTTATTACTGACTGATAACTTGCACATATTTAACTTTATGCACCACGATAGTACCAGTCGAATGATATAGTATTATAACGTATAATTCCAGATATGGTGCCCGCCTTGCAGAACCAGCCGGTTACACAATCACAGATGCGTTATCAGCGGAAGTCACAAAGAAACAAATACACACTTTCTGGATCGGTAATGTTTTATTGTCTACTATATTATATGTACTGGTGTGGTGTAAATGCCTCATTTTGATTTACTAGAATATTGAGTCCATGTACAAAAAGCTGCTATAATAATTAGGTTAATAAAGGCATGTTATATTTTCTAATGTTAAGTCAGACTTTCCACGCAGTTGTCTTCAATAACATCGTTCTTTCTCATAATTAAATTTAGTTTAAACGTACAATTATTGCAAAACATACATAATTAAAGAAACGAGGTCTCTTAAATAGTTTACGAAACCAATAAAGCATACTTTTACCAGGGCCATCTGTAAACATTGGGGACAAGTTTCACTCGCCTTTTTGATTTTCTAAGCGGGATGTGTTCTATTTTAACAGGATACAATCGGTTAGGATCTGTATTGCCTGGATACATGGGTAGATGGAGTGATGGAAGAGAAACGGGTGTAGATGTCGGGGTCTGGCCACCATATCAACCTAATGGAGAATGTGCAACTATTGTCGTGGATACAACAACCAATCAGATGAATCGATGGTACATGACGTCATGTTATCACGTGTTACCATTCGTCTGTGAAAGGAATCCATGTCCAGACGGTAAAATTCTAAACTGTTCCCAATCAGGAAATGTATGTAATGTTACCCAATCCACACTAAATGTATATGAATTTATACTATACAAGCCTTTCTTAACAATTTATATCAACAGTACGACTCTAACCTATAATGTACGTCACTTTTGTGTATGAAAGATTAAATCACTCGGCTATTGCAAGAGCTCAGCCACCAAAACACAACCGAAAACAGTTAGTATTAACTTTGCTACACCACTACCCCACCAATAATGGTTTGTTATGTGGACAACAATATATACTACATGTTCATGGTAGTAGTCAATAAAGATAGGGCATATATTTATTACTTTTTTTATAAAGATGGCCCAGTGTGATTGATGTAACATGAATATATGAGACAATGGACAGATAAACAGTAACACATATTTTCCCATACTTACAGATACATTCACATGTTCTAATGGTAACTGTGTGGCACCATGGAAGAGATGTAACAATATGAATGATTGCGGTGACCAATCAGATGAACAAGGATGTGGTCAGTATATATTCCTCTAGGTTGTTATAATGTTATACCGACTTACGGGCGTCCTCATGATTTATAACTCTAGCCTTTTCACCTGATTCAGATACATTGTATAACATTATATGTCCAATTTGGTTAATTAATATGTTAGTTACACGGGTTCTACTACAATGGATTCATAACGCATGCGATACTGTACAGCATGGTGTGTCAGTACGTGTAGATTAAATACCAGCAACAATGTTCTATTTGTTCATCATGAGCCAATATAAATGTACAGTGTTTATTCTTCTGTAGGAAAAGTGAATGCATTGTATGTAATTATCTGCAGTATACTCCTTTATAATAAAAATGATTACCGAAAACATTTACTAGTGGAAATTACCCAGTATTTGCTTAGTACGAATACTAATGATTATAATCAGCTGTTTACAATAGCAAAACATATACCATAGCAAAACATATACCATTGCCATATGACGCATAGGCAAGTGCCCTTTGTCTACACAATGAAATTGTTTGAAAACACATTTTTCATGAAACAAATATCATTTGCCCTAAAGTATGCCTGACAGCTACTACGCTGTCATGTTATGCCAATGCAAAAGTAAGCAACATAGAGAAAGAATCACTTGATAAGACAAGAATGCATGTATAAATGTAGTCATTCCAATTTTACCTATCAATTTTCCAAACTTTCTATCCTGTAGATATACATGATTTATGTTGGATAAGACAAGAAGGTGATAATGGAAGGTTTGAAGTCACACCAGACAACTATTATATATCATCTACATATTGTCTGTTTACAATACAAACAACCATAGGACAGAGAATCAGGATTAAGGTTTGTATTTCATTATCATCATCATCATCATCATCATCATTTTCAGAGATTGTCTCACTTTATTTGAATATACTCTCAATTTTATTGAAAATATGTACACAAGCGTAGTCGACTATTTTAACTTGGCTCAGATTAAAAGTGTTCATATACAGATGGAGAACCAATTTCTAGATAATTTTTAAAGAGGGTGACAGTATGAGTTAACTGCGATAATATGAATTATAAGAAACTCCTCGATGTTTTATGTTAGTAAATGAGGATTTTCATCCTTGTAACCGGTGTTCACAACGTGAGGGGTCTCGGGTAACAGCATTGACAAATAGTTGCGAAGCATTTCTACTTTGATAAAGTGTCCTAATTGTCATTCTAGTAACCCCAGGAGCCAATAGCCAACAGGAGTCTACACATCATGCACAGATGTGATAATCATTGGATTTATTGTAGGGCTAGGTTGTTTCCAAGACTTTTTAAATATTATACGTATAAACAAAGGAAGCCACGCCGCAACTGTTCCTATAATTATTGTGAGCAGTATAGTACCTCCTCCAACTATCTACCGTGTTGAAATCTCTTTGTGAAGAGGACATTACTAAAAGCGGCAAAAAGATACACCTCTATTATAATGTCGTTTATTATTGTTCTAATCTCAACGAATAACGCTACCTCACTGATCTTCTTTTTCTTCTTCTTCTTCTTCTTCTTCTTCTTCTTCTTCTTCTTCTTCTTCTTTTTTTCTTCCCTTCTTCTTCTTCTTCTTCTTCTTCTTCTTCTTCTTCTTCTTCTTCTTCTTCTTCTTCTTCTTCTTCTTCTTCTTCTTCTTCTTCTTCTTCTTCTTCTTCTTCTTCTTCTTCTTCTTCTTGTTTCATACGTTCGTACTTCAAGTAGTATGCTCTGACTGTATATAACTGTATTTTGTAGAACACTATATTTTCAAGGTTTTATAATATTGCTGTACACAGTTTCCATGTACTGTCATAGCCCCGTGTATTGTCTCACTGGTCAATGACATTTTGGAATACTTAAACAACTGTTAGAAATGCCGACTCAGGTGAAGGGTAATGCCTTGTTAATTATCGTATCACCCCAAAGTGACAGAGCCAGCCAATATAACTAACGGGACATCACATTATAGCATGGTATATATATACATGCTTGTCTAGTGTTTATCTCTCTTTGTTTGTGAATCATGTCCTGTATATTAACGCATTCACTTACCATGTAAACATATTTCAGTTTGGCACAGTCGACCTTGAGGAAGGGCTAGACCTACTGGAGATTTGGGATGGTGGACCCACATTGAGTACGAGTACATACATTGGTCGTGTATCAGGACAATCAGCCGGACCATATAATACGTATATCAGTAGTACTAACACACTACTGCTTGTGTTCATTACAGACACGATATTAGAGAAACAAGGTTTCACAGTCTCCTGGACTACTGGTACGATCGTATACCAACACATTGTTAGTCTTGTTAATTTTAACTGTATAATTTTACGTGGCTTACATACAAGTGTAGTTATTGCCACAACATCAGAGGTCCCGACCATAGCTAACATATTCACAAACCCTACATCAGTCTGTGAGGCTAGAATGTACCATGTTACTGTAACAAAATGTTGTCCAATTAACAACCTGTACGAATCCTCGAGTTTCTCCAGATATGATTAGTGATAATATATCCACATATATAGGCCACGATAGTAGCTAAAATGTTAAGGTGATGTATATATAGTGTTAATATCCTGATTATCATGATCTATTCCTTATCAAGTAATCATGTATCGTGTACGTAGGTTTGATGTTATCATATCATAGGTCAGATACAACTAGTTATATTCCGGTGACTTACTGGTATCACACGAATCCGTGTGTTCGAAACTACTTGCATTTATTTGCTGTACATTATCAAAATCGTAACTCTATTTTCCCAAAACCTAGTTCAAAACAGATGCGCCAGATGTTTGTCAGATGCGCTGTTTTGGGTAGTGGGGTCATGTATTAATGTTTTTCGGGTATTTTCGCTTACCTCTTAGCAAAATTCCTTTGAAATTAAAAACGTAATTATGTTTTTGACAATAATTCATGTAAAGAAGAAATGTGAATATAGAGAGAATATACATGTATATAATGTATTCATTTTTAACAGATTTCCCATGCGAGATCCTATTGAAAGAAGGTTTTTCTGTTGCCACGGGAACGATAGGGTATAGCAAGTTACTGACAGATCGCCAGGATGTAGGTGTATGTAGCACAGAATGTGAAAGGAGTTCCCAATGTTGGGGTTTTCAGTACGACACATCACAGACTATAGAAAGGAGTTGTTATTTCATGACGGAAGCACCTGTGTTGTCACGTGACTCGTGCTGTGACGTATACGTCAACACGTGCCCGAACAATGCCCGTACTGGTGGTATGAATTTTATATTTCATTTATAATACTTAACATTATCCAATGGCCTTACTACTGTTTCCTCTCTATAATAATAGTTATTGTTCGAAGGAAAGTTTCCAAACTGCAGTTCTAAAAGTTTGCATTGTTGTGACGTCAATTTGGGTCACTATTCTATGACATTCTTGTAGACATCTAAAACATACATCATTTCTCTAGAGATACATTATATGTTGGTGTTTAATGTTCCAGTCAGAGAATTACATAATGTACATTTGGATACTTAGACCGCTTGCAAAGCTTCGTGTCAATATCAGTTTGTCAACTGATTTATTAAAACTGGTATGCGTTGAGCACTCGTATGAGATTCTCTATATTCAGTGGGTTAATGTTCACTCGGCTAGAGAATCCACGTACAATGTTTTCCTACTCTCACTTTGTATTTTAATTCTGTTTTCAGCAGATTTAGATATTCCAACCCATCCATACGCACTGACAGCACAGAGCACACCTCGTGACCTGTATACACCTCTATACCCGTTTGCTTATATTGGTAACTTTGAACAAACACATCTTATCACTGTAGAGGGAAATAGACTCATCACATTGCAGGTATGTTATTATATCTCGTCAAATCATTTATTGGCATATAAACAAATTTAAAATTCCATCGTAAACTATACAAATGCACAAATCAAACTTGAAGGTAGATAATATTGAATACATGCACATACGTGAAAATAACAAACATACTTTGACACAATTCCGTCCTTACAAGATATAACACCCCGACATAACACGACACAAAGTTGACGTAACACCATACACCAGAACAAAACACCCTGTCGCCAGGTGAATACTATTTCCTGTACATAATACATGTTTATAATTTTATTTCAACGTGAAATCTGAATTATGAAATAAAAAGATTCCCTCAGATGATATGATCATACACTGTGATGTATTGTACACTTTCAGATAGTATCTGTAGAGTTGTGTTGTACGGACAGTATACATATACATGATGGTGACGGTCCAGATAGTTCTGTACTTGCTGTGGTTGATGGTCACTACACACCACGATATATTATATCATCAAGTAACCATGTATATATCTATATGAACCTTCAACAACATTGGCAGTGTATGGGGGTACTCATCAAATATATGTCAGGTATAATAATCATTGATTTATATATTGTTACCTTTTTACACCACTACCTTTTAATAATCATGACTATACTACTTCAAAATATACCACAAAATATGTTCGTGTAATAAAATTATCGCACCGTCCATTATCGTAATTTAAGAAGAAAATGTTTGGATGGTACAAGTTATTGTTTAAAAGGGTAAATACTGTGTATTTTTGTGATAACAGTTTTGTACTTGCCATACCAATACTTTGTCGCCATTTTACATTTCTTTCATAAAAGGCATGAACATGCATACTGTTTCTGTTGTGTGTTGCTTTGTGGAAAGTTTTTGTAGTATGTAGTCGTCCTTATATGCTGCTCTTTTGCTGTCTTAAATTTAGTGAAAAGCGTTGCCGTCTGTCGAGTGGGATGACCTAGTTCGTAACGGTCGAGTTTTAGTTTGTTATAGTTGTTCCTATGCTTATGGTTGCTTGCCATTTCGTTTTCATGTGTTCTTTTAGTGCGTTTCGTGCCGGGTAATTTTGATGTGGGATGACCCTCTCCCTAGTTCTGTTTTGCATGCCCGATGGTTGTGATTCATTAACAATGTCCATTGTATGTTGATCATGAACAGGATGTGACGTCACGATGACTGACGAGTCAGGGATAATTCAGTCGCCTGGTTATGACGTTAACGTGTACCCGGATGTAATGACGTGTTCCTGGTTAATACAACCATCCTCTGGTGATAGTGTACAACTTACCTTCACTGACTTCCAACTAGAGGACACTATGGATATCCTCGAGGTAACACCATACATAATCTCAAATCATAAATATTCGTGTCAGGTTACAATATACATGTAAATGCTACAAATTCATTTATAGTCTATAAAAAACATTGAGCTCTTTAATATTCAAGTCAGTGTTTGGAACGGCTTGATTCCTGCCCGATTTGTGCAATAAACCACAATCAAACCAATCAAACTTCAGAAATATACAAATCGCGATGTTACTAAAACTACTAAAATACTAAAATCCACAAACAAAACGCCAAAATCATGTATCTGAAATATGTAACAGTACACCAACTTTATAGGTTAAGTTCCATACATGAATTGATCTCGAACTTCATTGCTTAAAAAATTAATGACCAGATTATGCCAGACAATGTGCTATATACGTTATGCATTTCTCTAACAGGTTTACCGAGGATTTGATGCTACGGGAGAGGTTGCTCATACTGGCACCGGATATACTGGCCTAAACATACCAGATATCGTCACATCAACTGTAGGTCTATATGTAAGATTTACAACCAGTGCTGTCAATGGTCTCCGTGGATTCTCTGCTGAATATTCGGCAGGTAGGGCAGAATGAAAGGAAACATCATGTTTTATATAAATTAAAACTTTGCTATGATCATATACTTAATATCCTAATATGCCTTTTTTTAAAAGGAGAGAACAATTATTATAGATATAAATAAGTACCAAAACATTGTATATGGTGGAGTTGTACGTCAATGAATTATGCTTGATACGTGAAGGTTCGTGATAAAATACCACTCTTAGTCGTTAATTGATTTATATATGTGCTTAATGAGCGTGTTAACGTATACACGTATATTTACCGTTTCAGGATGTCCTGTAATCAGCTCACAGTCTCTGGTTATAGATCCTATATCCACTAGTTACTTTGCACCAGATAAAGTAACGATAACATGTGCGGAGGGATACTTGTTTGCTGGAAGTTTCCAGGGAGAGGAGCAGGTTTATATGACGTGTCAGAAAGATGGTTCATGGAGTAGGAAAAATCTACCACTTTGTGAACGTAAGTTGTGTTAAGTCAAACAACACTAACTCAAGGTTTCATAAAATGTTTAAACGCACACAATATCTTGACTAACGATCGTTATTATTGGTATACGATTCCGACGAACACATCTATGTAATATGAACAAAGGCACTGCCTATATGGGTATTTAATAAATATCAGATAACAGCTAGGCTATGTTTGTAGATATAGACACGGGCTCCACTTGCTATGCATTATCCAAGGGAGATAACAAATGCATGCAATCATTGCGAATTGTAATCTTTATACTGTACACAAGTCAATGCATTCAAATTGTCATAATTTGATTCAAAATCAAGACGTAAAACGGAACGGTCTAAAACTCGTCACTCCGTTCCTCAGAGTTTTTACTTCCCTTTGTTGATTCAATTGCTTTGTTTCATTTCATAGAATATTTTTTAAAGGTTTAAGAATACAAAAGAAAACGTTTGGGTGCAACCGCTTTGAGATTAACAATTATCTTATTTTCCAAGACTAGTCACCTCGGAAAACTGCCTGATTTTTTTGACCGGAAATAACTTTTTTGAAAGCGTTAGTACCTGCAGAGACTCGACGAAGATACACACGCGCACATAATTGGTATGGGTATTCACACTTTTATACCCTATTAGACTATCGGACAGGGAAAGCAGCACCCAATCTAAACATCCGAGCACAGAAACCATACAAAAACGTCTCATACCGTCTAATGGTAGGGGCAAAAAAAGAGGAATGATCCTATTTCAGCTATAACAGATCTCTGTCTCCGCCCATTGGTTAGGACATACAATGTGGATTGACCTACTTTGAGACATAACAATTATATGTTTCATTCTTCGTAATGTAAGAATGGAAATATATAAGTTAGAAGAAACAAATGAGATCCTGAGTTCATTTACTGACCTAGCGCTAACAAAATGAAATGATTAAATCACATTTCCATTTTGGATCACTAGTTTGAATACAAAAGGGCACTTTGTTAACATTGATGGTTATAATTGAGTGTGTATTACAACATTTCAGGTCAGTATTGTGGTCTAGCACCAACATTACCACATGGTTATATAGTGACGGCATCGGGTGTACGTGGAGGGGATGTTATACAGTATGAATGTGATGATGACTATACGATGATTGGTGATAGATATGTACAATGTTACAGTAATAGTACATGGGGACCATTACCTGAATGTATAGGTATACAAGCTACATTATCATTGTGTTATACGTTATTGTGTTAACATGTTATTCAACGAACTATGTTTGCATTGTACTTAGTCTAGTAAAACAAACTACATGCATATATTACTTTTATTCTTCCAATTCTGAAGAGCATAATACATAATAATAATATGCATTTATGTACAACAATATAATATAAATTACAAGGCAAAAACGAATACATTTGAAATATACAATTATGTGAAACAACAATGAATAATCAATCATGAACTATTGATACTTTTTTCATTCATGAATTTATGTAAAATCAGCTATGTACGAGAGTCAGTCAAGAAAAACTGAGAGTTGGTAAATTATGACCAGGCGAATAAGTGTTCGTATATTGTCTATACATTATCGTGAAATATGGTATCTCATCGGTGTTATGGCGAATACCAATTTTGTGTATGAAAGTTTGATTCTTATTGCCAAGCAACCGAAGAAGACAACTCGAAGGCATGCGTTTGCGCTGTCTGTAGAACACAATTGATTGTGCGTTGCTATGAAAACATAAAGTTATATCAAACATTTTCAAACTTATATTTTATTTTGTAATACATTAATCTTTCAGATATTCTTGATTACGGTTGATTTGTTCCTCCAATATAGAAAATTTACTTGATGGATGTATTAATTGTCACTTTGTTTGTTGGTATTGAGACCACAATTTTATCCCACCCAAAAGAACGCTTGATGTTTTTAAAAAGCGAAGCTATATTTTGTTTTATTACGGTCACTGGCCTCCATTAGATACAATCATAATCCTCATGAGCAGAAATTGTGAATTCAGTGATTAGTTTTAGAATACCATGGCACTGCAAAGAACATATGCCGAGATAATACAGGTAAAATTGTTGCTAGGCAACTAAACAATAAATCATTAGTGACCATTCTGTAACAAACGCCTATTAATATTTGATATATACGATTCTACAAGATACACATGTTAGTTGTACTCAATTGTGCTATATAAAGTTAAAATAAACGTTCGAATTGACAACAAAATAAGTCTTCCAGTCGCTGGCGTGAACGCATACCCTTTAGTGATGTTCTGAGATTGCTTGGCAACTTTGTTTATAAGCCTATATCTGATCACAGAATTCATTAGAATATCTGCAACGGATAATAGTTGACGATAATTGATAGACAATATAATTATAAATACGTTTAAAAGGCTTAATTTAACAACTCTCAGTTTTTCTTGACTGACCCTCGTATTAGCGTTTCTATCGTCAAAGACAAACATCACATATAATGATATACATGTACTTACAAATGCATGAATACCATAGTGCAACTTAAATTATTATACCACGTAATATTTGTCATTACAATAATAATATAAAACCAAGTTTACTACTTTATAATTGTAGTTAAACTGTTATCATTCAGACTAAAGTGTTACCTTGGTGACGGTTATTAACAAACCTTATTCACATTACTCTGCATTAGATTGATTGTTAGTGCCATATACAGCAACAATACTGTGTCAATATGTGTCTGCTTTTGAACCAATTTCTGTATTATCTCCTCCATCAGTTTGTATGTTTCAATGTCCATCAGCACACTGTACAACCCGATACATTGAAATCAGATGTTACTACAAAGACAACTATCTGTATTTATGAGTTCAAAACTTGCGGGAGTAAGTATTGCTTATTTTTAAATTATTTTTGCAAGGTCCGAACAAAACAAAGTGGACAAATTTATTCGCAGTTAAAGAGGTTATTGCGTTACAAAAGCATTGCGTTTAGACTGCTGCATTGTTATCATCTGTACCGTTGCATCTGATTTCTATGTGATCAGTTTTAATCATCAACTGTCTCCATTGTTGTCGTAAAAATTACACCATGTCCTGTTTAAACTTCAATATCTCAGCGAGAAGGACGAATACAAATGTGGAAATTTGCAAATAGACGGGGTGGGTGTAATTTTATCATGGTATACGTAAAAGGGTTAGAATGTGTTTAAGAATACCCTTTTGGGGTCAAAGTTTCAAACATCGCGTTTTTCGTCAACAATAGCACATCCGTGATTTCAACCTGAATAGTGCACGGTTTTGCTCAGAGTTCTGTGTACTAATACCTCTTTTAAATGCGAATAAATGTGTCCACTTTGTTTTGTTCCGACCCTGCAAAAAGAATTAAAAACAAGCAATACTTACTTCCGCGAGACAGCTTTCTTCGTAGTGCCATCTGATTTCTATATATCGGGTTGTACGATGTGGTCAGTAACTGTGCTCACTGTTTGTTCTAGCCGAGGAATGTTCGGATCTTGCTATGGAGAGAGCAGATGCCTCGTTTACTGTCTTATATGGGAATGGTCGGGAACATGGTTCTGTTGTAAGCCTGACATGTCCTCCGTATTACCAGCTGATTGGTCCACAAACCGTTATATGTAAGCAAGGGGAATGGAAAACTGAAATACCAAAATGTCAACGTAAGTTTAGAAGTTACTAAGATACATGTATAAGAAAACTGCTTCATTTATTTCGTCATTTCTAATTTAAATCAAATGGGTATGCAAGTACTAGTATTTTTCCGTGGAGATTTCCTCTGGAATCTAGAACACTTCAGATAGTGTAAATTGATCGTCTGGTTACAAATACTACAGTCATAGTTACCAGCCTGGCCTGGTTATATAATACTTCACTCAAGGTAGCAGTTACATCCACGTGTGTGACCGGTCAACGAGTATTAGGACTCGGAATGAGTATATACTGTGGTATACATTTTTTTTGGAAATTACAGCCCTGAAAATAATACAATTTAGTCTGTACTAGTGAGCACCTAATATATTTTATCATCAGTCAAATTTCTGGTCCAGTTATCGATATGTACTTATATTTAAACTTCATTTTCCAAAAATGTGTATCAACAACATAAAAATAGTTTTGAAAAGCTTTTCATGTATTTTATAAAACTACTTTTGATTACATTTAACAACAGGGTGTTCACTGTATAATCGTTTATATAAGAACGTTAACCATCATAAGTATATTTGTACAGATTTCTTGAAAAAATAGTTAAACACACATCATCGTTAGAAATCAGACTTGTATTTTCAGCCATACCATGCCATGTACCGGCATTATGGAACGGTTATTACGATACATCTCGGAGCTATGTACAGAATAGTACGGTACATGTGATATGTGATGCTGGTTATACTATAGCTGGTTCTACAGGTGCTACTACAGATGCTACTACAGGTGGTACTACAGGTGCTACTACAGGTGGTACTACAGGTGCTACTGATGCCGGGGTAGATGGATACTACCAATGTGATGTGGACACACCACTCACATGCGACAGTAAGAACACATACTCTTATATAATAACATATGAGACAATCGGACAACGAAGAGAGCACTCATCCAAACCAGCCACAGAAAATATGAACACATCACATAACACAGATTCAAGTTGCAATACCCACACAAAACCGAAATAGGAAAACAGGAAATGTTTCCAATTCCCGCTGTCACTTTCTATAACTTTCTACGTAAATCCAATTCTGTAATGTATACGTAGTTGTCATCGAGTTGTATATTATTAATGACTTGGTTTAAGATTTTAGTCATGCTAGCCTAATCGTTATTTCTAGTTACAAGGACGTCCATTTACATGTCTTCCTCTCTTAATCCACTGGTTATGTTGAGGTTTTTATGTCAATACTGGTATTCATAAAGTGTCATTGTAAGGTAGTGTTTTGTAATTAATAGTTTTAATTCATTTTCAGATGTAAACGAATGTTTACTTGGATTGGATGATTGTGAGAACGCAGTGTGTGTTGATAGTGACGGTAACTATACATGCGAGTGTATGCATGGTTATATTCCAAACACGGAGAATGTCTGGAGGTGCGATGGTAAGAGACATGTATTTTATTTTACAGGGGTGTAATATGTCATATAGCCTGTAATGGTCGTATAGTTTCACCATGTTTGTTGTATTCATTAAAAAGAGGATTAGAGGCGATAGTCTCAGAACCATATTCCTGTTACTAAACATTTTCCCCTGTGTCACTTAGGTTATCGAAACTATAGAAGATGTATAATCATATATTATATGTTTCCTATATATATCTTTTAGATGTTGATGAATGTACTGCACGGTTGAACACGTGCGAGTATTCCTGTGATAATCTACCGGGATCGTACCTATGTTCGTGTAATACTGGCTATGACTTATATACTGAAGTGGGTCTGAATGGACATAATCTTCTTCCACTTGAAGACGGCACAAAACCTTGGCATGCCTTCCATCTCAACCATTCCTGTGTATGTAAGTAAATATATAATCATGATAACCACGACAAGTCGGGTAAAAGTCGGGCAACTACATGTATACAGATCCATGTGAGGCAATGTTTTTTTGAATCTGCTTTGTTTGATTATGTGAATACGTAGCAAGGTTTCAGAACGTCAGATCTGACGCTAAACATTAGAGCGATTTTGTATGGCCTAATCTGTATTTGCTTAATGCACGAATTTATGAACTATCGATGGTTAAATTGTACATTGTACTTATAAATTTGCGAAGTTTGGGGATTGTTGTTTACAGCATTGCGAGACATTGAAATGTACAAACTGTAAAAACCCAATAAATATCATTCTATATATGTGATATATGATATTGACTCATCTACCTCCTGCGTCAATGGCTGGCCAGTTACCGGTCAAACGTGCATAAACAATTAGTTAAAGAGGACAAAACTATGCAAGTGGTCGTAAATGCTGACTAGCAGTAAAACAACTCCATCAAAATATCTATTTAATTTTGTATATAACACTTTGCAACACAAAGAGGTAAATGGATCAGCAATGTATACATGGACATTTAGTTAATTAACTGCTAGATACCGAATCCATATTTATTCACAAAAATAACTGAAATACCAAAACTATACGGCACAATGTCCAACACACAACTTAACCGAGAAAATCAAAAAGTAAACCGCTCAGTCTCAAATTTCCAGCCGATAAGAAGAACAGGGAAGGCAGCACTCAACTTAACTAGCCGATCACAACATAACCACAAAATGAGCAATGCTTACGCATAAGCCAAACAAATTATTAAAAGTCCAAGTCCCCGTCGCAAAAATACAGAATGACCCAATTCCACAAAGAAACCACAATTAGCGATGATCCCAAGAGACTGAATGAATTGCTGCCAAGATCCGACCGAGCTCCCCAAGTATCCGCTGCAGAACGACCTTGTTTCACAAATATGGAATGACGTTTAAGACACTTTGATCAGTGACCTAACGTTAACGCGACCAAATTGCGGCATAACTACCACGTTACCTAGGGTTTGTTTTTGAACAATCAAAAGAATGAATTTAGACGCAATTGTAAGATTTCAGTAAGTGATTAGATAAAACTAGTACCGCGTCTACCAGTGGCAAATAGGTTGAACCTTTTGTAGTTGTATATACACATATACAAGTTCAGTGTATGAAAGATGAAGTATTAAGCTTCTAACCATATACTTTTATTACTACCACAGAATGTCATCTACATCTAGCAGCGTTAGTGTTGCTGTCATTGGGAAGTAACAATTCATGGCCTGGATATAAAACTCTTATACTTGTATTGGACGTTCAAAAGAAGTATTATTTGCAGTTTTCTTTTGAGCTTTGTCCATTTTCACAGTCAGCAAGTCAGGAACTAACGTTGGTATAGATCGATATATAGCAGTAAAGCTCAATGTCTATCACCACATATCACAGTAAGCAAGCCAGGTACTAACGTTGGTATAGATCGATATATAGCAGTAAAGCTCAATGTCTATCACCACATATCACAGTAAGCAAGCCAGGTACTAACGTTGGTATAGATCGATATATAGCAGTAAAGCTCAATGTCTATCACCACATATCACAGTAAGCAAGTCAGGTACTAACGTTGGTATAGATCGATATATAGCAGTAAAGCTCAATGTCTATCACCACATATCACAGTAAGCAAGTCAGGTACTAACGTTGGTATAGATCGATATATAGCAGTAAAGCTCAATGTCTATCACCACATATCACAGTAAGCAAGTCAGGTACTAACGTTGGTATAGATCGATATATAGCAGTAAAGCTCAATGTCTATCACCACATATCACAGTAAGCAAGTCAGGTACTAACGTTGGTATAGATCGATATATAGCAGTAAAGCTCAATGTCTATCACCACATATCACAGTAAGCAAGTCAGGTACTAACGTTGGTATAGATCGATATATAGCAGTAAAGCTCAATGTCTATCACCACATATCACAGTAAGCAAGTCAGGTACTAACGTTGGTATAGATCGATATATAGCAGTAAAGCTCAATGTCTATCACCACATATCACAGTAAGCAAGTCAGGTACTAACGTTGGTATAGATCGATATATAGCAGTAAAGCTCAAGGTCTGTCACCACAGAAAATAGACAGCACGTACAGAAATAAATAATTATTATTTTCATCCGATCGTAAATAAGCTAAACTTTCCAAAATGGTTTACATTTGGTTCCTGCAGATAGAGCTGCTAATAATATCATCATTTGACGTACATACTAAATACAATTACTCACTGAAGTACTTTTCTCTACCAATGCTTTTATACTGACGATGTTTTCTGAGAGCTAATTGTAGATCTTCATACTTCATGATGCGAATCATTTTGTATTATGCGATTACCAACAAAAACTACCAACTATGTATATATTAGATTCCCTCACTACATAAAACCCCTTATATAGCTCGTTTTATTTCCAATTCAATAATTACATTGATTATGGAAACTACGCAGCGTCTTGGTTGCGTTTAATTCGGTTATTTGGGATCACCTTTCTTGTTATTTCTTATTTAGAATTAGTTCATCATGCACTGTTACAACGGGGAACCAGGCTTTTAATTATTTAGTTTGGTTATGTTTGGGACCGTGTAGTTGTTTTATTTTGTATTGTTACTGTTTTCTGTGCTCGGCTGGCTAAGTTAAGTGCTGCCTTCCCTGTATGATTGTCTCATATCTTTTATACATGCACATATATACAAGACGAAATGTTCCCGCTCTAATCCGATCCAAGAAAATATTGTTGTTAAATTGAACATTGCATGTTTTTATTTTTTATATGGAAAATGTGTCCGGGTTTTTGTCTTCAAATTATTAGTATTATAGACTAAGGCGGAAATATTACATTACAAATATATATCTTATATGTTAATAACTTTAATTTGATGGATATTATGTAACGAATGTTATATTTACTTCAGTGAAAGCATGTACACCTGACGTCATAGAGAGTATAACATTTGGTAAAGCGATGACGTCACGGGCACAATTCTTCTATGGTGACAGTGTAGAGTTTATATGTAACATTGGATACTATGTAGCAGGGACAACACAGGGAAGTATGAACACCACGTGTACGGCTGATGGTACATGGACCCTGATACCTGCTTGTGAAGGTATGTGACATGGGTTGATGAACGTGTTTGTCAAATATATTGAGGAAATATGCAATGTTTTGTTTTGTTTTTATAGCCAACTTGTTCAATACCTTCGTATATTCGTTACTTAATATTACACACAAAGGGTTATTACACTACAATGCTGGACTGTATTTATAGCTGCATCTAATCATCAAATCAAAATGTACAATTAGTTTCATATATGAGTCGTTGGACATGTAAAATGTCGCCAATAGTATGTGTTAAACCAGATAAGGGATACTGATTGTACCAAAACTTTTTATTCAACTGCCTATCTGAATAACTATTTTCCACTTGTTAGACATGAACCAAGTCTTTTAGAATTTATAAACGATTATTTTCTCGATCGCACATCTCTTGATAAGCTTATATTTTATTATGTTTTGATAGAGGCGTATTGTGAAGATGACAACATTGATGCAGTCGTTCCTAAAGGTCGCATATCATACGAGGACAGATATACTCTCAAATGTATGACAGCTACTGGTCTAGTCGTGTTACAGCGACAGTGTGGATATGATAAGGAGACGGGACAATACACAACAGTCGGTCCTAATCTTGTATGTCCAGGTTCGTATTAACGCTGGATCATTGTTTCCGTTCTATTTTCTTTCTATGTTTGAAATGCCGCGGCATAATCAAATGAGCATACACTGTAGTTTATGTAGGTTAACTGTCTTTCCCATATTTCATCATTTGTAATGGTTTATTAAAATTGTATTTATCTATACCTTAACTACATGCTAAATGGTACATTCCTAGTAAAGTCAAATGAAATAAAACTTACCAGTTAACGTAAGACAACGGATGTTGTAGTCGTAGTAAGTGATACGATATGGAACTATCTGTATAAAGAGAAAACAAAATAAATGGTATTAACCTTTCATTCACGTTATAACACAATACCTAGACCCAAATCGGTAAGATGACCAGTATTCAGGGGATGGTATAGCGTACTATTTAATACCAATGGCTACTTGCAATGTGGTGATCACAACCCTCATAATGTTAAGGTCATGGTCTTTCAGTCTCCTGATACCGTATTTATGTTCATAGAATGCTTTCAGTCAGCATAACTCTTCCCTAGTATTGACTTCTGGACACTGTGTTTGAAAACGCTTGTGAAAATTATACACATATTGCTGTTTCAGACACCATTTGTGATGAACCGCCAGTGTACACAGGAATGCGACCTTTTGTGATACTAAGTTACGTTTATGAATCTACCATTGTGTTTGAATGTGAAGATCAGTATATCAGGAGAGGGGAGAGTACACTAGGGAACTATCTTGTTCCATGTGGCAGCCAGGGAAGCTGGGAATTTGGCACCTTGCGTTGTGAAGGTAAGGGTGGCATATTCTATACATTACACTCAACTAGACTGTTTATCCATGTGATACTATTTTATTATGGCTTTGTGATAAAAAAATGAAAGTCCATGGACAATGTTGAATTACTGGGATATCGTAGATGGTGTTGTAATACAATCATGCATATTCATAATCAGTGGATCCGTTTAAGTCACCGAGTTCAAGAATATATCAAATGTTTCAATGTTATTATGTGTGTATTGTAGGTGGGCAATGTCCAGATCCAGGTTATCCTGTAAATGGTCAGACACACCTGTCATCATGGAATCATATCAATGATATAATGTATAGTGTAGCTATAGGTTCAGTGGCAACATTTACATGTAATCAAGCTGGTTATGTACCCGAACCATCAGCTAATGCAACATGTAGAGTGGTAGGAATTGAAGCTGCTTGGGATAAACCTGTACCTGTATGTGTAGGTATGTATATGAATAGGAAAGTTACCACCAACACGTATTTATTTAAATTTATAAACTTAAATGTATCGTTAACTTTATTACTTCACGACGTTTCGCCTATACGTGGTAACAAATTAATATGTTTTGTGGGTAGGTATATACAATCCTAAACGACGATATGGCTCAAATTAAACATAATGTTCACACATTTTGCATGGCTTTTGAGGACGTTTCGTTTAACATACGCTGAAGCAAGTTGTGACAATGGTTTGGTATATATTGAAATTTTGAATACATCATGAGTACTAGTATATCGGAAGATTCTTCTGCATTTTGTAACTCGGCAAACTAGAAACTTGATTAATATTTAAAACGCAATTTTAAGACATAATCAGATACGTCAAAATCCCTGTTGAACACAGTAATCTGTTCCATGATATAAAATGGATTAAATTGTCTAAACTTTCTCACCATTGATTCTACTTACAGACAAAGAACCACCAGCTTTCGTGAATTGTCTAGAGGATACTGAAGTAGAGGCATTCAGTTTGTATTTCTTCGAGGAACCCTATGCTATTGACAATACTGCTGTAAAATCTTTCCAGGTAGGCTCATTGATATCATGCTCTTTTATCGTATCAAAAACGTCGTGGACAGTTATTTTTCAATGAAGTCCTGGTCAGTTTTTTTTTCAATGTACATGTAGGATTATGCAATACTTATACATGTAGGCTTAAGTCATACTTAAACTTCATAATTTTTGAAAATGTCGAAGTCAGGACTGGTTTACGTAAACGAATACAATAATATACAATTCAATGATAAATCAAAGTACAATTATAGTTGTCAGCAAAATGTATACTACAGCATGGCTATTCTGACCTAGGCCTGACCTTTAAGCAAGAATATGTTACAAGGTTCTTGCTTTGAATATATCAATTATGAGATGTGTGTTTGTATTACATATCGAGCGTCATCATGATACACCCGATTATGAAAACATACAATCGGTCGTGTAAACGTAGACAATATATGGACTTATGGTAATCAATAGGTCAGGCTCATGTAGTTCAATTAAATATTGTTAAGGTAGTCTTTGAAAAAGCCATAGAGCTTGTCTGTAATTTGTTTTATGGGCTACTCTAATAAAACTTCCCAAACGCAAAAAAAACATTCTAGTTGCCTAAACCACTAACGCTAGCACTCACCCCTTAAAGGAATCAACTACAAGGTCCTATCACACATAAGATGAGTGATAAATAAGAACAATCATAAAACTAGGTTCACATATTTGGAAGTGAATATATGGTAATGGTCTGTGTTTATAGAGTTGTGGTTACTTATGTTAGGGGACGGTAGTACAAATTAGAATTGCTTCCTTTACACAATGAGCAACAAGTATCAGCTCTGTCATACTGCATATTGTACATTATTGTATTTGACTATTCAGGTTTATCCAGAGAACTTTCATTCTGGTATGGTGGTAGATACAACACGGACACATACATACATTGCTGAAGATTATAACAATAATCAAGCTTGGTGTCAATTCAGAGTGAAAGTTAAAGGTAAGGACCAACCTGATATCAAGACATGGTTGAAATACAATACACTAGTATTCTGGCTTAAACAGACAGTCGCGAGATATGTAAACACTGAAAAGTTTAAAACAGGTGGTTTGTCATACAGATGAATGCAAAAAATAATGGTGAATGTGGATTTACTTCTAAATCTATAGCCTTCTATGACACAAGTAATGCATGTTTATGTTTATAGGTCATCATTAATAATTAAACAAATCAAACAATAAATATATAGTGCAAATAATTATTTTAATTATATATAAATAACGTAATAATATAAGTTGTGTTTAATATTAGCTTCACAAACATCATTTCAATTATCTGGAGACAATCCAATATACTGACAACCTATCGTGAAACATCACTATAGTACTAGATGTTAAGAGGTATGTAGACATTGGAATACACATATAACTGGATTGTGTAGTCGATGATGATGGAATGATTCCATTGGTATATTAGTGACTAGGATGAAATCTTCCATTGTTAATGCACATTATCTAACCACATACAATAACTAAAGATTTCTAAATGATAAGATGAACTGTTACATCATAATTGTTCCCATTACAGATCATACATCACCTGAGTTGATATGTAAGTTACCTGATGCTATAACAGCTAGTGATACAGATGTACACCTCAGTACTGGTATATATCTAACCTATGATGATCCGGGTGCAAACATTGTAGCTTCTCCTGATGTAGTCACTGTCAACTATGATGCGATCGGAACTAACCCTATTGTTACATTCGCTGTAACAGATCCTTCTGGAAACCTCGCAGTCTGTTCAAGCCAGATGCGTATCGATGGTAAGTTGTTTCCTATATGTTTCCGCTAACCAAAATCATACTTAAAATGTTCTTATTTAATCATGTAAATCAATCTTTTTACAGCACAAATGTTTTCTTTGTAATCATTTCTGACCATATATGCTTCTGAAATTATTTTATTATGCAATTGAGCTGTTATTGCTTTTATTTGTTGTATCTACACGTACAAGACGAGTGAGAACACATATGTTGTAGAAATAATGTAACAATAGGTTGAATGTGTCAACCTACCGAGCCTACATTTACATCATCCTAATCATCCTATCTGCAGTGTATGAATCGTCTGATAATGCTTCATTGCTTACTAGTGAAATAAAACTTCAAAGCAATCAAATGGTAAATTAGTTCAGGAGTATATTCTATTAAGTCTTTAAGTTCATTTGCCAGTGTTCATCAACAGTCGTCAACAGCACTTTTAGAATAGGACAATACTCACTTTTCACAAAAGTGCTTATGATATCAACGATTTCCTTCTTACATAATAATGTTTGGTCAAGGTTTTCATTAGTGACTTTAATTACGAAATTAGTGTTTACTGTTCACTATATGATTTCGTATATATCGGTGTTGATGTTGTCTGTCGCATTGTCATGCCATGTCAATGACATCCAGTGTTGTATCATCAACATAGGGTAATACATGCATACATATTTCACATTTGTCATTCAAGATATTTTTCTTCTAATATGATGTGGGGAAGATGCTTAGGCAAAAGTAGTATCGTAGAAAAAGTTTCATACCAAACATATTGCAAGTTCATTGCAATTGATATTAAGTTTTTTTAGTATTTTGAACGAACAAAAAGCTACAAGGTACATACGTACCCATAACTACATGTATAACCCTCGTACATGTACATGACGTATTTGTAAAAAAAGATATAACAGTAACGATAACCAACAATGTGTGTTATCTAGCAATCCATATCTAAAACAAAATACATACACGCATAAAGAAGAATCAATGATATACCAAACAATTAAAAAAACAGTAGATTTACAGTTCCCGTTGTCTCTCGAAGCTCATTCATTTCATCGGAGATACATCGCTGAAGCAACGGGAGCCATGTTTAAATGTACTAGAATCACAACATGATATTTACATCTTTCAATTTAACAGAAAATCTTTTGGATGCTAATTTTTTGTTTAAACAATTTCATTGAAGAGTTCCCGTTTAATTATTTGAAGATATATTCATGTTGTTTTCTGAGGGTTAATATTATGTACGACACTTTTATGTGTATACCAATGACATAGGGACCAGACTATCTCCTGCCATGTAAAGATATTCAATGACTTGCACTATTCCAGGTATCATAATAATATGATCCAAACAGACATTGTACATAACTTATCAATGTATATATATCACATTGCTGTTGCAGCACCAGCATGCACACCAGATACATTACATGTATATAATGGTGAGATATCATGTACTTCCGGTATGCTAGGGTATGAATGTGTAGTCACGTGTCTACAAGGTTACTACTTCTATGAAGATCCGGCTGAACCATCTATCCGTGTCAAGTGTTCTACAGAAGGTGAATGGAGCAGAGCTATGCCTACATGTACAGGTGCGTCTTTCTTACCTTAATAAAAAAAACATTAAACAAAATGTGCTGTTTGTTTGGCATACAGCAACATAGAATATTTCAGTCTAAAACAAATCATATTTGTTTGGCTTATTTTTAAGCGTAAGTTACAATTGCGTACTAGTTTTTTTACATGATTTATCTAGTAAATGGCTCAATATGTACGGTGGTTTCACAACATGTTTGTAGTTTACTATTTTATATTCATTTTGCTTTTTGTTACTCCCCCATCTCATTATCTGTTTATATTTCGCATTTATTGCTTTCATAATATCAAGAGAGTGGTAAGATAAGTTCATGTTTATATTTCTAATAGTATATACCCCTAACGTCACCACAATCAGATATAATACTAGTATTTATCACATAAATCACGGTGTTGGAGTGTAATAAAGCCCATTACATAAAAACGATATTACACTGCTCGGCAATAGAATAACTATGCAAATGAGGGGGACTAATTACTATTTTTATGTATTCATGCGCGATGTAAAAAACAAAACATGGTCGACAGCTCTGATTTTATCGTCAGCGGTACAGGTCAGATCGATGGACAAGGCGAATCTGAAAATATCAACGAGAATTTACAAAGGCACTTCAATTCAAATGTAATAAATAAACACAAACCTACATTGAACAAAGCATAGACTAACACTTCCTGCAAAATTTTAATGCATTTTGAGTTTCAAAATCGCATCGCTTTATAATTTATCAATCACATTCCGGAACTTCGAAGTAGTGATAACGTCAAGACATAAACATGACGTCACAATGTACGTGACGTTTCCCGTTTTTTTAGTACGAGTAATTTCCCCTTATCAAACTAATTTCAAGACTGAATAGGACCTACCAAAATGGTTCATGACGTTATTACCGTTTAAATATACCCTCTCAACATTGAATTACATGTAATTGAAATAGATGCTCATATATTCTTAACTGCATTACTCACCTAAATGTTATTCTCTCTTTAGGAGAAGCGGGTCTACTATTTTTAGTTTTCTACATTTAAATGGCTTATTTTGTTTATGTGATAAAAAGAATCTTACATTCGTGTCTTTCCATATTAAATTTATTAAACTCGTTAGGTAAAAGTAATAAAATACTCGGCAGAGCCTCGTATTTTATCACTTTTATCCAACTCGTTTAATAAATTCAGTATGAAAAGTCACTCATGTAAGATCCTCTATATTTACCCCTAACGTCACCACAATCAGATATAATACTAGTATATATACTCCTAACGTCACCACAACCAGATGTATTATTGGAAAATATTTCCCATAATCTCACCACGACCAGATATGTACTAGTATATATCACCTAATTAACTAACCACGAGATTGATAATGACGTACCTAGTCGTTAAACTAATCATGGTAGTATGGGTTAGGGTTAGGGTAACCCTAACCTAACCCATCAGCTACAATATTAAATTAAAAATCAAACCCAAAATGCAGGCCGAAACTATAAGTTCTGAACGCTTTGATTGTCGGGTGGGTGCATAATACATTGCATACCTTTTGCATAAGTTGTAACTAGTAATACCACTTCTTTTGTTTTCTAGAACCATGTTGAATGACCGATCCGTTTAGCTTAGCTGTATTTTTCTTTGCAGTTTTTCGAAAGAACTGCATCCATTTCAATGTAAAGGGCTGGCCATGAAAATATTTCGAAAAAAACCCACACATTTAAAAGTTATGTTTACAATGCCAGCAGATGACCCATAGAGATAATACTCTAGTTATATTGTATTTATTGTTTCTGTCCCAACATCATCTTACCTTAATTTATGACACTTGATTGTACCATTTATATTCACCTTCCTGATTTAAGCAAATTAACATTGGTGGTATACATGTATGATACGAGTATAAGTGCACATAAGTGCCTATTTACAAATTTCAATTTTCTAAGTCAATCATTTTTAACACATTTTTTAATAAAACGCATTAACAGCAAATTCTTAGTCTTATTTATATAAATATTTAACATTTTAATATAAAATAATGCCTTTTAATATGATATTGTGAATATTTTTAAGTTATTGTGACACTCATATGAGAATTTTAGTACCTCAATGTCTCTTGTAATTCAAATTTGACTGGTTATGTACATTCGAACTGTGTGTATTATATAAGAAATGGTATATTTGTAAATATACATGAATGATACATAAATAAAGAATATATATAATGTGCCTCCGTAGCTCAGTGGTTAGTGCGCTTGTCGTCTAATCTGGCGACCCGGGCTCAAATCCGGGTGAAGGTACATATATATGCCTGCCATGTTTCCGTAGAAATAAAGCAAATAAAGGCTATGCTCGGCATAATAATTTATTTTTTATAATGTAAGAATATAAAAGTACGCACATGTCAGCCGTAGCATTTACATGTTCAACCATTTTACCTGCTATGCATGTGAGTCATCATAAGGTTGAAGGTTCAAAATTAATTAGGGTCGAAGTGAAAACTCGACCAGACATGTTAACTGCTAACATTACACGATAATTTAATTTATGTCTGAATCATCGTTCTCATTTTCAGCCAAAGACCTGGCACACTTCCAGTACACAATCAGGTACAAGTACCAGCTTGGTGATTCTGTACAATCAACATGTGCTCCTACATACGTGGCCAATATCAATGATCAACTACTTCTACTGACTAATGCTTTAACTGCATTATGTGATAACGCAACACAAACATTCGATGTCTCACCCTCTGATACAACACCTGTAACATCGGAGATCCAAGAAATCACGGTAATGTTTCAAGCCAAAATGGGCAACAAATATAACTACATACTTAGTTAATGTATGAGGAATTTAAAACGTTTGGTTTTTTCATTTTATTTAACTTTCCTTCTGCCAATATTGGTCCTGCATTGGTTATGTTGCAACTGCATTTATTAATCTTCTACAGGTGTATGTCTACATATATGTTGTTTGATTATCCCTTCCACTACGTTGTATTGATGAGATTTATCTTATAATGTTCTAGGAAGTTTTGAACACTTATAAATACATACCCTAATATAGACTTCTTTAGTCATTGTATTATCACAGCCGTTTCAAATTTTGAATTGAATTCCACAGAACATCTAATGCTTGATAAACACAATAAAACACTATAAAATATTGATATATCCATGTAATTACAGGGGAATGAAACACAGGTAATATTGTACATTTATTGCATGCAAACAGACGTGATATTGTACATTTATTGCATGCAAACAGACGTGATATTGTACATTTATTGCATGCAAACAGATGTGATATTGTACATTTATTGCATGCAAACAGATGTGATATTGAGTTGTATCAGTAAAATAAATCCTATACCTTTACTATTTATCACTCACATTTGTGTATCATCGATCTGACTGTTTTATGACTCAACGGAATTGATGAAAAATAAAGAGCATTTGTTTTGCAAAATCAACAAAATAATCAACAATTTATTCAATGTCCTCCAAAATGGTGGATTTCAAATAAGTGTTGATCATATGGTAATAGTTTGTTGTGTGCATGATTTGCCAATTTAATCTTCGCCCAGTCATTAGCGACATTTTGATTTCTGGCAAACAAATAAACGCACTATCCCAGGATAGTTATGGAATAGTTTCAGGCAAAGAAAACAACAAATTACGTATATGACATTGAGTCAACTTTAGAATACCATTAGCCTTCAGTCTATTTCAGACCGTACTTTTCAACATCATTTGTTTTGAATGACAGAAATCGTACTAATATATCCCTTACAATGCGTTCAGCATAGGGACTGTGTAACGGTCAATAACTAGCATTGAAATTGTCGTATTGAGAGTGATTGTTTAAACTAAGAAATCAGAGGACTGCATGGAGTGTGAGAGATAAACAGTTAAATGCATGCTCTTATCTACTTACCTTAACTTGTATTTGATATGCTTAGTCTTACTACAGGACTAAAATTAACAAGTAATATCATAATTTAGTTAAAGCTTGATTCTATTTGAATAGGGCATATGTAAATGTAGTAGAATTAAGCTATTTTGAGATCAGTCTTAAATTATAGTTAGAACATAAAGCTATTTATTTTCAAAGAACACATTTCTAACTAGCTGCATTTTAATCGGCCAGTAGAATATGACTGCAACACATCATGTGATTCTGTTAAGATTTGTGTGATTTGTTAACAATTCGTATAAGATAGATTATACAAGTAAGATCCCCTGTCTGAAATGCCTTAAAGTGTATTAGTAAAGCAAAATCAATTATTATTATTATTGTTATTAGACACGATATCAAGTTTAGTGTCCTCTTGTTTGTGTCGTGTTTATAGCTACGTAGATAAGCTAGGTAAGGGTCGCTTACCAGTCATTATACGAATCATACAAGGATAAATGATGAACATGTAAAATTTACATTCTAGTTGAACATATTTATTTTAAATATTTTTGTCATCATATCAACATTATATACATAAATGTTTTAGTTTCAACATAGTCATCTTTTTATATGTTTATCATTAATATATTAAGTACAGTAAACTTATACAAATTGTATATATTTATAAAGAGATTGTTGGAGAACTATACAAATTGTATATATTTATAAAGAGATTGTTGGAGAATTATATAAATTGTATATATTTATAAAGAGATTGTTGGAGAATTATATAAATTGTATATATGTATACAGAGATTGTTGGTGAATTATATACATTGTATATATTTATACAGAGATTGTTGGAGAATTATATAAATTGTATATATTTATACAGAGTTTGTTGGAGAATTATACAAATTGTATATATTTATACAGAGTTTGTTGGAGAATTATACAAATTGTATATATTTATACAGAGATTGTTGGAGAATTATATGAATTGTATATATTTATAAAGAGATTGTTGGAGAATTATATAAATTGTATATATTTATACAGAGATTGTTGGAGAATTATATAAATTGTATATATTTATACAGAGATTGTTGGAAAATTATATACATTGTATATATTTATACAGAGATTGTTGGAGAATTATATACATTGTATATATTTATACAGAGATTATTGGAGAATTATATAAATTGTATATCTTTATACAGAGATTGTTGGAAAATTATACAAATTGTATATATTTATACAGAGATTGTTGGAGAATTATACAAATTGTATATATTTATACAGAGATTGTTGGAGAATTATATAAATTGTATATATTTATACAGAGATTGTTGGAGACTAAGCTTACTGTAGTTATTACACCACATGGACTAGCGGACAATGTTTACCAGGGTTGTGCTGACGCAATATTGAAAGCATTCAACAGTAAAACAAGTGCAGTACAGTCAGTCCATTTCCTGGATGGAGGTCCATTCTGTGCACAGATCAACATGAAGGATTACAGTGCCCAGACAGAGTCTGCAGATTTTGCTTGTACCAGTAATGCTGAAGCCGTGGCCCTTAGTGGAAATTTACACATTTGCTGTACGTCTTAAATTGTGTTGTTGCTTTTATGTTTTGTTTTCATTATTTATTCAACTATAAATAACTGCTCGTACTAGTACATTATTAAGTTTTCATCTTTCTTATTATGTATTAAACTCATATGGATTTGACCAAGAACAAACAAAATATAAAATGGTTTAGTTAATCCGCCATGTCCAAGAATGTATATAAAATGCACAATTCCACAACAATCAAGGTGCCCGATTGTCATATGGCTGATTTATAAGCTACCAACTGGTTGTAAAAATCGTCACCATGTGCCTATCAAACCTGTATACGTCATTTTACTAGAGTTAAAATGTTCTGACTGTACTAAAAGTAACCTTTAAGCATAATAACGTTTTAGTGGCGTGTCCACCCGGTACATACAGTTCTAACTTACGATGTGAGGCGTGTATGGCGGGTACATATAATGATGGTTTCTACAAGGATGAGTGTACACTATGTCCACCTAGAACTAGCAGTAAAATGATTGGAGCTAGATATATCAAGGAGTGTTACGGTATGTGTCATAATACATGCATTATCCACTGTCGTAATTATTTGGATATAGTGTTACTGATCTTTATGTGCCAAAGCCATTATTACAATCCTGTTTTATTGTTTTATATAAAATATACAGTAACATATACCCCTAACACTGATGCATGTTTACCAATGTCATTTCAATGAATATAAATGGAGCTGTAAGTAATGTTGGGTTTGTAATTCAATTTTGACATGTTCGTTCTCAAACTAAATGCAAGTTCATCATTCACAATATTATTCATTGAGTTTTCTCTTCCAGAGGATTGTGGGGTCAACATGTACAGTACGACAGGGAAAGCACCGTGTACTGATTGTCCGGTAGATACATACTATGTAAACAATACATACTGTTCCCCTTGTCCTAGACAGACACATACACGTGGTAGAGGTGCTGTTAATGAGGATCAATGTATTGGTATGTGACTATATGTCTACTAGTGCATCATTTACAAACGAGGTGAAATGCACGCCTGCCTTTGTACAGATGATTTTCATTTTGCCCCTTAAACAATTTTTAAATTCAGATTTTCTGACTTTACCGGACACATTCGTTAAGACCATACCATAAATAAAATTCAGTACTCTTGATTGTAAGTGGTAACGGTTTAGACAGGGTGCATATTTTAGGTTGAATGCGAACAGTTGATTTTCTGAGCATAAATAATGTACACACGTAGATATGTTTGATACATTTAGCATTACGTTCATTTGACTAACATAGATTAATATAATGATAATTATCATTATGAATCGAAGCTCGTGTAATGTCAATACCATATATGTGAACTCATCTGAAATGTTGCAGAAATGTGTCCAGCTGGGTATTTCTCACGTGACGGTCTACAGCCTTGCAGTCTTTGTCCACGACATTTTTACCAGTCTTATCCCGGATCAGATACATGTTCAGAATGCCCATCATTCAGGATTACACTGACAGAAGGTTCAGATAGCTCCAACGCATGTACTGATTGTGAGTTAATGTAATGTAGATAGTTTGCAAAAGTTTGTTTCTAGATTGCTTCACTAATTTATTACTTCACCTACACCATGTTTTTATTTGCTATTTAAGTTACCAAAATGATGTAACATACACATAATACATAACATGTTCTATTATACAATATTTCTTGTCAAGTCCATTTTTGATAATACAACACTTAACGTTATATTTATTTTGTATATTGTATGAAACGATCTTAAATCAGTGTCACGTGTTCTCCTATATGCTCGTGTATATTAATGAAATTATTATTTTAGCTTCTTCACTATGCAACCCTAATCCATGTAACGGTGGATCGTGTATGGTGGTGAGGCATGACGTATACTGTAATTGTTCAGCAGGTATCATCAATTATCATTTAATATATACATGTACATAGATGTCGAAAGTGCCTACGTATATTTTACTTCTAGTATACCATAAGAGATAAAAATGAAAGTTGTTGAATATTGATAATTTGTGTTGATATCAAAGAAACATCTTAAATAACATTTACGCGTATACCTCATGCAAAAATAATGACCGTTTCACAAAGTTTGCATAAATAGAATCAAAATAGAACTATAATCAGAAAATATTTTCTTTATGTGATGTTATAGCCAGATTGAGTACCAACTGTATGTTTTCATTTGGAAGTAGGATACAACGTGAGTTAAGTTATTATTAGTTTCTGCATTTTTCTCGATATGTCATTAAATGCTACAAGGAACGGTTAACGTGTGGTGTGCCTTATGTTTATGCTATGTATTAGCCTAGATAAAACAAACGACAATAGCGTAAATACTTTTAAATATTTTAGTGATTATAGTGTTTATTAGTTAGCTTTTTAAACATTCCAGGGTTCACAGGAAGACTGTGTGAGACGAGTGTGTCACCCTGTGATGTGCATCCATGTCTTAATGGTGGTCATTGTATGGCCAGTGATCATACAACGTATACATGTACTTGTCAAGGTAAACATTCTACCAGTGAGGTACCCACAAGTTGAGAATATTAGTGTTCTTTACCTTTAATAACAAAATGAACATGTACTATTATAATCGAAATAAGATAAATATCGTACCTACCATTGATTTATGGACATATCATGCTTTGATAAATGGACAGGATATATTTGGGAAAATTTCATAGCAAGATGTATATATTCAAGATGAGTGTTTCTCTATCAAGAT
Source organism: Spisula subtruncata (assembly GCA_963678985.1). Lineage (NCBI taxonomy): Eukaryota > Metazoa > Mollusca > Bivalvia > Venerida > Mactridae > Spisula > Spisula subtruncata. The sequence continues at coordinate 47,900,716 of OY787668.1, forward strand.
ATGTGGTACAAAAGTTACAGAACGGACCACGTGAAACAGTTGCATAAATGATAAGTTTTAAAACTTGCTTCATGAAGTCTAATTTAAAGTTTACAACTTGTTTTAGAACCATATTCTGGTACAAATTGTGAAGAAGATGTCGATCATTGTACAGATGATGTGTGTGAGAATAATGGTACATGTATTGATCAGAATGGAGATTATATGTGCGCATGCGCATCACATTCTGGTTACCATGGAGACAAGTATGGAATATATATTTCAAATATTTGATGAATACATTGTTACTCTACAAATCCCTTTTCATAAATCTTAATTCTAAAATAAGATTAATCCATTTTAAATTGGCAACCCCGGTCGTTTAGCACGTGTTTCCGAACATTACCCTTTCAAATATGGTTTTGAAGCTTTCTCGGGAACCAAGAGGTGGAACAAAGCATCTCAACAGGAAACTGTAATGCTTTTAAGTGTTTAACATTTTCCAAAGTGAATTATCTAATCAAGAAAATAAGATGATACATATTTACATTGTTTTTTAAAAGCATTATGTAAAAGCTAAGAAACACTCAAACAACATCGAGTATGTTTTGAAAATTACAGAAATTATATATGAGCTGCACACACTTTCAACTTTAAAAGTCAAGATGTGTATGTTTTGGCTTACGATAGCCTCTATTGCATATATTATCTATTTTCCTCTTCAGATGTCAATATGAGCAATCTCCCTGTATTCGATTTCCTTGTCAAAACAACGGACAGTGTGAAGCACAGGGTTCATATAACAGAGTATGTAGATGTCCCGGAGGATTCTCTGGTGTAGATTGTGAATTCAATGAAGGTATACATGTTATATTCCATCAGATATATTCAATCAAAAGAAATTTTTGAGAAGAACATAACAACAACACGATATTACTATAAGTAGTATTTCAAAATAGTATTAAATAGAACTTTACAGTGTTTGTGATATCCACGAAATATTCAGTAGACACGACTTATAAGTACACGTGTAGTTGTTGTGCTTTTACCGTTTTCTGTGCTTTGCTGGTTTAGTTGAGTGCTGCCTTGCCTGTCGATTTCCTCATTTCTTGTAAGTACGGATTATGCATATTATTGACATGTCATACTACATTTGAATTACATTGTTCTGATGATTGTCTTTATAGTATTGTATATTTGGAGGATTTTTCAGAATTTACCAAACATAATATCACATATTTGTTCCAGATGAATGTGCGTCTAACCCGTGTATGAACAATGCAGCATGTACTGATGATGATAACATGTTTGTATGTACCTGTCCTCATGGTTATACAGGATTATATTGTCATCTGAGAAATAGAGAAGCAGTCTGTGACAGGAATGCTTGTATGACCGGTATAGAATGTATAGATAATTATGTGGCTAATTCTAGACATTGTATCTGCCACGCAGGATGGTACTACAGTAAGTCATACTGATACATTCAACCATATTTCAAACACATACTATGCTAGTGGTTATCAATAAATACAATAAATAATATGGAAACATTTGTGATAACATCGCAGAAAATCAGAATCACAAATGTTATATTAAGAATGTTTAATTCCCTTCATAGATGCTCCCTGGCAATACATGTAGGCTAGTTGTAGAGAGTTGAGTGTGACAGGTATAAGATGTGTACGGTATCAGGTACTATTCTAGGTCGCATAGATGAATGGACGCGTGGTGCTAAACAAATCTGGGTTATCTTTCTAAATTTAAATGTAGCTCAATTTGTGGAGAATCAAATCGATTGATTGATACCGGGAAACAATGATAGAACACATGTATTGAGGTCAAGTCTAAGAGATCCGATTGTACCTAAATGCTCGTCATTGACCTTTAAATATCATCTCTATACGGTTTTAAATAGGATAAAAATACATGGAGGACTCAGTGCAAAAGTATAGTATATGTCTACACTTAAACGAATTTCTAATTGGCCACCTAATGAAATATTATATTATGCGATATATTCCGTCAATATTTCTAAAATTGTGGTTATAATCATTCTACGCACTTATCTATCGATTTCAAGAAATAAATTACGCATGCATGTATAAAATCATCCATGCGGAACAGTTAGTGCAAAATGGCTTACGTGCACGTGGTTCACGTGCCCGCCATGTTTGATTTTTGAAATCAGTCAAAATGAATTTTCTATCGATTGGCTTAATAAAATGTATAAATACTGATGAGAATAAGTAATATGGAGCGCGCTGAGGCCGTTAGAATGACGAGTATCAGCACCAAAATCCAGACATGTGCGTCAAAACGTCTTTTTGTAAAAAGCGATATTTATAATAACGTGGTGTTTAGCTCGAATTACTGCGAGAAACATATTTTCTATCAATAACATTGGACAGTATCAGGATTTCGTTTATTTGTATTCTTCTAAAATCATTTTTGTAAAAACCAATTTATAAAAAACACGTGGCCAATCAGAAATTCGTTCAATGTATGCATGCATCTGACGTCATTAGCGCGTTCCACATGGCTTATTTTCACAAATTTTAGTGTTTAAAGAAAAGTCGATCTACAGGGAACAAATTTATACCAAAAACGATACTTTTCCAAGCTGTGCACGAGGCCAACGTGCAAAAAAGCAATTTCGCACCAACCGTTACACATGGATGATTTTGTATATGAATACGCCATTTCTTTCCAGAAATAGATAAGTAAGTGCGTGGAATGAACAAATAACACAGCCTAAGATTTATTGATATAATTTAACAGATGATATAATATTTTTTAGGGTGGCCAATTAGAAATTCGTTTAAGTGTATATATATATGGAGGTAGTAGTGCTCCGAACTATTATAACTACAAATTCAAAGGAATTAGTAGAATCGTTATTAGAATAAACATACGTATGATATATATTTCAGGTGATCAGTATCATGTGTGTGCTTTGTTTAACGATATATATTGTGAGAATGTTGATTGTGGTGATGATGGATCGTGTATAACATATGATGGAGGATATCATACCAAATGTCAGTGTTCGCCTGGTTATGCTGGTACACAATGTCACCTGAATGTTGATGATTGTATCTACTCACCTTGTAACAATGATGGCACTTGTGTAGACTCTGTGAATGATTATACCTGCTCCTGCCCTATCCTTGGAACTGGAGGTAATGCTATGTAACATGCCTAATTTATATTTCCAAATTTTAAATAATTGGTAATACGTGTATCATTGAACACATTAAAAAGTATAAAGCATACTAGTTTAGTATTTTAGTACATTTGGTAATGCTGTTTGATAACCATCAAACACAATATATGCATCTTCGAAGTTATACCACTTCCATTTGGGACCGGTTTAATCTGAACTTCGAACTTCTTGTAGCATTTACGGTTCTTTTCCTTGTACATCTTCGTGTTAGTAATGTGTGATCTAGGTCGGTGTTTTTCTTGTTTGTGTCTTACTTTGTTTGCCTTTCGTATCTTCTTGTTTCTATTGTGTGTGCCTTTCATGCCTGGCGTTTTGCATTAACTATTTTTCATTTGTCTATATACTTAACAACTTTTCTAAGTCCTCATTTTCAATGATCAGTAACTTTTGTATTATAAAAAGTAAAGTGACAAAATTTCTCAAATGAAGTTTATATATGACAGTCAAAATAATCCGTGTCAAAAACTGGCCATATGTCACATGGTTTGTTGGATCTGCGATGCACGTGCGTTTTTCGTTGTTTTGCCTCTAAGCATTTACACATGCATGAAATTTGTTCCAAACACTTCGAATTTATGTCCAAAGACGCATCACTTTTGAAAAACATTCGAAATTCAATCACGCTATAATAATTATGCGTCAGCTGATGTCAGAACCAAGACGTCATGTGACGTTTGTACGATGCAAAGTGTTATTTTCTGCCGACGTGTAAGAAAAAGTACCCAATACATCACTAGTTGATTGATTTTTAACGTAAACGTGTTTATAAGTATATAATGAAAAATTAACTTATTGTTTGTCAGATTTATAATGGTTGTTGTGAGAGAGTTTTGTATTAAAGTGACGTAATGACGTAAAATCGTGCTATTCGCAGACGTGACTGTAATTAGCGTTCAGACGTTAAAATCACTGAGACGATACATTCAACAATGTTCACGACTCGTGTCAATGACCGCAAGTGGAAAAATCAGATAGCATGTTGGTAATCAAATATAGCAAAATATGTATATGTGACTTTTACCTCCCTTGGTTGATATGTTAAAATTGTTTTAATTTTATAAATGCATATCAAAGTCAATTTTTTGTTATACAATTTTGCAGACATATTATTGACGCGTATTATTGCCAAATTTCATGGAGATATAAACATGGTTGGCAAAGTTATCTATGAAAATATAAGTGAGGACTTAGAAAAGTTGCTAAGTATATATCCACACAATACAATAACATTTTGTCTGGGTGAAGAAATTATTGAGCTTGAGATTTTTTATCTATGATGAAGCATTATTAAAACTAATGATCAGTGAAAACTGATCCAATGACATTAAAGTCATCAACTACGAAATACATGTGTATCCGTTTACTCTAGATGACCACCTTGTAATGCGAATATTATCATTTTATATATTTACTCCACCTAGGTCCAATATGTGAAGACATTGTAGATGGATGTTTGGCCTGTGTACCAGCCAATACTCTGGCATGTACTGACAGACCGAATAGTTATACATGCTATTGTAAGCCGGGATATTTTGGAGAAAATTGTCAGGTATAACATCAACAAATCGAATCGAAATTCATTATGACGCTTTGAATGCCCCTCTCTTCCAATAAACAAAACATCACTAAAATAATATAAACAAAATTTGTAAACCATTATGTACATAAAACGGTTTGTCTCTCATAGGAAATTAGCATTTGATATGTTGAAAAATAAGCGACTCAGTTTCAAATTTTCGGGCTCCTGTCCTTCTTCAGGATTTATTTCCTTCTGCATAAATTCAAGTAGTATCCATTTTTTTTTCATGATGTTTTGAAACTGAATCGCTTATTTTTCCACATATTAAACCATTATGATTCTCTAATCTAAAACTTATATACCCGGACATATCTTTCCAGAATGCTGATCATCATTTTATGCTGAAGTCTTTTTATATAAACTTGTGAAATATGTTAAAAACTATGAAAGTGGCCAGTAAATGCAAAGGGTTCTCACAAATAAGAGACTAATATATATTACCTATTAATAATACCATCTTCACAAGACGATTCCTCCCGAAAAGTTCAGAAAAACAAATCAGCATGCGAGCACATATATCATTACATAAATGATGTGACATTTCTAACGTAAAAGCACAACATGGAAAACTGTCTGACCATTCCTGTAAAACAGAGAGGCAGCGCGTTGATGACAATAAATAAACATAATTTCCAACTAATTCTGAATCCATGTTTTTCTCGTATGATCAGAATATTGTTCCAAGTTGTGAGTACTTCCCGTGTCAACATGGAGGCTCGTGTACAAACCTAGACTCACCAGAGACTCACATTTGTATATGTCAAGGTTCGTGGACTGGGAATAACTGTGAGGAGGAGTTAGATATATGTACATCCGGTGGTACATCTGGTGAACGCTGTATGAACGGTGGAACGTGTATCAGTACAAGTCGTGGATATGTATGTGAGTAAGTATAAACATTCAGTACAAGTTATGGATATGTGTGTGAGTATAAACATTCAGTACAAGTTGTGGGTATGTGTGTGAGTAAGTATAAACATTCAGTACAAGTCGTGGATATGTGTGTAAGGATAAACATCCAGTACAAGTTGTGGATATGTGTGTGAGTATAAACATTCAGTACAAGTTGTGGGTATGTGTGTGAGTAAGTATAAACATTCAGTACAAGTCGTGGATATGTGTGTAAGGATAAACATCCAGTACAAGTTGTGGATATGTGTGTGAGTATAAACATTCAGTACAAGTTGTGGATATGTGTGTGTGAGTAAGTATAAACATTCAGTGCAAGTCGTGGATATGTGTGTAAGGATAAACATCCAGTACAAGTTGTGGATATGTATGTGAGTATAAACATTCAGTACAAGTCGTGGATATGTATGTGAGTATAAACATTCAGTACAAGTCGTGGATATGTGTGTGGGTAAGTATAAACATTGAGTACAAGTCGAGGATATGTGTGTGAGTATAAACATTCAGTACAAGTCGTGGATATATGTGTGTGGGTAAGTATAAACATTCAGTGCAAGTCGTGGATATGTGTGTGGGTAAGTATAAACATTCAGTGCAAGTTGTGGATATGTGTGTGTGTAAGTATAAACATTCAGTACAAGTCGTGGATATGTGTGTGTGTAAGTATAAACATTCAGTACAAGTTGTGGATATGTGCGTGAGTATTAACATTCAGTACAAGTCGTGGATATGTGTGTGAGTGAGTATAAACATTGAGTACAAGTCGTGGATATGTGTGTGTGAGTATAAACATTCAGTACAAGTCGTGTATATGTGTGTAAGTAAGTATAAACATTGCTCATTTTTTAACATCATTTCCATGTATGCAATTTCGTTGGGTTTCTGCTTTTGTTGTATTTCACATTTAACTTCACATCCAATTTATACCATGCGTAATATGTCTATTTTGTCCCCGAGTATAATGTCTTGATAAATAAACACCTATTTTGAACGGCTAATATTAATCAATTCCTAACTAACCAAACGTATAGATGCTACCTGTCTTATTGTCTTCTATCTATTAACTGTTTGTTTTCGATATGTCATACTGCGTTTTTGTATTGTAGGTGTCCGTATAATTATATTGGTGAACATTGTGATGAGCTGTATGATCAATGTAACAGAACCAATCCCTGTGTAGGTGAGAGTAGTGAATGTGTGGATACACAATGGGGAATACAGTGTAGCTGTGAACCAGGTAATATAACATTGTAATAAAGTTGCACAGGAAGAATCCATTTAGTATTACAATGTTACACAGGACGATTATACTCAGTATTACAATGTTGCACAGGAAGAATATACTTAGTGTTACAATGTTGCACAGGAAGAATATACTTATTGTTACAATGTTGCACAGGAAGAATATACTTAGTATTACAATGTTGCACAGGAAGAATATACTTAGTATTACAATGTTGCACAGGAAGAATATACTTAGTATTACAATGTTGCACAGGAAGAATATACTTAGTATTACAATGATGCTAACCCTAACCCTAATACACACTGAAATTTCAGCAACATCACAATTTAGTTAAAAAAAACTTTTGTTCATAAGTTCTATACAATATATTTGTAGTTTTGTATGAAATATCAAGTTAGAAGACTTGGTTCTTGCAACAGCCAATTTTATGGTCATGTGATACGTCTAACGGTATATTTACATATTTGCAACCTACTTAATATAACACACACGAGGTCCGTCTGTGAATCTGACGAAGTACGTGTTATTGTTGTACATTGTTAACAATCGACAAACCTAATCCACCTGATTCATACGGGCCTCCTAAGTATCGTTTTCATAACAGTAATGTCAATCCCGACGATCACGGAGTGTAACGTTAAATAATTGATCATAAATCATCAATGGAATACCAGATTACCTTCCTGCATTACACTGTTCATGTGCATGTAATTTCAATATACTGGTATAATAATGAATAAATGTCTTGTAATATGTGAATAAAATTATCGAATTTGGAATGGGAGTAGGTAGGAAGTTATTGTAGTTCAGTGTAATGTTTTACCAAAATCTGATGATGCGGTCACTTCAGTGCTAGGCGCTGTCGCCGTTGGGGTTGTGGGTTCGAATCCCACCCAACCGGGTGAGGGTTAATATGCGATTTTTATATATCTGATGAATAGATTTTCAGAAATGTTACAAAAACACGATTTTTTCTATCGCAAACTAGCTATAACTGTCTGTATCTAGTATACACGCGTAGCACATTCATTGTATGTTGTATAATATGCAAAATATAGAAGTACATTACATTACCTTATTTTAACTTGACGCCGGTAAACATGAATAAACATACATGGCCTTGTCCATTAGCAGTCACTAATGAACTGTTTATTTCTGAGGTTTGTTTTCCCTTATGTCTAAGATACAATGTCTATATATGTACATTAATTAATATGGTATTTACAAACCTATGGTGGTCATACCAGGCGTAAATTACCAGGTGGTAGCCCTTCAAGGTTGTATTACTTTATACGGTGTTTGGCTTTAACCTCAAATAGCATTGTAGTCTATCAGTATGTACAGAAACCTTGTGTGAAGTCAAAAACAAGGACACAAGCGGCAATGTATTAGATGAAAGGTCCAGCAGTGAGGAATGGGGGACATATCTTGTTGGTAACAGTACATGATGTGAAATGTATACTTTTGTCTTATAAAAATATCGCTATGAGTATAAGCAAAAGTAACACAATACAATGTATATGTTTGAAAATTGTCTGTAACATTGCACGTTTGTATTCCAGCTGTTATGTTTCATTAGTATTGCACACTATTATAACGTAATTGAAATTCTAGCAACATTAATAAATGTGTAATAACTAATTAAACTTATATAAACTGACAATAAATACTAAAATGAATGTTTTATAACATTTAAACACTTTTTTGACAGAGGAAATATTGCTTTTATAGGTTACAGCGGGGACAGTTGTGAGACCATGTTGTGGTACTGTGCCGACAATACTTGTCACAATGGAGGAACATGTGATGTTATAAACAATGTCGGCATAGTTTGTGCATGCTTGCCTGGTAACATTATACTGTCACATAAAGCTGAGTTTTGGCGCTAACTTTAGTCTGGTCGGATTCGATGATCTGTGCATGTCTGATTTGTCCAGTCAACAAAAGCCCTCATTTTCGATGGAATTGTTTCAAGATGTGCAGTATAAACAAGAACAAAAGCATACACAGTCTAGATTCAATTTGTCCATAGTTTCGATGATTCTAGGTGAGCTCTAGTTGGCGCTAAAACTCAGCATTTGTATGCTTGTATCAATGGGTATCCATATCGCACAGTCAGTGACTTAGGCATGTGCCGTGAAAATGTAATAAAGGAAATAATTTCAAAAGCAATGCATCTGAATACAATAATTGAAGTTTGAATCTTTTAAATGTGCATTTTATGCGACATTTGGAAAACATACACATGGTAAATTTTATGATATAGAATTTAAGTAGGTGTACATAAGATAATTGACTTTATGTTTGACGAAAGACTTCGATACCCTTTGTTTTCACTGTATTTCATGGTGTTATACATTACTTAATTTTTTTAAATGAATTAAAAAGCATGCATTAATACATCGAATTATTGTAAACATTATTTGTGGTTAGGCCACAATAAATTAATTGTTACATGTATAATTGCAACAAAAGTATTTTTAAAATTGGAGAGTGGAAAGGATATTCATTTTAAACAAATGGTGCTGAGTTTGATTTTAACTAGTGTGATATCCAGTTTGATATTGTTGGAAAAGTGAACTTATAGTGATTGTTTCAAAGAGCAACATGACAAATAAGAAAAACAGACGGAATAGATGGTACTGGTAGGCTAGTAATTTATTTATTGCGGCTGAACTAAAAACTATCCAGTATCTTTAAATTGGATTTATGAGTCCTTCCATTACGATAGTTATCAAAGTGATACGATTGCATGATTCTTAGTTGCATTACGACAACATATTTTTATTCTAGGACATCAGTTACATTACAAATAATAAAATAATTATAACATTTACGCATGATATAAAACACTTAACATTTCTACAAATCCCCACATGGGAAATGAAACACAATTTGTACTTCTTGTAGGTTATGCTGGTATTGACTGCAGTATAAACATAGATGAATGTTTAACTACGGATTGTCCGGAGAATGCTGATTGTGTTGATGGTATAAATGAAGCTGTGTGTGTATGTCATGATGGAAAGGTTGGAGAATCGTGTGAGAAAGGTAGGCTACTGAAATAATCACTAGTTTGCATGTTGTTTTTACTTTTCGTCAATTGATTTCTGTTCGGTTGTACCATTTCTTCACTTGAAGTTTGTACCTTGGTCTGCTCGTGTTTTTATAATAACCAGTAACACATCCCGTGTATGTCCTCTTTGTTCATGAATGAATATGGTTGTTTCGTTACTTAACTTCATAAGCCTGTATGTTGGTACTGGTCTCCAAATTGCAACTTTGTAGACTTCTTTTTTAACACGGATAAACTTGAGTAATGAACTAAATTTATATCATTTATTCGCAGATATTGACAGAACTTTTGATTATTTGATACAACCATCCAGAGATTGTGCAGAACAGTTTGTTCATCCTATGTACACCATGGACAATGCTGCTTTCACATTGTTCGTCTGGGTTCGTGCTACGGTGGTGAATGGAGCTAACTCAATCATATCTCTGTTCGGTGTTTCCACGAGGTACGTGAACCATATGACTGTCGATATTAGTTACAGTCGCTTTAATAAAGAATAACTTGTTAGTTGGTAAATGGGAGTAAGTTCTAGCCAGTTAATAAGTAAGTAAGTAAGTAAGTAAAGACTTTAGTTAATGAGAATACACATTGTGTTTCCCAAACCTTCCATATGTACGTCATTTCGATTTGTTCATTTATTATTAGTTTGTAATTTCTCGCTCCTTAATCTTTCTGAAATTATATAGAAATCTAGATAGTTTGATTTTTGAGTGTAGTGATTTTTGCTATTTATTTTCTCCAATCGTCTTTTTTCAGTGATACACTAATATCAGAGTGGCAGTACAGACTACAGGTTGGTAGTCAACGTGTAAGATTTGATCTACGCCAGGGTTTGGATTCTCAAACTGCTCATTTTGAGAATAACAATATTGGTGATGGGTTGTGGCATAAGGTAGCTGTAACATGGAGTAATGAAGATGGATTTCTGTCAGTTTATATAGATAATGTTTATGACAGTGGAATGGTACTTGGTGCAGGAAGACAATTCAGCAGCTTGTAAGTCTAACTACAGTTATATATCATTACCTGCATATTTCGATGGCTTAGAATGAGAAGGTCGTAATTACTACTTACGACCTTATAAGGATCATACATATTTGAAATCTGCATCATAAGGCGCTTCTTCATGAAATTGTCATGTTGACCAAAATGAAGTTTTAAAAACTTGTTTCCCATAGGTAAAGAGTAAATTACAGACAGTATTCTCTTGTTTTCTCAATATATCGATTTTGTAGTTACGACCTTCTCATTCTAAGCCAGCGATTTGTTAATATACTTTTAATGGTCGTGTATTGTTGTTGTGTGGGACAGTGTTAAATATAAATTTGTATTAAGAATACAGATGGTACGCTCTATGTACATGTATATATCTTGAGTTGATTGTTAGACGCTGTCACGGCTTCTGTATTGTTTACGAATAATAGTATTTGAGGGTACATACTATCATTCGTTAAGTGGAAATTAAGTGTAAGTCCCTATATAATATTTCTTAAATCCAAATGTAATCAATAGAGTTATCAAAGAGCAGTTATTCCATTTTTACAAATTTAAGTACGAATAAGAAACTAGAACTGTTATTTTAAACACATTTCTAACACAACCAGTAAGTTTACACATGACTTGAAGGTCTGCATGAATCAACAATTACAGTTTGGTCAAATAGCACGATAGTTTTGCACTAGTGATTCTATCTACTTCTATCCAAACACGTTACTATGCTTTTTCCACGAGGAAGACTGGTAAAAATTCACCATTTGTTAAAAATTGTAGGCATATTGTGCCGCTTTTTATCAACATTTTAAACACCCCTATGATTTTAAGAATAATTTGTCATTGAATAAAGTTGGTGTGTTTCAGTGGTTATGTTGTTCGTGATGTGTTTCAGTGGTTATGTGGTTCTTGGTGAAGATTCTGACACTCCGTTTATAGGAAGAATGAGCCGCATCAACCTTCTTAATGAACGATTAAGTGAACAGGAAGTTTCTAAATATAGCAGAGCATCATCCAGTGTACCCAACATTCTCCCTGATGTAAGTGTTTGGAGTTCTGATTTTTATCGACATATACTTAACAAATAATATACCGAAGCTAAGTATTTGGAGAATCCCCATTAGAGTTCCTACTTAGACTTCTCTCCGTCAAATATGTCCGGAATACATTAAATGTGTGTTTGGTGAACGTATAATTTATTGGTTCAGGTAATAACTCACACAGTCATATCGGATTAAGTTTGCAGAGTCCTCTGCCTGCGGTCAATATGCGATATAAATAAGAAGAGAATATGTAAATGAGGTATAATATTTACTTATAGGCGATATACATTTTGTTTAGACAATTAGCATCTGAGTTAGCAAGTTGCTAAAGTCATTCATCTGATTCATTGGTCAAGTTACACGATCTGGTTGGTTGCACTAATTGTGTTTTTTATATCCAATACAGTCATATAGCGAGCATGTATATGTCTAAGTAATACAGTAATGAATCTTTAAGTTCGCATGAGCTTATTTTAATTTATCACACCATCAACTGTGTTATCCAATGTTTTAATGTTATATGTTATATTACTACAGACTATTCTGCAAGCTGCCTACAGACACACATTTACGAGTGACTTTAGCAAGAACAATTGTTTTACCACAGCACTGTGCAATGATAGAGCTTTTAATGGTAAGCCATTACTTCATATGTTTTTCATACTTACTTAACTGTCTTCTAATGCTATTGATATGTAAATATCTTACATTAGCAAATATGTCGCTATGCACTTTTTGACGATGGTACGTGTATCATAATATTGACTTGTATATGTTATGCCTTATGTTCGAAATAAGCTATCTATGTTAGTCAATCAGAAGGCCAAACTTTAATAGTTAAGATGCATAATAATACCTTTTTAAACAATGTAGAAAAGAAGCCTAGAATATACTAATGGCCCCTATTTGTTTTGAGATCTAATGTTTTAGTGACGTTGAACATAACTTACTCTTGGAAGGCCAAACTTTAATAGTTAAGATGCATGATAATACATTTTTAAACAATGTAGAAAAGAAGCCTAGAGTATACTCATGGCCCCTATTTGTTTTGAGATCTAATGTTTTAGTGACGTTGAACATAACTTACTCTTGGACACATACATACATTTATCCCGAATGAAGTGTCATAATGACTTTGATTATGTTACATATTTTAGCTGATGAATATTCGAAGTTAATGTTGATTTTATTTGTATTGAAAAGTAATGTTACATGGGTTATGTGATTGAATGCATTTGCAACCTCTGGTTGTTTATATAATTGCTAGAGTACATGTACATGTATGTTGAATTATAGTTATGATAGGACATGTTATATTTTAGCATCAATGTTACCAAGTGTATCTGTATGTACATCTGATACATTATATACTGGTGAAAGAATATCAACGCCTGTATGGGAGACACCAGTATTCCTGCAAACAATTCCCGAATCTCGTGAGTCTACAACAATATCCGGAGGTAGGTACATACATGTCTTATATTTATCACTTATTTTTCCGTAGGTGTAACTACAACTTTGAAAATATGATATGACGCGTATTTCGTAAAATACTGTTAGTATATTTGGAATAAATGATTACTATCAGTGTGTATATGAGTGTTGGTATTCATGTATGATAAATAGCGAATGTTTTCTGTTAATAAACCAACAGACATAATGCTGGTGGTGCTGGTTTGCCACTAAGGCAATCATTACCAAAGCACATCAATGTTTAAATCATTACCAAAGCACATCAATGTTTAAATCATTACCAAAGCACATCAATGTTTAAATCATTACCAAAGCACATCAATGTTTAAATCATTACCAAAGCACATCAATGTTTACATCATTACCAAAGCACATCAATGTTTAAATCATTACCAAAGCACATCAATGTTTAACATATGCAGCTAGTCACTCCACTTAATCCCATGTCTTCCCTTTTTTGGTTTGTAGATTTTCGTAACGTTTACTTGGGTCGTCTCCAATTGTTCTTAACTGGCGTTGTCCATTTGATAAAAACCTGTGGGATAAAATCTAACACATTCTTTTTTGTAGTGACTTATGCATATCCAACCCTTACAGTTTAACGAAATATCATTCATTTAAAAACATTCTAAATGGTCATGACTTGTACCATATAGGTGGTGAACATATGATAATTTTGTCATTTCATTACAGAAACAGTGATGAGCTGGGGAAGCTATGGTATTGGTGAAGCTGAATATTCTGTGGATGGCGATGCTGCTGTTTGTACATTCAGATTGTATAATAAACGTTAGTACAAATATATAACATGATAAACATATATTTGCAGTTGTTGCGCAATGTAGCTTGCTTAGTTATACTTTAAGCAGCTACCTAAAAAAAATACAGAATAGTAATTGTAATTGATTAAATATTGATTGGGAGTAGTCAAATACACAACGTATTAGCATAATTATATAATATAGGTACATAGTTTTGGAATTTAATGATATCGGTTGCTGTCAGACGAACGGACTCAAGATAACTGCAAGTGGTTTGTTTGCATTTTCTATACTTTGTGACAATGTGTTTATTATGAATATATAAACAGGTACGAGATGTTCGGACCCCATTGTTCCCTCTGGTGTATCCATGGAGTGTCAAACATTGAACAATAATGAAGGTAAAAGTTGTGAAGTTTCGTGTAAAAACAACAATGAGGAACTATCTGAGGAGGCACCTGTATATTACACTTGTAGTAAATATGGAATGTGGAACCATGACAACATGGATGTTAGATATCAACTGCCACCGTGCTCAGGTAAGAATCTTTATTTTCAGATATGAGAATAACACTTATAGCATGATGATTTAGCATGTTATACATGTACATAAAACTGATACTTATTTCTTAAAAATCATGAAATAGTGTGTATTGCACCAATGATACGAAACATGCAATTTCATTAATGTCAACCGATTGTAATCGTTGTTGGCATTAATTGTCTCTGTTACAATATGACCGGATAGCAAACCCAAGACACCCCATTATTATATGAATTATATAGAACCTGATTAAGTCAATTGTCAGCCATATTGAACCGTAATACCTGTCAAAATTATCGGATTAAAAATGTTGCACTCACTTAAACTATGTGTTGTATTTTACAGCCTCGGTTACGCCACAGAACAATTTATCCGTGCATCTAGAGTATAACACAACACAACCATGTGACAATGACGTCATTTCTGAACTTGACCTTGAAATAAAGAATACAATCAAAGATATGAACACAGACTGGTATAACGGTTTCTGTAGAAGCCAGTATGGAGATGTGGACTCAGAGTGTGATGTTGTGGAGGTTATGGTGTGGTGTCGAGAGGATAATGTTGCTGCTGTTGATATCACATTCCCTTATCTAGAGTAATGTCATCTTTTATACATTTGATAACGTTGCCATTGTGAAGTATTGTTCAATGTCATCAATTATACATTTGATAACGTTGCCACTGTGAAGTATTGCGCAATGTCATCATTTATAGATTTGATAACGTTGCCACTGTGAAGTATTGCGCAATGTCATCATTTATACATTTGATAACGTTGCCACTGTGAAGTATTGTACAATGTCTTCTTTTATACATTTGATAACGTTGCCATTGTGAAGTATTGTACAATGTCATCATTTATGCATTTGATCACGTTGCCACTGTGAAGTATTGCGCAATGTCATCATTTATACATTTGATAACGTTGCCACTGTGAAGTATTGTTCAATGTCTTCTTTTATACATTTGATAACGTTGCCATTGTGAAGTATTGTACAATGTCATCAATTATACATTTGATAACGTTGCCACTGTGAAGTATTGTTCAATGTCATCATTTATACATTTGATAACGTTGCCACTGTGAAGTATTGTACAATGTCTTCTTTTATACATTTGATAACGTTGCCACTGTGAAGTATTGTACAATGTCATCATTTATAGATTTGATAACGTTGCCACTGTGAAGTATTGTTCAATGTCATCATTTATACATTTGATAACGTTGCCACTGTGAAGTATTGTACAATATCTTCTTTTATACATTTGATAACGTTGCCATTGTGAAGTATTGTACAATGTCATCATTTATGCATTTGATCACGTTGCCACTGTGAAGTATTGCGCAATGTCATCATTTATACATTTGATAACGTTGCCACTGTGAAGTATTGTTCAATGTCTTCTTTTATACATTTGATAACGTTGCCATTGTGAAGTATTGTACAATGTCATCAATTATACATTTGATAACGTTGCCACTGTGAAGTATTGCGCAATGTCATCATTTATACATTTGATAACGTTGCCATTGTGAAGTATTGTACAATGTCTTCTTTTATACATTTGATAACGTTGCCATTGTGAAGTATTGTACAATGTCATCAATTATACATTTGATAACGTTGCCACTGTGAAGTATTGCGCAATGTCATCAATTATACATTTGATAACGTTGCCACTGTGAAGTATTGTTCAATGTCATCATTTATACATTTGATAACGTTGCCACTGTGAAGTATTGTACAATGTCATCATTTATACATTTGATAACGTTGCCACTGTGAAGTATTGTTCAATGTCATCATTTATACATTTGATAACGTTGCCACTGTGAAGTATTGTTCAATGTCATCATTTATACATTTGATAACGTTGCCACTGTGAAGTATTGTTCAATGTCATCATTTATACATTTGATAACGTTGCCATTGTGAAGTATTGTACAATGTCTTCTTTTATACATTTGATAACGTTTCCATTATGAAGTATTGTGCAGTGTCTTGATTTATACATTTGATAACGTTGCCACCGTGAAGTATTGTGCAATGTCTTGATTTATACATTTGATAACGTTGCCACCGTGAAGTATTGCGCAATGTCTTCATTTATATAGTTGATTGTGCAATGTATTCATTTATACATTTGATAACGTTGCCACTGTGAAGTAGTGCGCAATATCTTCATTTATACAATTGATAATTCGATATTACCATCACTTATCTTAAGCAATTCTTTCTTTTGTACATGCGTACGTTTTACTGCTTTGCTCTTGTGTGTGTATAACAACATTTATCATGTGTAGTGCCTCTAGTATTAGATGGCTTTTGCAAACGAAATTAGGTCACCATGAGGTCATTTGGTGTATGATGTGGTCTGGTTAGATACTAGCAACCATTTTTGAATGGTGGAATGACATTCGTATGATAGTGCAGTTTTGTATGCAAGCTAGTAGATTTGGTACTAACCTTTTATTTAATGATTCTTGGATGATAATGTTATCAAATTGTAGGGATACAGTTGGGTCAGCATCGAACCAAGTCCTTCCGCAAGATGCATTCAAATTAGCTTATAGAGATTGGAGGATGTTTGAGTTTCAGTCTGTAAGTTATCATAATTTAAAGACATTTCTTATTCATTCCTTGTACATATTTAAAAAAGGGGTTTGGGGAATAAGTTTGTTACCCATTTCTGTTTTTTATGAAAAATACACTATTGGAAAAGAAATGCTTCTACACTGTGATTCAGTCAATGAATATATTTTTAGTTATTGCAACTGACTGGTAACGAATACAGGTGTGTTTGTTGTATAAGGGAAACAACTAGGAGTTCTTCATAGTGAAAAAGTGAAAGGGTGTTTCTTTTTGGAAATCACCAGATGCAACCAGATTTGATATAAATTCGTTGTCCAACTGATACTATTAGATATTTCATCAAGTAAAGAAAGGTGCAGTTTAATTGTAAATGATATCGTATAGATGTTTGGTAGTCCATGAGGAACATTTAATTATTGTATCAAATGTTTGTAAATCTTGGTGTCGAAGGGCTGCAGTAAAACACTTGTTTGACATGTACATGTGGTCTAAATGAAGCAACTAGCTACTATATCAAATGATATTATAGTTTAAGGAAAGAAACAAAATATATACACTTATATTGAAGCTAACATTGTGTAGTCTAGGGATGTATAATCGTTTGATATAAAAGTTGATAGTATATCATGTAGGTAGAAGAGCCGGATCATGCGGCGTTTACTTTCGGTGTTGTCAAGACCTGTCCTGTTGGGTATCAACTGTTACAGGAACAATGTGGTTTGTATTATGTTCTATGAAACATCTGTCAAATAGTTATAAAATATTAGAACATTCGACAAAATGACTCAATAACAACATGCTTAATGTATCAAAACTACAGTTGTGTTTCGCATTTCTACACCGTTGTGAATAGCAAAAAGTTGTATTTTTGTGGAAATGGACATCTTATTGTTATTGTTCGTGGTCATCGAATTCCAAGTTAAGAGTTCAGAAAAATAATATAATTCATGGCTTTATATAGATGCATTTTGATTAAGTGTATCGTCCCAAAATATGAACTCTTGTATATGACTGAATCAACCCATTGATATATTAGAATCTACTCATAAATTAATAAAAACACTAAATGTTACTGTGTACAATAACAAACACGTATATGAATAAGACACTCAAGTACAGGGTGATCATTAATATATGGTAACATAAATAATGTTAATATATTTTTCAGATTTAATGATAGAGTAGTGGTTTGACCCTTATTTAAAAGCTTATGGCTCGAAGTTTTTGTAAGATATAGACAATAAATGCATGCTATGTGGATATTCAGCCAAAACGTCATCGATCAGTGATTCCAGGAATTTTTGCGATCTGGAATAATTTTGCTGAATACCACGTTTACATTTGACCCCTACACTACCGGACTTTGACCCCTTGACTTTCTGATCATGTGAATGGCCGAATGATGGATTGTATAATACAAAAGCAATATATCTGATTGATTTGAAAACAACAATACTGTCATATTTGAAGCATAAATGGGTAAAATGCAAGATATTAATTGGTAATTTACGACGTCATTTGATGCTGATTTTGACCGTTTTTCAGAATTAAGGAAAATGCTTCAAACGTCGGCTAAGAAAATAATATTTGACATTTGAAAATCTTTTATGTCCTGAATAAAACTTACATGCATATGTTAAATCATGGCATATAACAACACATATTATCTTAAAAACTGACAAAGTTATTAAAGTTATTTATGTTACCATATATTAATGATCACCCTGTATCTCCATTATTCAATATGTGTTCGTAGTTTTCCTATAATAAGGTCATTGAAATCGGTCCAAGTCGGTTCTATGAATGGTTCAAAATGAATACAAGTGTCTGGATCCCTACTCATCAATTGTACATTAGCAACATATTTCAACAGGTGACCAAGTGTTGACGTATTAATCTCCGCGACAAAACGTGACCGACCACATGGCTAACCATATTGTCACCCCAATACATAACGACCTACATACATATAATATTCAACGATGCCAGGCTGGCGTGTAAATTTATCTTTATACCTATCAGGATGAGATGTGATAACAAATAAACACTTTTATATTTCACCAGACATTATTGATAATGGATTAACCTAGTTTGTTACAGTATACCATATGCTTGGTTTTCAGTATTATGTGGTAGTGGATTGTACTATGATATGGACACAGCTACATGTACACGTTGTCCGACAGGTACATACCGTACTGTATATGATACTACATCACCAACATCACAATGTACACCATGTACAGGTAGTGATACAACATCTAACACAGGATCACCAGCTGCAGGATATTGTCATGGTAATAGTAGTTACATAACTAACAGACGTGTGTCCATAATAAAGGATAGATGTTATACAATTTAGATTACTTGGGTGTGTGGTGAGCCCTATTGTTTATCGATCTTAGCACATGAAAGCATGTTTCCTTGTTGGTTCTGATAATGTTTATTAAGAAATGGAGCTAAATGAGCTATGCACAAATGGTCTCAAGCATGTAGTTGGTCGCCACTACCGTATATATTGGGCAAAATCTCATAATTTCATTTGACGTTATGAATTACAATTGCATATGATTTATATAAAGTTCTACCACTTATTTCATTCTGTAAATTACTTATTTGTAAACAATGATTACCACGCGGTCTGCCGATGAAAACCATAATGTTTATGTGTGTTAAAGAGACTGTCCATAGTTATAGTTATAAACAGGGGTGCCACTAAATAAGTGATTACTTTAATTTCCAGTCTCATGTTTCCTTGGCAACTATTATAACGAGGAGAATAGTACATGTATGGTATGCCCGGTGGGATTTTACAATGATGTGATTGGATCCTTAAGCTGTACACCATGTTCTATAGATAAATCAACACGGTATCAAGGTAGCACTAATGAAGAGCAATGCATATGTAAGATATATTCAAACTTTGATTTCACTTTGAACCACACGATTTACGATGCACTAACAGTTAATTCATTCAACATTTTGAACATGCATAATGTCTAGACTAAAATGCTTGGAGAGAGTGGAGGCAGCATTCACTCAACTTAATAAGCCGAGCACAGAAAACATGGACGACATCCCATGTCACAAATACACGACACAGTACACATATATAACCGAATGAGAATATGTTCATAATTCCCAAGTTAACATGTGTGCTTTACGGCTGTATCCCCTAATGCACTACATACATTCATTATTCTTTTAAGGAATTATTAAGTGTGTACACGCAGCATCTTTTCATATGTTTCAATGTTTTTTGTGTTCGTTATTTCAGTACTTACAGAATTGTATACTACCACAAGCACTACCGATGCCCCATGTAAGTTAAATAAGTTTTCACTTAAAATACAAGAAACATATATCAGTTTGATGCCCAAATGATAGATTGTTTTATTGAAAATATATTAGACTTGTGAAATAAAGAATTTACCTACTTACTTACTACTTACATACTAGATATCAAATGTAAATTGCCAAATGTTTTACAAAGAAACTCTACAGTTGTCCATTTAGGACTTCGTGCTTAACATATACTGGTTGTGTAAGGGCTGATCATGAAAGTAACTGTCTTAATTCCTGACACTTAATGATATGATCCAGTGTAGGTGATTTCCAACTTTTTTCCGCTTGCTTCAATTTTAACTTAATGCGGTCTATAGTTTATGTAGTTTCGGTATTGATCGTCCGTTGACAATGGCTAACACCCAGTCCTCCAAATTCCTCAATGTCATTTGACCGAAACATTGATCATGAGCATTGCTAAATATATTACCTTAATTTTACACGTTATTATTTTCAGCTGTGGGTGCAAGCACTGAAGAGGAGTTGTCCCCTGGTGTTATAGCTGCGATTGTCCTGTCTGTGTTGATCACCATCACTTTACTGTTACTGTTCATATTCCTGTGTGTTACTAATCGCTGTAAGTACCGCCAATGTTTCTAGAATTACCAATGAACAAGAGATAAACGAATTGTTATTATATATCAGTATTGTAGCAAACTAGTAGTATAAATGTAGATAATGTAGGCTTGGCAAAAGAACACACAGTGTCGTATTGCAGATAGAGTGCATTTCAAAATCGATTGGTCGTTTTTAATGACGTGAACAGATTGTATGCCTGGTGGTGTTGGTTTTTTTTTCAGTTTCATACATACTAGTATTATAATTGTTACTGCCGAACAAGAAGGTAGTACCCAGCAGAAACAACAAAGTTTAAATTTACAGATAAAACAACATAAGAAAAACAAGACACAAAATCAAGATAATGTGCCATCGTCCAACGCATATTTAAAAACATGTCATTAAGACAACCACAAAGATGGCGCTAGAAAACGATACTGCAACAAAACACGAAAACCCATTGTTTTATTTGCATTTTATGTTTCTTGTTTAATTGACAGTACCTTGTATGAGAGGTGATAAGAAGATTGCACCTGCAGCAACATCTATGAAATATGTAAACAGGTATGTTTAGTCATTGTACGTTAATTGTTTCAATGGTGACAATGTGGTTTTAACTTTATCACACATATCCTTAGTCAAAGCGCTCCTGATAGAGTCACAATGTTCAAGGCCTGATCATAATAAATATTGATAAAGTGATCACTCCGTCACCATTGTGTGCGCAGAATGAGTTACATTATACAAATGGTCTTAAAATGACTACCATTCAACCTTATTTTTGTATTTACTAAAACAAGATTTAACTATGACTTAAACATACAGAATCAAAATCAAGTTATGCTTTATCCCTCATGAAATACTCGTATGTTAAATTGCTACACTGTATTATTACAGATACGGGGAGACAAACATGAAGTACATAAACTTCCGGTTATCAGATTTGCGTGACCATAAAAGCAAGGACACTATTCCAATGTATAATACACCGGAACCTGCAGCATCCGAGACCACCATTCCATCACATGATAGTATTGCTGTACAAGTTCCCGTCTTCATGGAGGTACTCGGTGGAACGTAAGTTAAAGTTTCATAAAACATATCACTATTTTAATTTAACTCCGTTAAAACTTTATTGCAAAGCATCCACTTATTCTGTGCTATTATTTCTGGTTTCTGATGGTCAACTTGCTATGTAAACATTTCTGATTGTAAATTCACCGACTAGCTCTGTGAATCTATAAACATTTCTCTGATTGTAAAGACATCAATTTTCTCTGTACACATTTCTGATTGTAAATTCACCGACTAGCTCTGTGAATCTATAAACATTTCTCTGATTGTAAAGACATCAATTTTCTCTGTAAACATTTCTGATTGTAAATTCACCGACTAGCTCTGTGAATATATAAACATTTCTCTGATTGTAAAGACATCAATTTTCTCTGTAAACATTTCTGATTGTAAATTCACCGACTAGCTCTGTGAATCTATAAACATTTCTCTGATTGTAAAGACATCAATTTTCCCTGTAAACATTTCTGATTGTAAATTCACCGACTAGCTCTGTGAATCTATAAACATTTCTCTGATTGTAAAGACATCAATTTTCTCTGTAAACATTTTTGATTGTAAGATACATCATCAACCTGCTCGATGTTGTAATATCGAAATAAAATTGTAAACCTACTGTGCTCGGATGTCTAGTTGAATGCTACCTATCCCCTATCAGATTGTGTATTATATTTGACTCTGTATTGTCGATAACAAAATCGTCTATTGGTTCTGTTTGTAACTTCAGTGTGAACAAGAAACATACCTTTATATCAACAAGACGAGCTTCTGACACAGGAGAGTCTGATTTTGACCGAATGTCTGAGAGACCAACATCAACAATAAACGGATCCATGCTGTCAGACTCTGTGAAATTTACGGGAACACACAAAGAGAATGGTCATGCTGGACCGGAATCTAATGGTTCTGTCGTCATGACGACACCTTCACGTAAACATCGTCGTAGCTCGCGTCATGGACGACCACCAGCAGATCTGTCACATAAAGAGGCACCACCCAGACAGTTGTCTCCAATACGCAAACTTTTCCAGGTAGAACAATATATTATAGTTGTTTCAACCATACAGTATTCATCTGGTTCCTTATATAACTTATCAGTGATCATGTCTGGGACGTATTTCTCAGTGCACGTGTACTAGTATATGTACAAAACAATATGTGCTAGCACTGTTTAGTATGTGTTGTTGTGTGATTTGATATGGTCTAGTGATCTGTTCGTCCTCTTCCGATATACGTAAGTTATATCTTATTTGCATTTTAACATTATATTATATACCCATGACCGAAGTATTCTGTGTTTAATTATCACAAAATGGTCATTTTTCAGGCGCCAAATGTTGAACAGACATCAGAATACATTCGTCCACCGTCCCCATTCTCTCGACAGAGAGCGGAAGTTACACCTGCGCAATATGAAGACTTTCTTACCCAACCTGTTCGTTCTGAAGTGATAACGAGCACTCCACCACCCTCACAGAATGGCTCCGATAAAATATTACTAGACTCCGATGACGAAGATCTTAGATAAACTTTGTGTAGTGTATATCGGTACTGAACGTAGATAAACAATCTGTAGTGTATATCGGTACTGAACTTTGCTGGAATGGTAAGGAACATATGATGTGGTAAACCTGGTATTTAGTTTGTTAGTGTGGGAAATTCCATTACCATGTGTTCATGCACGGAGGCCTCAGTATCGTTACTCCATAAACAAAGAAAATATATTTTGTGACTTTTGAAACTACGTATTTTATTTTGTATGTATTTGTTTTGACGTACGATATGCCATTGTTAATTACAAACCTTGTATAGTCTAATACATATATACATGTACATGTGATGCATTTGTCTGTGATATGTTCTATTTGCGGTGTTTTATTTTAAATTAGTGACTCAATTACCATAAGTGCCAAAATGTATATACGTCGTTATACTTGTATGTATCTGTATATTGTATTGGTTTTGTCATGTTTATCATGTTTTCATTTGTTTTCGTGATTATTTTCAAAGTATGCTGTGAATAGATTTAATTACTGTGTACATATTGTTCATGCACTACAATTCTACATTAAAATAACGAATGGGTGTGCTTTTCTATGTGATGATATTTCATTTACGATACAATAAATCATATATAGGTTTAATCAATCATGTATTGTTTGTTGTTACTGTTTATTATACACGATAGTAATACATTTCTCATATTTAGTATTATTCGTTGTTTTATGCTTATGTTACCATAGTAACTGTTAACTATGTACGGTGTATCAAAGAGAATAATTATGTTTTCATAGAGCTGTGAAGTAACAAAATACATAAAGTTAACACATGCACAGACAACACGAAACCATACCGAAACGGTGGCAGCATCAAGCCATCCAGTATATGTAATAAAAATGATGACTAAAATGTTCAGCCACCAGTTGGGTGAGTTTGGTAGTTTAGCAAAAATACGAACACATACTACTTAACAAGTATGTTTGCATCTTATTCCATGTTGTTATGGTTAGTGGGAAGAAGCTTTACTTGGAACAGTGGAGTACTTACGGTACCTGTGAGAGTGATATGTCCGAGAGTTAACTAGAGGTGATTAGAGTAAGGTAAGTAGAAGCTGACATATACACAAAGTCATACATGTATTCTATCTATATAGCATGGTCTTCGTTCGTCAGGATTTCCATTTCAGTAGATAAATCATTTAAATTTGAGAGTCTACTCGTGTTCCTATAGCGATGGATCACATCGGACAGGGATCACTAAACTTAACCAGCCGAACACAGAACACATGAAGAACATCGATCACATTCCACAAGCACATGACACAGTACCAACACGTAACCGAACGAGAAAATGAATGCCATCTAGAAGCTGACAAGGAGTTGTTCAACTAACTGAACTGCAATATTCATAGTTAGAGTCTTGGATTCTTTGTTGGTGTTGCTCAAGTTTCACTGGAGAAATCCCAGAATGCAGTTTTTTCCTGTTTACATGATGTAACCAAGAAAGGTTTATTTATCACTCGATCACAAGTATATGATGTTGTCGACACAACACACATATATATACAAAATGTATATGTATATTAAGTTTGGTGGGATTTTAAAGTTAGCACATTCAGTTGACATTAATTTTTAAGAGGTTTGTTGGTCCTTTTTAAAACTTTACATTTTCAACCAAAAATTCCAGCAAGAAATTGCTGAATGCATTATTTCCGGAAAAATATTCTTGGTATTTAAAAACGTTCAAATCAGAGTCCTAAGTGAATACAGTTTAAGATTGCAAGCAGATGTGCCTGGCAACATGTAGACACCCACCACATTCATGATCATGATGACCGATATACGTACTACATGTACAGGATGGCAGTCATATCGTATGGATAAATGATCCTACTTGTATATCCAAAGAACGTGTTCGGTTTAATTCATACACATGCTTAGAGTTTGATGTCTAATATGCAAATTAGAAACTCTGTGGCTTGTCATTTAAGAAAAGGTGGTACATATAAGGTCGATAATTTAAATCATCCTTGACGGGTGAGCATGCTTTTCCATTGACGGGGTTTGTTGACCTAGAATCGGTGCACGTAACAAATGTTTATGTAGGCTAGCATGTGCGTTTCTTAATGTCTACTCATTTTATATAAACTACCTTTGCTCTAATTATAATCATCAAATTAAAATGACTTCTTCTGTACCATACCTCTACTTCTACTTCGGTACTCTTCAATATCCGTTTGGTAGACATAAATAACGAGTGAAAAAGGGGTGCAAATTCTACCTCAAGTGCATGCAATGTTTAAAAATGTTTTGAATACCACTCCACCATCAGCCTCTTTAATTGACTTGCAAAATAGCTCAATTAATAAATTAGCAATACTGACCACGTACAATTATGAATAACATAAACATGTGGATAAAAATTATGCTGCGCGACTTCTAAGATAAGATAAGATATTGTTTATTTTCCAATTTTGGGCCCACATATGGGCATTCAATTTTGAAATATACATGGCCTAAAGTTTGAAATATGTATTAACAAATAACTAATTCTTACACTACCAAACAATACTAAAAAATACAACTAAGAACATAATTATACACTTGTTAAATGTTATAAGTACACCAACATGTAATGCGTATATCTTTTTTATTATGCATGATATTATATTCATTTTTTGCATGTCTTCAGGCCAGTAGTATGGCAGCAATATCCGCTAATACGATGATTATAATTCGCACGCTACGAGCAGTGAACCGTGGATTGTCAAATTATGCAAAATGCACGTGCAAAACAAATCATTTTTGCAAAAACTCTAAAAATGTTACATTCACATTATCCATCAATACCCACACCAGGAAAACACAAAACCGGTAGAATTACGATAACAGACCGTACAAGAGAGGTTTTTGAAACATACACGTCTCATGGCAGTAATTAGCCTAGTGTAGCTAAGGCCACCAAGACCTTGACATTTGACCTATCGCACTCAAAATTAGTAGGAGCCCACATCTGATGATTAGCAACCTCTGTGTAAAGTTTTACGATCTAAGGTCCTATATTTCCTATGGTGTGGACCAGTGATTGTTTTGTGTTCAAAGGTCATTGTGAGTTTGACCTCTGATCCAAATTACCTTGAAATTGAGTCGGGCCGTCTGTGGAGGACGAATAATTTCCACTCAAACTTTTAGAATCCTAGGTCCAACCGTTTTGGAGTTATTGTTGAAAAACCAATCGGCATGTCGTCCGACCGACTTGCACTGTAACGCTTTGTACTGTGTTGGTGTACTTATAACATTTAATGAGTGTATTTGAACATTGTTGAACATGACATATTTTCATGGAAATATGGTATAAATCAAATATCTCTTTTGTACTGTGTAAACATATGTTTTAGGTAACATTTACACTAACTGGTCGGTTTGTTTGAAAAAACAGAATGAACCAAAAACAACACTTTTGTAGAGAATATGGTATTTTGCGTTTTGAAGGTCAGCCACTGCCATAAAAGCCCTTAAAAGTTGCTGGCTGAGGATGGATATTCCATTTTTGTGAAGAAAATATGCAATTTTTGTCACAGGAAGGATGTATGCGCTTTGTTGTTCTTTTTAACGAAAGTACGCAAAATATTAAAAACGGACAAAAAGTGATGGTATCTACCAAAATCTTAAACTTTGGTTATTTAATAAGTAAGGCATATCCAAAAACCAAAATAGGGACTTCAGCGACGTTAAGAGTACCCATTGTTATTTTCGAATTGGTCATTTAAAGAATTATACAAGCCGGACTCGGGATAAAATCGGTGTTTACATGCTCAATACCACAAACACAATATAAGGAAGACAAATGTCTTTAACGCTGTGTATGCTTCAATGGAACCGTAAATACCACAACTTTGTCACCTCTGTAGAGGCAATGCTTTATCGTTGAGACATATACCATGAACGGACAGCCTACTATATGATAATTGTTGATAAGGCTACCCATAAGTTGACATTTGTTAAGCTTCGAGTGTTTTCAGATGTTTGCATAACGTATGCTATTGTTTGCTATACTGGCTTAACGGAACACACATTTAATCCTAAAAAGTCAAAGGTGAGTGCACATTGCTGTGTACATGAGGTTCCAAACCATATTTGGTCAAAATGTTTGCAAAACAACTTTCCTGGAGACCATATCGGGAGCATGATGTTTTGTCAACACGGAGCTTCAACTTCCTCCACAAAAACACCATTCCGTACCTTAAGAACACACATTTGAAGTATATTACGCAAGATTAGTAAAGGCCAAAGTGTAATGAACATATACCCACAAACCCTTTAGTCTATGGAATATTGCTGCGTTTATTACAGACGGGAAATGCAATCAGCATCGATCGGATTATTCGGTCTTCAAAAAGCCAAACACCATACCCCCTACAAAATTATAGATTTGAGTGCCAACTAAGATATAAAGTAATAATCAATAGTTGAATGTGTTTCATAACACGTTATTTTGCACGATGATTATGGCGTGTCAGACGTTGCAAAATTCAATAACTGTCTATGTTTGTGGTATATTCGTATATATATGTTATATAAACTCATATATACATTGTAAAATGTTATATATATATGGTATTTTATCATATATATGTTCCATAAAGTTATATATATTTGGCAAAAACCATATGTATGTGGTATATTTCTATATATATGTTGTATAAAGTTATTTATATTGTAAATTAGCGTATGTATATTCTATAAAGGCGCATTTATTGTAAAAGTTTTCATATATATATTTTTATTCATATATATATATAAAAATTGTTCATATATAATTTTTTTGGTCGTATATATATGTTCTATAATTGCATATATAATTTTTTTTGATCGTATATATATGTTCTATAATTGCATCTTGGGAAGTGATACCAGTACAACCTTTCTAGTGTAACACTCTCTGTGAGATTACAGTACAACCTATCTAGTGTAACACTCTCTGTGAGATTACAGTACAACCTCTCTAGTGTAACATCCTCTGTGAGATTACAGTACAACCTGTCTAGTGTAACATTCTCTGTGAGATTACAGTACAACCTCTCTAGTGTAACATCCTCTGTGAGATTACAGTACAACCTGTCTAGTGTAACATTCTCTGTGAGATTACAGTACAACCTGTCTAGTGTAACATCCTCTGTGAGATTACAGTACAACCACTCTAGTGTAACATCCTCTGTGAGATTACAGTACAACCTCTCTGGTGTAATGCCCTCTATAAGATTACAGTACAAGATCTCTAGTGTAATACCCTCTATGAGATTACAGTACAACCTCTCTAGTGTAATACCCTCTATGAGATTACAGTACAAGATCTCTAGTGTAATACCCTCTATGAGATTACAGTACAAGATCTCTAGTGTAATACCCTCTATGAGATTACAGTACAAGATCTCTAGTGTAACATCCTCTGTGAGATTACAGTACAAGATCTCTTGTGTAACACCCTCTATGAGATTACAGTACAAGATCTCTAGTGTAACATCCTCTGTGAGATTACAGTACAACCTCTCTAGTGTAACACTCTCTGTGAGATTACAGTACAACCTCTCTAGTGTAACATCCTCTGTGAGATTACAGTACAACCTCTCTAGTGTAACATTCTCTGTGAGATTACAGTACAACCTCTCTAGTGTAACACCCTCTATGAGATTACAGTACAAGATCTCTAGTGTAACATCCTCTGTGAGATTACAGTACAACCTCTCTAGTGTAACATCCTCTGTGAGATTACAGTACAGAGTACTGAATAACGTGGATTATTCCCCGATAATTTCACAGTCCATAATTTCACAGTTCATAATCTCACGCAAACGGACTACTTTTTTAAAACAAATTTCCCTGCCGCCAAAAATAAAATAACACAGATATATATTAGAATTATTATTAATGTCTATGAAAATAATAAGCATTTTCATTTGTTCTCTTAATCATTGAAAAATAGCAGAACATTATATGTACATAAATGTAAAACAAATTGACGAAATTGAAGCCATTGCAGAAGAACTACTTGATTGCATCTCGACGCGTGCATGGCGGGAAAACGACGTCACGCAAAACATTTGAGGTATTTAGTGGAGTAGGTCCATCATTTAAGCTATTTGAAGCATGAAATAAATAGAATATTAGTATTTTATCGTGTATGATCGTTTGATAATTCACCTCGTGAGCAGCTGACTTATATTTTCACTCGTGGCTACGCCACTCGTGAAAACATTTCATCAGCTGCTCACTCGGTGAATTATCAGCCGATCATACACGGAAAAATAGAGAATAATAGGTTAGTGCCGTGGATGAGTAAGTTTATCTGGCAAGGCGGAGGAATTTATCGGGTGAGCCGTAGGCGAATCCGATAATTTCCGCAGCCGAGCCGGATAAACTTTCACTCACTCCACGGCACTAACCTATTATTCTATTTATCCGGTCACTACATCTGCTTTAAAAAGGGAATAAAAGTCGGACTATTTATTTGCCTTTTCATTATTTGTGCGTAACGTCACGTTCGTTCACTGACGTCACGACAAAACAACAACGTCGGACATCTTGATAACGTCATGTACACGCAGGTAAGTCGTAGAACAATTATTGATCGACCCAAGCTCATTTTAAATAGGAAAACGTCATCCTCGGATACAAAGTTTCAGCCGGCAACCCCGCTTTAAGAAGAAGTCCGTCAGATCACGTGATGAGGTGACGGTTTATTGCAAGTCACATGACCACTTGACGGTTTATTGAAAATGTTATCCGGCACCCTGTTATCGGGCTGATTTGGCCGGAAGTGACTGGATAAATACAAATATCCTCTATATAATCTATAATCTGTAATACACGGGCCAGACCGGTCTATAATTTCTGACGGTATTTACCCACGCCTACACAGTTACTTCCCTTTTATCTATTTTTCTCACGTGAACTGACTTTTTATCAGTTTATGTTATAAGAAGTAATACATATTAGCTACCTGTGACTATGAGAACTGATCAACAATGGAGGGATGCTGTATTACAGCTCGTTAAACATCACAATAGTTTTGAGTATCATGGTAAGCTTAGTTTTTGGGGTTAACTTTGAGATTTGAGAACACACCCGTGTCACCGCATTCATATAGACACTCTTGCTGTCTCCTGTGGTCATTTCAGACAGTTAAGGTCAAGCTACAGTTATGCACCAGTCAATATTACGAGGGAATACTGGACATTTTCAATTTTTTGACCTCTAAACGACTCTGTCCGAAAGCATTTTCAGGACCAAAAGCATTGTTCTAGAATGACATGTAATGGAACGTTCGTGTACAAAACATTTATATCGATATAATTACCATTCAAATGACTTATTTGTAACATTAGTGATCTTGACCAAAATGGTATGACGGGCTGCCGAAACCATGAGGAATTGCTGACAAAATCATTGTTGATGAGCGTGGCGAATGCTTTTGTCCACTTACTGATAACTCATTTGATTACTGTAATAAAACATTTAATTTTTAATATAAGTTGCTGATACCTGCTAGGGTTTGATAATGAAGCAAGTATTTTCTTTCATTTTTATTGTTTATTCTACAAAGTACGTGGTGAACCATGACTGTAAGATGTCATCGTTTACCTCGCAATGCTCCAGTCAGGATTTGTAAATGGCAGGGTGAAAGTTTGTAAAAAATGCACTTTGGGGGAGGGTGCGGGAAGTTTGTAGTGATGGATATGAGATGCCAAGAGTGCTGTTTTTTTTTCAGTCAAAGATTCGGACTCTGGTAATGTTTGCTTGTATATCAATGAATGGAAAGTTGGTGTTTTACTGGAGGAATATTTACAGGAAATGTGTAATTACCCTGATGTCTTCACAATGGTTAAAGTCAAAGATCAAGTAAGATACATCTATACAAAATATAATAATTATATAAAAATGTGCAAAAATTGATGTCACTTTAATTTAAATATTTAATTTAAATGACATGTCAAATTGTTTAAATGCAGTTGAACTGTGGTGTATATAAATTAATACGTAAGCTGCCATTATGAATAAATCTCAAAAATAAGAGGCCATACTTGGTGCACACATGTAATGATTCTATGGTTGCTGTCAGGCCATATTTGATGCATCTATTGATTGGCTCCTGTCAGGCCATATTTGATGCATTTATTGATTGGTTCCTGTAAGGCAATATTTCATGCATTAAGTGATTGGCTGCTGTCAGGCCATATTTGATGCATTTATTGATTGGCTGCTGTCGGGCCATATTTGATGCGTTTATTGACTGGCTGCTATCAGACCATATTTGATGCATTTATTGATTGGCAGCTGCCAGGTTATATTTGATGCATTTATTGATTGGCTGCAGTCAGGCCATATTTGATGCATTTATTGATTGGCTGCTGTCGGGCCAAATTGTCAGGGCATATTTGATGCATTTATTGATTAGTTGCTGTCCGGCCATATTTGATGCATTTATTGATTAGTTGCTGTCAGGCCATATTTGATGCATTTCTTGATTGGTTGATGTCTGACCAAATTTGATGCATTTATTGACTGGCTGCTATCAGGCCATATTTGATGCATTTATTGATTGGCTGCTATCAGGCTATATTTGATGCATTTCTTGATTGTTTGATGTCAGGCCATATTTGATGCATTAATTGATTGGTTGCTGTCAGACCATATGTGATGCATTTATTGATTGGCTGAGGCCATATTTGGTGCATTTATTGATTGGTTGATGTCAGGCCATATTTGATGCATTGATTGATTGGATGAGGCCATATTTGGTGCATTTATTGATTGGTTGCTGTCCGGTCATATTTGATGCATGTATTGATTTGATGTTGTCAGGCCATATTTGGTGCATTTATTGATTGTTTGATGTCAGGCCATATTTGATGCATTTATTGATTGGCTGCTGTCAGGCTATATCTTATGTATTTATTGATTTGCTGTTGTCAGGCCATATTTGATGCATTAATTTATTGGTTGATGTCAGGCCATATTTGGTGCATTTATTGATTGGTTGATTTCAGACCATATTTGATGCATGTAATGATTGGTTGCTGTCAGACCATATTTGATGCATTTAGTGATTGGCTGCTGTCAGGCTATATCTGATGTATTTATTGATTTGCTGTTGTCAGGCCATATTTGATG
The DNA here is from genome assembly GCA_963678985.1 of Spisula subtruncata. Classification (NCBI taxonomy): domain Eukaryota; kingdom Metazoa; phylum Mollusca; class Bivalvia; order Venerida; family Mactridae; genus Spisula; species Spisula subtruncata. Next base: position 47,933,786 of record OY787668.1, read on the forward strand.
CATTAATTTATTGGTTGATGTCCGACCATATTTGATGCATTTATTGATTGGTTGATATCTGGCCATATTTGATGCATTTATTGATTGGCTGCTGTCAGGCTATATCTGGTGTATTTATTGATTTGCTGTTGTCAGGCAATATTTGATGCATTAATTTATTGGTTGATGTCAGACCATATATGGTGCATTTATTGATTGGTTGCTGTCCGGTCATATTTGATGCATTTATTGATTGGTTGATCTCAGGTCATATTTGATGCATTTATTGATTGGTTGCTGTCAGGTCATATTTGATGCATTTATTGATTGGTTGCTGTCAGGTCATATTTGATGCATTTATTGATTGGTTGCTGTCAGGTCATATTTGATGCATTTATTGATTGGTTGCTGTCCGGTCATATTTGATGCGTTTATTGATTGGTTGCTGTCAGACCATATTTGATGCATTTATTGATTGGTTCCTGTCAGACCATATTTGATGCATTTATTGATTGGTTCCTGTCAGGCCATATTTGATGCATTTATTGATTGGTTCCTGTCAGACTATATTTGGTGCATTTATTGATTGGTTGCTGTCAGGCCATATTTGATTAATGTAATGATTGGTTGCTGTCAGGCCATATTTGATGCATTTATTGATTTGTTCCTGTCAAGCCAAATTGTGTACTGATTGTTGTTTAGATTGTCAAAGTTTGTATAGATGAGAAGTTATCAACTGTTGAAGAGAGGTCACTGGCAATGAAGAAAGTACTGGATGACCTGAGGCAGAAAAATAAGTTTGTTGCACTACGAGGTTGGAGAAATGAGGTATGCTATCATCGTTACTCGTTTCACTGGAAAACCGTTTAAGCACTATATTTAAATAATTTTGAAGTCAGATATAGCACTCACATGTATCAACCTGACCTAACAGCTGAGTCTTCAACAAACAACAGATAATATTCTCTAAATGTGGAGAAACGTGCACATAACTACCCTGTCTCATATACATAGTATTACCCACTCCATGATGAAGCTGATGTGAAATACTGTATAGTGTATATGTATACTGTAATATCCATTTTGTGAAGTAGTAAGGTAGAGGATTTAAAACATAGAAAAATAATTAAATGAATGGAATGAAAACTTCAGTTGGGCAAATAACCAGTTTGAAACCACATATTCCAGTTCTATATTGGAGGTGCAAGTTCTTTCTGTCAAATGTTTTTTTTCAAATATTTTCGTGAAGTTCTGCAGAAGTTTTTTCTGTATATGCTTTGGTGGTGTTTTTATTTGGCCTGATTAGTTCCTTTGAATTATGCCTCCTTACATATTACATGAAATTGAAAGAGCATACATGTAATTATTTTCATAATTTTTATCATTGATTTTTATTCAGACATATCCTATTTATTACAAGAGAACGGAGCCTGCCCTGATGCATGTAGAAAGGTCTGCTTGTTGTAAGTATAACCTCTCATAGTGTCTTGTGTTTAATGCTTCAGCATGTATAATACTATTACAGGCACATTTGAATTACATACATGCCAGATATCCTGCATCGTACATGTAAACAAATATGGCCGCCAATTTTAGAACGAGGCAGGAAACCAGTCAAGTATGGGTTCAATTTTTTTCCAAAACAGTAATAATTATTGAATTAATCTTAAATATAACACTGATTCTTATAAAGAATCACAACAGTGCCTTCTTTTCAAAAATTTGTTTCTACAACAGAAAAAAATCCATGTATGGAAGTGACATCATGCGGAAAACTGTTGTGTTCTACCTAATGAGTTTTCTCGAGTTTAGAGCCTAATTACCCCACTTTGTTGTCTTCAAGCTCCTTCATAGTGTTGGTTGGAGGTGCCATAGACGCACCACTGGACATATCCTGTCAGTCTGATGCTCATAACCAAGGCTTAAAGTTTAAATATAAGGCTCGAAAACATCATAGGTTCACATATTTTGACTGAACCTGAATGTATGGTATTAGCCAGTGAGGCAAAGCCACGTGACATTTATAATTCAAGTTAATCTTTGCTTGAATGGTGGGAAACATCACGTCGAATACAATTTCTATCCTATTACGTTATTAATATTATTCTTAAGGAGGAGATACCACATGCATGCATCAATATAGCAGGCTCCTATACTTGCTTTTGAAATTGTGACTCACTTTTATGGGTCACTCTGTTACCAATATCATTGTTTATTTCAAACTTGAAATAATTGCAGGAAAATCATTCAATTTGTTGTGTATAGACTGAAGATAATTAATTAGAATTTGAAATCAAATAACCATAGATTGGCGTTTTCATCACTAAAACCGATATTTCATATGTGGTGCGTTTTTAAAGCGTTTAAGTGTATAATTATACATACATACACATACTGTTTCGATGATAACTGATTTTCAAGAAAAATTAATTTAATATTCAATATTCTAGTCCTTAATAAATTTAAATTAAGTTATTGGTTATGCTTGTACTTTTATCACAGCATGTTTCTGTGTCAAATGATATATTGTTTCTTTATAAGTAGATTCTAAAACAAGTTCTACATCTTATAGTATTCACTGTTAACATTGTATAACTATTTAGGCTATATGTAAGTGTTGCCTTTATTGTTTATTGTAGCTATATTTGGCTTTCTAATGTATGGTGTTCACATTAATGGTTATACTTACAAAGATGGAGAATTAATGATGTGGATTGGCCGGAGATCAAAAACCAAACAGACTTATCCAAACATGCGGGATAATATGGTATGTTATTACATGTAGACTTATCCAAACATGCTTGATAATATGGTATGTTCTTATATGTAGACTTATCCAAACATGCTGGTTGATCAAGTCCGCTCATAATGTCGAATAAATTTCCAAACACCCTGTCTACTGCATTTAATTAAATGTCTTGCAAATAATAGTTTCGTAATTGTTGAATAATTGCATCCTTTACGTCTGTAAAACAAAATTAAATTCCTGATATATGACGTAAAATACTTCCCTTGTGTCCTGGAAGTCATTATCACCGGTGCGATACTACACTGACGAATGAATCAGCGTGTTGTGTTTTTATAGTGAACATGGATGATTTACACGATAAGATACATGATTATACTCGCGCTATCGTGTTTCGTATAAATATAGTGTACCATACACGTTTACACGTTGTACATGATGTAGACGATACAATGTACACAATATACACGATGGGTGATACAATAGACACACGTTAGTAAAATTATATGATACACGCACGCACATGATACGCACGTTACCCAAACGATACATGCACGGTACACGCAAATTTTGACAACTTAGACGTTCCGACAACTGTAACCATTGTTATTCCAATATAAAAACTTCTCTACAAGATACATTTATCTACTGAAAAGCATAATCACTCTTTTGTGTATAGTTAACAAACATTAAGGTCACAAACCACCAAATAGAGTTGATCTTTAACTCAATGTAAAGTGACCTAGGTCAGCCAAAAAAAATGTCAACTTTTTGTCCATGGGGCCCTCTCAAAATCTTTTAATCAATAGAAATAGCATCCAGCTTGAAGAAAATGAAAAAAAAGCAGGGGGTCATGTATCACATAAGAAAAATTTGGTTCGCCAAACGCGGTGAACAGATTTTCTCACATGTACGGATTTACTCACTGTTCGTTAGCCCCAACCTTACTTTCACTTTCATATTTCACTACATCACATACATGCATACAAAGCATTTAACATCAATTTCATGATTCTGATGCTGATTTGTCAAGACGTACCCCCATTTTCAGTCGCTTTAAAGTTTTTTAACAGACTATTTGACTGTATCTGAATTTGGTCCGCGTAGGCATTTAGTGGTTATTTACCTTAAAAAAAATTTGTTACAATCAATGCATTACAGTGTGCAGGTGGACTAGCTTCTGGTCTGGGTGTTAGGGAATGTGCAAATAAAGAATGTCAGGAGGAAGGATCAGTTGATGAGGAAACATTAACCAAGCTCAAGTCTGTTGGTACAATAAGGTACTAACCTGTGTTAATGTTATTCTCAATTAAGCAACCTAACAATATGGGTTTCTGTGATCACTCAGTGAAATAAAACTCAATCTTACACAGAAATCAACAAAAATCCTCTGTATGGGAATATGTAATCAAGCTGTAACTGTAGACATCAGTTCTATCAGCTTATATTAATATAACTAAATGTTTACCTAAACATCATATACAGTATTCTGGGAAGTCTGGCACCAATATCTGACAATAAGCTAACATTGTCTTAGGTGAATAAATTGAAAATACAACATAGATGAAGGGAAGGATTTCAAGTAAGTTGTTTATGACAAATGTTTTCTATATTTATTTCAGTTATTGTTACCATGGCGACCGGGGTGTATTTCCAGAAACACAATATCTATTTGACCTTGAGGTATCACCAGACTTTGTACCAAAGAATGCTGATGGAGAAATGCAGAATTTTAATTTATATTCAATAGAGGAGGTAATAAATTTAGTGCTCTGTTGTAACCATTTAATTTTCATGTATTCTGCTTAAATGAAGGAAAATTAACAGTAATAATATGCATGTATTAATAATAAAGACTTTATTTAATGAGGTTACACAGTTGACATAGCCAGTCTTACCTGTGAGCCTCTATATTATACACATACTTACATCATGTTATGATTGTTGACAATAGTATTATATCTCGGTATGGTACATATTATGTCACTATGTATCTGCTTCAAGTTCAATGTTATAATGCCATGTTTAGAATACCATACTAATGCACTGATACCATATTTACAGATACAACAATTCATTATAGATAGAGAGTTTAAACCTAATTGTGCGTTGGTTATAGTAGAGTTCTTGATACGACACGGATTGATAGACGCTGATAATGGTAAGTTATAGTAGAGTTCTTGATACGACACGGATTGATAGACGCGGATAATGGTAAGTTACCTTGTTAGATTTAATCACTTTACATTGCAGAGTTACGATATGGTTAGGATTACATGTTCTTGTACCAGTTAATGTTAGCCTGATAGTGTGATGGGACCATACTATGATTCTGTCTGGTAGCCTGATAGTGTGATGGGACCATACTAAGATTCTGTCTGGTAGCCTGATAGTGTGATGGGACCATACTAAGATTCTGTCTGGTAGCCTGATAGTGTGATGGGACCATACTAAGATTCTGTCTGGTAGCCTGATAGTGTGATGGGACCTTACTAAGATTCTGTCTGGTAGCCTGATAGTGTGATGGAACCATACTAAGACTCTGTCTGGTAGCCTGATAGTGTGATGGGACCATACTATGATTCTGTCTGGTAGCCTGATAGTGTGATGGGACCATACTATGATTCTGTCTGGTAGCCTGATAGTGTGATGGAACCATACTGATAGTGTGATGGGACCATACTAAGATTCTGTCTGGTAGCCTGATAGTGTGATGGGACCTTACTAAGATTCTGTCTGGTAGCCTGATAGTGTGATGGAACCATACTAAGACTCTGTCTGGTAGCCTGATAGTGTGATGGGACCATACTAAGATTCTGTCTGGTAGCCTGATAGTGTGATGGGACCATACTAAGATTCTGTCTGGTAGCCTGATAGTGTGATGGGACCATACCAAGACTCTGTCTGGTAGCCTGATAGTGTGATGGAACCATACTATGATTCTGTCTGGTAGCCTGATAGTGTGATGGGACCATACTCAGATTCTGTCTGGTAGCCTGATAGTGTGATGGGACCATACTAAGATTCTGTCTGGTAGCCTGATAGTGTGATGGAACCATACTATGATTCTGTCTGGTAGCCTGATAGTGTGATGGAACCATACTTAGATTCTGTCAGGTAGCCTGATAGTGTGATGGGACCATACTAAAATTCTGTCTGGTAGCCTGATAGTGTGATGGGACCATACTAAGATTCTGTCTGATAGCCTGATAGTGTGATGGGACCATACTAAGATTCTGTCTGGTAGCCTGATAGTGTGATGGGACCATACTAAGATTCTGTCTGGTAGCCTGATAGTGTGATTGGACCATACTTAAATTCTGTCTGGTTCATACTAGTTGAAGACCCTTAGTAAAACTCTTCATGCTACATCATCTGACTGGCTAAATACCATTATATACCAAATATCACACAGTATCATGTTTTTGTATGCATGTTATCTGACTGTCACTAATGCAAGTGTTAGCCCTACATTTATTAACATGCATGCATCAGGCAACTGTTAAATCAGGAAAATCATTGCTAGGCATTATTTATATGTGGTGATTAGTATATATAAACGTGTTTTTGCACCTTTCAAGCGTCATAGAGAGTTAATAGGGGATTAAATAGCCAGTGAAGCTGGCTATTGTAAATACCCATACCAATAATGTCCATGTGCGTATCTTCGTCGAGTCTCTGCCGGTACTAATGCTTTCAGAAAAAGTTATTTCCGGTCAAAAATTTCAGGCAGTTTTCCGAGGTGAATGGTCCTTTGAAAATAAAAAAAATAGTAATCTGTAAAAGGTTACCCCCTATCATTTTCTTTCGAATTATAACCATCTTTAAAAATATTCAATAAATAAAACAAACTATTTAAAAAAACGAAGGGACGTAAGAAATGCGCTACTGTACTGGATACACGGCGTGATGTCAGGACGTCACAAATAACAGGAAATGACGTCATACCTAAAGTACGCCAAATAAACTCATGACGTTACGTTGCAATGTATAACAAATCAGTATAATATAGGTAAAACTCCAGGTTAAGGATGCCTACACTTATTCCAAACATAAACCACAGATGCATAGCCAATCTAAATGTTTGAATAATAATTATTTCTGGTCTTAAATTTAAAGAGGAAAAGTGATCAGTTGCTGATCAATAACTAGATCTATCTTTGTATATTTTTTAACATCTCAATTCAACTCATATTTAGTCAGTTTCTATCTGAAACATAGCTTAGCAGATATCCAATGTGTATTTAATCCCTCATTTAGGCGGTGCCTTAGTTCATATTAAAATGTATATTACTGCATGTATATATTATATTTTTGACCCTTCATACTAGAATGTGTTTATCGACACGTTAACAGGTACAAAGGCTGAATGAGCAGGAATAACCTATGATACATAAATCTGCTTGTGGTCGTATTTAATATAATAATTTAAAAATGATTCTTTTTACATTGGATAATAAGTCATATAAGAAAGTTGAAAGCTGTTGAAATTTCTTTGATATGGTCGCCAGGAAGAAATCACCATTTTCAATATGGCGGCCGATTAACTGGTTCGGTTTTATACTGACAATTAACCGGTTTCAAAATTTTGAAATCGTCCAGGTCCTACAGAAAAACGTTGATCTTGAACTTCCTTAAATAGGCATACAAAATTATAGTACATTTATTGGTAATTATGATAACGTAGTGTTTCATTTCTATGTTTCAGATTTGAACTACCCATATATCATAGAAAGTATGCATAAAACATTACAACCGGCTATGTGAAGCTACAACCAGTAAATCCATAATTTGTACCACAGTGATGGAACAATGAAGTTCATTGAATTTGATGTTTGGATAATCAAGAAGTGAAATCTTTATTGTTATATTGCAGGATAGATATTGTGTGAGAACATGCATTATGTACAAGATATGGTCTGTAATACTTGTTGTTACTCTGTTATATTATACAATGTTAGTGCATTCAGTACAATACACATTCCATGGTAGTATAGTAGATTCTCATATTATCGGGGCTTCCATTCTATTGGTGTAATCAATATCTCGAAAGATTTCAATATAACATGGATGCTTGCTGTTTCTCAAAGGTATTACTGTTAACAAGATGAAGTCCAAGATTGTTTGTTATCTCCATCAAATTGTTCCATAAATATAATACATAAAGCAACACTCCTTCAGTTATAGCCTCTCTAATATTACATCATATACTTACAATATCCTGGAGTGGTTTTCCTTGTTTATGTTCCTACCATGTGAACAATGATAGACTTCTATAACTTCTTTAATCTTGTGATAGACAGGGTTTGGACAATTTGATTATTAGTGTATGTTTTTATAAAGATACTGTGAGACATTATTACTTTACACAATAAAATTGTTTACTGTTTGTACATTTTATTGTAGTTTAGTACAAGTTTTGTTTATTGTTTTATATATGTATGGTTATAGACACACATGTAGGTCTGTTGAACTCTAGGTGCATTATATAGTACATACTTGATCAATATTGCATGAACAAATGTTTACAACATCTAAACAGTTCACCATCATGATCAATGGATATAGAACGGAACAAACTCAGTTATACTGGGTTGTTATCTGGGAAATTCTATATGCAGTTACACAGTCACAGTGTGTATACATTATTTTGTTCAGGAACATAGAAATATGTTTGCAGATATGTATATTAGGATACTTGTTGAGTATAACATCAGGTAAAGTGTAAGATGTGCTTATATTGTATTCCAGGGGAGTTAACACTTCAACATTATTAAACAAAATGATGTTATAACAATTTGACAACATGTAAAAGCCATTTTAATTGTCCAGGAACTCAACTTTGTTATGTGTAATGAGGTATTAATGTTCTACTAATTGAGACACATTGAAGCGCAACTTGGCAAACAATAACCTACACTGTAAAATGCTCATGCTACAGTTCTTATACATTTTGATAAACAACACTAATGTATTCTTGGTAAAGTATTTATTTTCAACTATAAGACTAGGTATCAAACATATACAGTATATATTTCATTATGTAATACAGTTGTCAGGGTGGTGTTGGTGATGTATGATAAGTCAGTATAATCACATACAGGTTTACATAGTTTATATCTAATTAATCTATCACATGTACAGAAATCAATCACTCAATGATTTGTTCAAATACGAGAGGTGCCCCACTTATATTTGAACAGTGTTAAACATGACATATTTTCATGGAAATATGGTATAAATCAAATATTTATTTTGTACTGAGTAAAGGTATGTGTTAGGTAACATTTACACTAACTGGTTGGTTTGTTTGATAAATAGAATTAACCAAAAACAACACTTTTGTAGAGGGAATGGTGTTTTGCGTTTTGAAGGTCAGCCACTGCCATAAAAGCCCTTAAAAGTTGTTGATTAAGCATGGATATTCCATTTTTGTGAAGAAAATATGCAATTTTTGTCACAGGAAGGATGTTTTGCGCTTTGTTGTTGTTTTTTTACGAAATTACGCAAAATATTAAAAACTGACAAAAAGTGATGATACCTACCAAAATCTTAAACTTTGGTTATTTGATAAGTAAGGCATATCCAAAAACCAAAATAGGGACTTCAGCGACGTTAAAGAGTACCCATTGGAACTTTCGATTTGTTCATTTAGAGAATTATACATGCCGGACTCGGGATAAAATCGGTGTTTACATGCTCAATACCACAAAAACAACATGAGGGAGACAAATGTCTTTAACGCTGTGTATACTTCAACGGAACCGTAAATGCCACAACTTTGTCACCTCTGTAGAAGCAATGCTTTATCGTTGAAAAATATACCATGAACGGACAGCCTACTATATGATAAATGTTGATAAGGCTTCCCATAAGTTGGCATTCGTTAAGCTTAACATGTTTCCGAACGTTTGCATAACGTATGCTGTTGTTTGCTATACTGGCTTAATGGAACACATATGTTTTACTAAAAAGTCAAAGGTGAATGCACATTGATGTGTACATTAGGTTTTTAAACCATATTTGGTCAAAATGTTTGCAAAACAACTTTCCTGGAGACCATATGGGGAGCATGGTGTTTTGTCAACACGGAACTTCAACTCCCTCCACCAAAACACCATTCTGTACCTTAAGAGCACACATTTGAAGTATATTACGCAATATTAGTAAAGGCCAAAGTCTAATGAACATATACCCACAAACCTTTTAGTCTATGGAATATTGCTGCGTTTATTACAGGCGGGAAATGCAAACAGCATCAATCGGATTATTCGGTCTTCAAAAAGCCAAACACCATACCCCCTACAAAATTGTAGATTTTAGTGCAAACTAAGAAATAAAGTAATAATCAATAGTTGTATGTGTTTCATAACACGTTATTTTGCACGATGATATAGAAATATTTTGATTATATATAATAAGCATCAAACTATTTGATATTCAATACTGTTCAAATATAAGTGGGGCACCTCTCGTTGTAGGACACCCAAACCAAACTATCAGACTGGTGTATTACTTCAAAATATACCAGTATACAACATTTCTAAAATACTAGTCATTTTTTTCTGAAGAAAAATAAAATACAAAGTAACATTGCAATATCAGCTCAAAATCATTTGAAATTGGGTGAATTTCCATAGAAAAAGAAAGTAGCAACTCTGTTAGACAATAACAGTGTGAGAATTTATTAAAGTAAAATTTCAATATATAATTCTACTTGAGATATCAACAAAAGTTAAATCTGAAAATCTTTGTACAATTACTTGGGTACTGTATAACAGCACTTATGGGAATCCTAAATTTATGTTCAAATTTAAATTCTTTTGGGGACTGACATTGTTTGGCTGAGTTCATTAACTTGATCTGTAAGAGTATTGCAGCTCGGTTTACCACACTTAATAATTGTAAAAGTATGATCAAAGGATTTAAAAATTGATTGTAATTTTAAGATTTTCAATAATGCTTTGATAAAACTGTACCCAGACACCTTAATTCTACATGGATGTAAGTAAGACAAATTTTGGTTATTTTAGTTTTTGATTTTGTAAAGTTCTATATTATGAAAGAGTTGTTATCTAGTATACTAAATTAGTCCAAGTTGAATTACAAAATAATGTATGACTCTTTGAAAACCTGACACTGAAAACTAAACTTTGATTTCTCAAAACATAAAATTACAACTTACATCAGTTAAGGACAAGGGTAACAATGTTCTGTTCTGTGGAGACATAGTTACAATGTTAACATACACATCAATATAATATATTTGGCACAAATGCATTTTATTAACAAAAACAATTATTGAGAACAAGTGATACATCTAATTACAAAGATTTACAATGTACATAAAAACAGGGTTAAAAATCAAACAAGACTGCGATCAGTAAACGCTTATACCCCAGTGGAAGCTTTGTCCATAAAAAATGGCTTATTCATTCAGGGGCCATAGTTCTTGTGTAATGTTGGAGAGGTAACATGGCTTTGACAAGTATGTGTCAAGTATGCCAAGTTTACAAGCAATGCATCGATAAGACTTGTTTGAGTATCAACATATTGTGACGAACAAACAAATCCACAGTCACACGGACAGACAGGTGCATCCCTATATGCCTCCGCATCAGTAGATGATGGGGCATATAAACCCATTTTGACTTATTTGAATTTCATTGATGATATAATAAATAATGACCAAAAAAGATCAATAAAATAGCGGTTAAAGTAAACACCTTTTGTTATATTCCTATGATAGAAGAAGTAGATACACATTCCATTCAATGATGCATTTGTTAACAAACAATTTACAGAGTAAAAATTTGCATAGATTAGAAAACTAACTTTGACAGCATAATTATGTGCAGACTGATACCAAAAGATGCTATTATGATTATATCAACTGAAGTTGTATAATGTATTTACTAGCACCATTAAGTAGACTGGATAATGAGATAATTCATGACATGTGTTATATGTGTATAGCTTCAATAGTTACCAAGTAAATAATCTCTCTCGGTTCTAATATTATGCAATATATAAACAAACAGACATGTGTTTATCAAACATAGGTTTCATACAAGAACTGTAACTCTGCTACAACTTGATAAAATTTAACAACTTCACATGAGCAATTATTAAACATACACTAAATCTTGGCATTCAACTTTCCAGCCACCTAATCACATCTTATCAACAAAAGTTTCACATAGCAACAAACTAGTTTCACATTCTAACAAACATTAAATGATATAAGAAAGATTAAACAATGTAAGAAAGATAACATATTTGGTATAACAGATATATGAAACTATGGTAACAATGTTCTACAACTTGACTAGATTAACAATATGTTTAATGAAACCTCTCACATACACACAATCAACAACCAACCTTAGAATTAACACTACAAAAAGTTAAGAGAAAATTTGACAAGGAAGGCATCACTCGACTTAACCAGCCGAGCACAGAAAACATAAAACATCACATACCACAAATACACGGCACAATGCCCATACATAACTGAAGGAGAAAATGAAATGCCCAAGTTGCAAACTTGACTTTGTCTTTATTCAAAGAACATTTAATGACCATGTCGAAATTGGTCAAATCTTGAATAAATTTGTTAAATACTACTAAAAATTGTATTTTATATCAAATTTCACTCATGTTTGCTATGAGTGTTTTGTTTTATATAAATCATCCACATTCTGAGAAGAGCTGTAATTTGCCAAGGCTAGATAGATTTGTGTCATGTTACTTTTCATCAATTATAATAAATTTATCTCACACACAATGTATATCTATCCCCTTGTAATTATAGCACATATAAACTACATAAACAACAACATGAACATGACATGTGAAATTATGTATGATGTAATACAAAACCTTGAAACATTCAACAGATGGAACTTTCCACATATTTGCTGTTTATTTCACTCTTATTCTTCCACATACTGAGCTGGGCACATAATAGGCGTAGTTAGATCAAATGTGCACTAACTTTGACATTATTTGATGATAAAGAGTTCACAAAGTTAAACCACATAAAAAAGTACTATTAGGACAAATAATAGACCATATACAACATACCAACATAAAGTAAAACCTCACAGCCTTTCTACAAAATGTCAAAGAAGATTATCTATACAATACAATGATTACATTATGAGTAATGCTTTCATTATCATCTTATTAAAAAGTATGAAGACCCTGAGACTTAAAACAAGTTGACTATGTACAACATTAACACCATCAAAATCTTGAACTCATATGAAATAAGGACACTTACCATGGACACACTCTACACACGGTCACATGGTTCAATAATCCTTAACATACCTTTTCACGAGTTGTCACAAGCTTGGGGTCTCAACTTCAAATTAGTTCATCAGAAAATAAGTTGAGCCCATAATAACATATCATTGTAATACATACAACAGCTATCTTACTTTGTTCAATTTAACTTACACAAACAATATCTATAGCCTGAATAGTACTAGCTGACACCAACATATATAAGCCGTTACTTGCTTTACATCTATGATAGAATGATCTAGTCTTGGTGACAAGTAAGCCTCAAGTAAAGTATCATCTATACATGGCCAGGAGGTAATGTAGTTACCAATAGTAACCAGACAGTCACATGATAACAATGTATGGTGAGGAGCTCTCTTTCAATGGTCAAGCAACAAAAATACATTTATTCAATAAGGTTAACCATTTCATAATCCAAACCCACTTTAACATTACTTCTTTAAAATGCACATTGTATAAAAAGGCAAGTAAAAATACATTTAAAATGACACAAATCAACAATAAAATCAACATAGTTTGTGAAATGACTAGCATAGTAGCAAAAAGCTATAAAAACATCAAACAGGTATAAAAATATACATCTGTATGTACAATAAACATACAAAACTCAGTACTCTAAGTTATTTATCAATGAACAAGTACAAATGCATATCCAATTGATACATGAATAGTATGTTAAATGTTATGTATGATTGGTGTATTCAAATAAAGATCCCTGCTTATGTTGGGCTGTATCAATGTTCCAACTCATCTCATCTTATGCAACAGTCAGTTATAACACCCTCCTACCCCTGGGAATGGGGGTTGATAGCCAGGGAAATGGGGATGGATAGCCAGGGAAATGGCCGTGTTTTACCACAAGAAATGTTTGGGGAAATATGCGGGATTTTTTCTCCGAACCAATATCCCAGGTACAATATTTATTTGTCACAGGCCGGGGAAATACTGGATATTTTACTGTTAGCTGTCCCCGGCAGGGAGGGGGTTTTGGCAACTGAAAAGTAAAAAAAAAACACTCTTCACCGGGGATGGGGGAGGGTGTGGATGTAGCAGACTGATGTACTACACACAAAATAACAGTACAATGTTTTCCTGTAATAATAAGTGATTTGGCACCAGAAATATGTACATAGACTCTAAATAGCAGTTAAGACACATAGATGCAAATTGAGTGTTAACTATAGAAAAGATCAGAGAACATTTAACTGTATATTATAAGTTGTATATCAACAAGAACACATTGCATACTATACAGTGCCATACACATACTATTATGTCATAACTATTGCTACATGTAGACACAATGGATCCACTGTTTCATTATATTGCTACATGTAGACACAATGGGTCCACTGTTTCATTATATTGCCATCAATCGGATAAAATACAATTAAATACGGAGATAACAAAATTTGTACAGGTATATATAAAATATAAAACCAACATCTTAATATGCATAAATACTTCATTGTTCTCTCAGCAACACTCTATTAATACAAAATTATAAAGTAATTAAACCAACTTGGGAAATCAATGTGCATACAAACACTGAATCAAACACATACTGTAAAATCATTAATATTCGTGGGAAATTAAATTTCTTGGATTTCGTGGTTCACCTCAACCACAAACTTAATCCCAAGGAACATTAATTTTGACCCTTGTGTTATTACCCGAAATGCAAAATCCACAAATTCAAGTCCCAACGAAATTTTTTTTTTACCAAAACTACGAAATTTCGTCCCAACGAAATTAAATGATTTTACAGTACATATTCTCAAACTAACAAACCTACATTTTAAAAACAATATCATGATATAACAGCACCATTTTATAATGAGTATTTAACTCTTAACCCTAAATCATAAGTTCATTGGCAAGGTCATAGTCAGCACACAGTGGGGAAGACTGCTAGACTAGGACTAAGGGTCAAGGTTAGGACTACTGTGACGGATTATTTACTGATTCCCGTGAGATATCGGTATATGTACCAGCTTGTGGAAGACTGCTAGAATAATCTAGCGCTTGTTGTAATGTATTCATGCCTATAAAGCCATGTTGATGTAGAGGATTGAGTGAGGTATTCAATGAACCAAGGTTCACACTGGACTGAAGATTATTGGAGGGAATAACTGGCTGGGATGTGATAGGATGGTTTGATGTGATGGGATGGTTTGATGTGATAGGATGGTTTAATTGGGTTGGATGATTTGATTGGGTTGGATGGTTGGAAGTAATAGCAGATACTACGGGTGCAGTTAGAGTGGAGACGGTGTCAGACGCTGACATAAGGAACCTATACTGTTGCTGTATATCTAGAGCAGAAGATGTGTCCATTTCTACACCTTGGCTGTAAACATTACTGACAGGTAAGCTAGCATCATTATTTGGATAAAAATTTGGCACTTTAATATCTGTGTAATATTTCTGTCCTGTTGGGCGTTCTGTATTCGGCAAGCTCTCTATCTCGGCTATTGACTGAAAGGTACGCTTAGGTAATGATCTATCATTAGTATATTCCACCTTAACATTGTCTGTACCTGGTCGATCTTCGTGTTTTACATTATCATTGACACTATTGGTTTTACCCTTACTCAGCAATATCTGCTCCACATCTACAGGCAGTACATTGATCTGTGTTCTGATACCCGATCGTTTATTGGTTTCACGTATTTCTGCCAGAATGTTTTTCACAGTTTCACGATCCATCTGATGGCGTTTCTCCATATGAACCCAGTATGGTGTACTCTGTATGAAACCATGGTTACATACATGACACTGAAATCTCTTCTCTCCTGTATGAATACGTTCATGTCGCTTCAATCCTGAATACAAAATAATCTCTCATATAGTTTGGCAATGCAGGCCTCGAAATCCACTTGCTTACTCATATTCTCTCATATAGTTAGGCAATGCAGGCCTCAAAATTAATTTGCTTACTCACATTTTTTCGAGACCTGGAATATTTTCATTGCTGAGGCGAGAACATTACATAGGGTATGTACTATGACCCCACTTCCACAGTTGACCATAATGTTAGCATGCAATATTTCTATAAAGTTTGATGACCGAACTGAACTTCTGTTAGGAATATGTGCAACCAAAGTAAAATATTGTAATTCCAAGGTCCATAACTCTGTCTAATAGGAAACTAAATCTGAATAAATACATCTGTAACGGCTATATCTGTAATCTGAATAAATACATCTGTAACGGTTATACCTGTAATCTGAATAAATACATCTGTAACGGTTATATCTGTAATCTGAATAAATACATCTGTAACGGTTATATCTGTAATCTGAATAAATACATCTGTAACGGTTATATCTGTAATCTGAATAAATATATCTGTAACGGTTATATCTGTAATCTGAATAAATACATCTGTAACAGTTATATCTGTAATATGTGAACACTATTCAAACATACCTGCTCTGTCTTTAAATTTCCTGTCACAGAAATTACATTTCATAGTTGCCTCATAATGTGTAGCTTGATGGACGTTAAGACTCGAACGTTTGAAGAATCTACGGTTACACACACTACATTCAAACCTGAAACATAAATCATTTATATTATTCTTTGTTTTGCATTCAACGGACATTTGCAAATCTGTAGTCATCCAATCTGTTCCCTGTGTAATTGATTGATGCCCTCTAACATTGAGGGAAGAGACAAACTTTAGTATGATACAAGGACACTAGGTGCACTAGCCTTACCCTTTCTGAACAGAGTCCTTGGTTCTCTAACTTGGACAGATACACACAAAACTAGGTGCACTAGCCTTACCCTTTCTGAACAGAGTCCTTGGTTCTCTAACTTGTACAGATACACACAAAACTAGGTGCGCTAGCCTTACCCTTTCTGAACAGAGTCCTTGGTTCTCTAACTTGTACAGATACACACAAAACTAGGTGCGCTAGCCTTACCCTTTCTGAACAGAGTCCTTGGTTCTCTAACTTGTACAGATACACACAAAACTAGGTGCGCTAGCCTTACCCTTTCTGAACAGAGTCCTTGGTTCTCTAACTTGCACAGATACACACAAAACTAGGTGCACTAGCCTTACCCTTTCTGAACAGAGTCCTTGGTTCTTTAACTTGTACAGATACACACAAAACTAGGTGCACTAGCCTTACCCTTTCTGAACAGAGTCCTTGGTTCTTTAACTTGTACAGATACACACAAAACTAGGTGCGCTAGCCTTACCCTTTCTGAACAGAGTCCTTGGTTCTTTAACTTGTACAGATACACACAAAACTTGGTGCGCTAGCCTTACCCTTTCTGAACAGAGTCCTTGGTTCTTTAACTTGTACAGATACACACAAAACTTGGTGCGCTAGCCTTACCCTTTCTGAACAGAGTCCTTGGTTCTTTAACTTGCACAGATACACACAAAACTAGGTGCGCTAGCCTTACCCTTTCTGAACAGAGTCCTTGGTTCTTTAACTTGCACAGATACACACAAAACTAGGTGCACTTAAGCCTTACCCTTTCTGAACAGAGTCCTTGGTTCTTTAACTTGCACAGATACACACAAAACTTGGTGCGCTAGCCTTACCCTTTCTGAACAGAGTCCTTGGTTCTTTAACTTGCACAGATACACACAAAACTTGGTGCGCTACCCTTACCCTTTCTGAACAGAGTCCTTGGTTCTTTAACTTGCACAGATACACACAAAACTAGGTGCACTAGCCTTACCCTTTCTGAACAGAGTCCTTGGTTCTTTAACTTGCACAGATACACACAAAACTAGGTGCGCTAGCCTTACCCTTTCTGAACAGAGTCCTTGGTTCTTTAACTTGCACAGATACACACAAAACTAGGTGCACTAGCCTTACCCTTTCTGAACAGAGTCCTTGGTTCTTTAACTTGCACAGATACACACAAAACTAGGTGCGCTACCCTTACCCTTTCTGAACAGAGTCCTTGGTTCTTTAACTTGCACAGATACACACAAAACTAGGTGCGCTAGCCTTACCCTTTCTGAACAGAGTCCTTGGTTCTTTAACTTGCACAGATACACACAAAACTTGGTGCGCTACCCTTACCCTTTCTGAACAGAGTCCTTGGTTCTTTAACTTGCACAGATACACACAAAACTAGGTGCACTAGCCTTACCCTTTCTGAACAGAGTCCTTGGTTCTTTAATTTGCACAGATACACACAAAACTAGGTGCGCTAGCCTTACCCTTTCTGAACAGAGTCCTTGGTTCTTTAACTTGCACAGATACACACAAAACTAGGTGCGCTAGCCTTACCCTTTCTGAACAGAGTCCTTGGTTCTTTAACTTGCACAGATACACACAAAACTTGGTGCGCTAGCCTTACCCTTTCTGAACAGAGTCCTTGGTTCTTTAACTTGCACAGATACACACAAAACTTGGTGCGCTAGCCTTACCCTTTCTGAACAGAGTCCTTGGTTCTTTAACTTGCACAGATACACACAAAACTTGGTGCGCTAGCCTTACCCTTTCTGAACAGAGTCCTTGGTTCTTTAACTTGCACAGATACACACAAAACTTGGTGCGCTACCCTTACCCTTTCTGAACAGAGTCCTTGGTTCTTTAACTTGCACAGATACACACAAAACTTGGTGCGCTACCCTTACCCTTTCTGAACAGAGTCCTTGGTTCTTTAACTTGCACAGATACACACAAAACTTGGTGCGCTACCCTTACCCTTTCTGAACAGAGTCCTTGGTTCTTTAACTTGCACAGATACACACAAAACTACCTCTGTTTTACTAACCAGGTATCTAGTTGGATGGAAAACACTTAATACTGTACCTTAGTATCACCATTCATTTACCACATTTAGACTTACAGTGGATATTACGGGTGTAACGGAACACTCTCCTAACAGTATAATATGTACCAACAATTTTCCTAACACTTTGATATATTTCGCTATGATACAGTATTCTCTAACAGCAGCCTAAATATCTTCAATTTCAGGAGACAATGAATTTGTTGCTTCTATAACAGCAATTATTATGTGCCTATCAACTATTTTAAATGAATTTCGACAAGATGAAGCATATATTAATACAATTACAAGAGGGCCCTCTTTGGGCCCTAGGTCGCTCACCTGTTGCACATTGGTCTAAGTATCAATGCAACTTACATTCTCACCATATTTCATTAAGATTGGATCAAAACGGCGACCTATGGCGTGAACACAATGTTTTTTTTAAGATTTGACCTAGTGACCTAGTTTTTTACCCCACATAAACCAGTTTCATGTAAACTGGGTATGGATTTCGTGGAGAACAACATTCTGACCCAGTTTGATGCAGATTGGATCAAAACTGTGACATAGATCTGGAGTGAACACAAGGTTTTTCTAAGATTTGATCTAGTGACCTAGTTTTTGACCCTACATGGCCAAGTTTCAAACTTGGCCTAGATTTCATGGAGAACAACATTCTGACTAAGTTTCATGCAGTTTGGAGAAAAATGGTGACCTCTGGAGTGTACAATATGTTTCTAAGATTTGACCTAGTAACCTAGTTTTTGACCCCACATGACCCAGTTTCAAACTAGGCCTAGGTTTCATGACCAAGTTTCATTAAGATTGGATCAAAACTGTTGCCTCTAGAGTGTACACAAGCAATTGTTGACAGACGGACGGACGGACGAAGAGTGATCACAAAAGCTCACCTTGTCAGTATGTGACAGGTGAGCTAAAAACAAGTGACACATGGTAATTTTACATAATCAGTAGGCTGTCAGATGTTTTCGTTGTCTGAATATGATTTTGCATATAAAAAAGCTTATACCAAACTGTACCGAAATTTTGTACTGTGAACTGTGTGGGATTGAAGTCTGCCGTGTGTCATGTACCACGGTATACTGTTACAGCCCTAGTGGATATTGGAATATATCACCATAATTAACCGTTTATTAATCTGATTAATGAAGATAGGTGCCATATATATTTAATTTTCGGATGAAAAGTTGTAGCAATTTGAAATTGCCAGAGGAAAAGTCGTAGTGACTGAAATATTGTAGTATCCGGTGGCTTTTTAATGGGTTCTGATTGGTGTAGACAGTAAAGCTACGAGATAAAGACCAAAATATGCGCCAGACTTTATACATTCAAAAAAGACAAAAAAACATTTTTGGAAATTCTGGAGTTACAAGGCTAAAGAACGGCAGCGACGATATATGGTACAATCACTGACACTACTTACCTTGTGATTCCCATATGTACATTGGCTTGATGTGTGTTCAGCATGGCTTTACTTAGAAACTTCATACCACAAACTTTACATTCATGAGGACGAACACCTGTAACAGAAACAAGGTATACAGGATTAACTTAAGTAGGACATTGATTTTATAGTTTAAACTTATCTTATTGACATTGGTTACATATTGACGGTGCCGAACCAAAACCCTGTAACTCAATTTTGGCGCGAAAACTTTGTTTGCAGCATCGGCATCTGCTAGACGTCCCGCGCATTTCTGTCTTGTCACAATTTAAAGAGCCAATCGTGTTACTTGGATGGCGACAAGACAGAAATGCGAGGGACGTCTAGTAGATGCAGATGCTGCAAAAAAAGTTTTCGCCCCAAAATTGAGTTACAGGGTTTTGGTTCGGCACCGTCAATTTATGACATAATTATGAAACAAATTATTGCAACCTAAATCATATATCCCTGCCTTATTACCAAGTTAAAGATCTGGTGCACTCATTACCAGTACTCTCAGGACTCCCATCATTATGTTTATGTCAAAAACACAAAAATAAAGCTAAAGGAGATACGTGCATGAAAAAAGTGTAATTTGTCATATTTAAGAATCTACCCACTGAATTCGCCAATCTGAACTTTAATAACCTATTGTTGGAAAACTTTAAGCATGCACTAAGATCATCCTATGTGTAGAAGATAATAAAACATACCTTCATGACCATTCATATGCATTCTGTATTCACTCTTCTGACAGAATTGAGCGGCACAGAGATTACACTTCCATGGTTTCTCTACAGCGTGTGTTAACATATGTTTGACGAGGAATCTACGATGAGCGAATGCTTTACCACATTGATCACATATAAAAGGTTTCTCACCAGTATGTACACGCATGTGATACTGATAGTTACTGGAAGGTACCGGTAAACCACATATATCACACATCTGATATTTGGTCGCATTTTTACGAGGTTTATTCTTCTTTTTCTTCACAGGCAAATCTAACAAATCATCATCTTCTTCAAGTCGAGTGACTTTCTTCCTGTTTCTTGAAGCACCACTTCTAGTAGTTTTGTTGTCATCATTATTTATGTCATGGTCACTTTTAATATCATCACTTAATTCTGTGGTGATTAAATTCTTGGCCTTCTTGGCTGCTTTTCTTTTCACAGGAGCATTCCTAGAAGCAGATGTGTCAACCTTTCTAGGTCTACCTCTCTTTTTCAAAGGTTTTGTAATGTTTGTTTTCGTATCTAATTCATCAGCATCAATGATCTCTTCTTTAACTTCAACAAGTTTCTCTAAACTCTCCTTACCAAGAGAGTTATCTGTATAATGTTGTACATCTGCTTCAACAATAACATCATCATCTATAACATCATCATTGTCAGTATCATCATCATTACTATAGTAACTTACACCTTTCTTCTTCTTCGGCTCATTCCTCCTTTTGGATCTTCTACTTCTTTCATTTTTCTTCTTTTCTAGAACTCTTATTTTGCTTGGTTTCGGATGATCTTGTTTTCTTTTTCGGCCTTTTCTTACTGGACTTGGTGACTCTTGCACAGTATCTGAGGACAGTTGTTGGGTAGATATTATGATAGAACCATTCAAACTGTGGGAAACATTCACATCTTCAGCAATACTTGCCTCTTCTGGTCTTAGATACATGTCCTCTGTTTGTGTAAAGCTACAAAATGTGTCATATTTAGGATAGGCTGTTTGACTGACATGATCAAAGTGGTAAGATCCACCAATTCCATGAACTTTGATATGATCATGCAGGAGACAGATAGTAATGAAGCGACTAAAACAACCACCACAGATGTATTTCTCTGCAATTATTTTATCAGAACTCATAAGATCATCTGTGCACGGACATACAGGTTTATCTAATTCTCCAGCCTTAAGGTTATCAAGTGTGTCAGATTGTGTCATATTTCTGCTGCCATGTTGTGATGAGTACTGAACAGGTCGTTCATTACTCTCCTTTGAATGTTGATGATGATGTGACGAGTACGGCTGTGTGATAGGTATAGAATCCATGGGGTCTGAGATATCCTTATCGGGAGTTAAACCTTCAATTACAAGCAGTCCTCCTGTACCTTGTGAAGCGTTTGCCTTATCATCAAGTTGAACAGTTCCACTGTAGTTCAATACCTCTATGGCAGGGGAGCTTGTATGTATCGTTGCTCTGTGGTCAGCATAACTTACAGCTTGTTCATTTGTTGTACATGCTAAAGTTGTTGCCATGTCTTCATGATAGATGATGGGTTGATGAGGATTCAGTTTGTAAGAACTATGAACATGTTCTAATGTGTGAGGCACTGACTTTGTAGAGTAATCACCATGAATTGTAGGTACAGACTTCATTGAGTAATCACTATGAATTGTAGGTACACTTTCATGATGGTAACGGTAACTTTCACTGAGACCTGTTGATTCATGATTAGGTTTACTTAAAATGTTTAATGGAGACTGGCTGTCTGCCAGTCTCTCTGGTTTAGACTGGTTTTCTGCGCTGGTAAGAAATACATGCTGATCTGACAGTGGTTTAGACTGGTTGTCTGCCCTGGTATGAAATACATGCTGATCTGACAGTGGCTTAGACGAGTTCTCGTTTGAATAGGATTGATAAATTGATGAACTTGTCGTGTTGGTACCAAAGTCAAACGTGGTGGAGACGTCAGCAATGTGTGAGGTAGCAGGTATGAACATTTCTGATGTGTACTGCTGGTTAAACTGATGCTTGCTACTACCCAGAAAGTGATGTTCAGGACTTCTATCCTCCGATGTATCATGTAATAAATCATGTTGCTGCTGGGACTGTGTGGAAACATTCTGATGATCCTGAAGTTGTGACTGGGTTAGAAAATGTTGAGAAGGATAATGCTGAGAACTTTCTGATGCATCATGTTGTTGTTTGACTTTATCTACAGGAATTGTAGAATAGTCCATCCTGTTATCTACACTTCCTGAAATGATTGAAAGATACAAAATCTTTAAAAGTTTATTGATCAACGTATATTTTCTAGTCACTGATAGGCCTGTTACATACCCTAAGATAGGCCTGTTACATACCCTAAGATAGGCCTGTTACATACCCTTAGATGTAACGTGACTAAGGAAAGTAATTTATTTACACACAGTCAGTGATTGGATTATAATTAGTTATGGATTATAATTGGGAAAAGATAACAGTTAGGTAAGTTTATTTGTTAATTGAGACCAATTAGCAGTAGAAAGACCACCGTGTAATGTGTTAAACTTGTCCAAGCTCTTTGAAGGTAGCGAGCATTCCATTTCATCTAAAACTTTTAGTAAAAGATTGAAATATAAAATATAAAATTAAAGACCATTCATTAATGATTTCCAGAAATATTGCATGGTCTTAGGAGTTCTTTGGCCTGGGTTAAACATGGATAAAAGAGTCTTGGGTTCGAGTCAAACAAAAAAACCTGAAGCTGCTGTTACTGTTCTGTAACGTACATATTTTTGGTGCATGTTAATTAATGAGATTTTAATTTCTTTGATTTCAAGTATGAAATGCAGCCTCTGTATCTGACATGTAAAGACTGCTTGGGTTGTCTTGTTTTATATGAGACTAATAAGGTAACAAATGGAGATTCACGAGTCGGTCAGAAGCCAATGATTGTCTGCGAAAGGCGTGGCTTGAATAAATTACATAATAAATTCCCAAGGTTGTCGTAGGTGATGTAAACACGAGGCGGGACTTATATGCCAATTGACAGGCAGTAAATTGTTTATGTAGATTTCTCGAAAGGTGTTATAAATGGCATTAATTGGGTGTTAAATTGTATGCGTTGATTGTGACACGCACATGTCATCTTAAACCACTGGATAGAGCATCAAAAGAACCGTAGATGCGTTTGACCCGTCGATTTAAAAAAGCCACCGGACGGTCATTTTAATTGATAATTAGTTAATTGTAAGTGCCCGGATCGATAATAAAACAAAACAAATTTGTATGGATCGCGATTTTATATTTAGACTTGTGTGTTCAATAAGGTAGTCACAGTCACACGATAAGTTTGTATAAGTTACCAAAACATCAAAATTGGATATTATTTTGCCGTCAGTAGTGAGGAAAACCAAAATTATAATGACACTTTCGAATGTCATATGTTTTCGCAACATTGGCGTATCGTTCAGAAAAACGAAAGTAGAACTAAGTGGTATTTTAATCCATCAAGAAGTTTATAAATACACGCAGATATGTGTATTTGTATATTGTTTTTGGTATCATGAATCTATATTAGCCTCACAACCCTGTTCAAGACTATTACTTTTGGTTGAAGAGACTATAGTAGCCTACTTTAATTCTTAGAAAATCATATAAAGTTGTAAATAAGACATTATTTGGCTAAATTTATGTACATATTAACATTTATTTGACATTATATAAAACAACAACACATTTTATTAATAAACTTTGTTCATGTTACTAAGTAAGAGCTGCATAATTAATGGTATTAACCATTAATGTAGACAGGCATGTTTGGAAAAGGACTCCGGGTTTCAGAAAGGGACCCTCCAAAATTTTGAGTGAAGGGTCCTGGGACCCTCGGGTTTTCAGGTCTAGTGAAACCCTGCGTCCACCCGCTTCTTTACCTGGATATAGGGGGATCGCTTCATTAATCATGATCACTGTGACCATTAAATTTTTTTATTGCATGTCACAATTTTCCAAGATAAAAATTGTCACACCCCACAGTCATTTAGCCTTTTAGGCAAAAATGACACCAGTCCAGCTGTAGTGCTGCACTTGAACTACTCGTTTCATCCAACAAAAAGTTTGTGTCATAGTCTGTACCGATTAATTAAAGTAGTAAAGCGGAGAAACTTGTGTAAGCACCTGACTAGCTCAGTCGGTAGAGCCTTTGCACTGTAAGCGAAGGGGTTAGACAAGATTTCGGTCTCCGGTGGTTTTCTTCCACGGAGACACGAACTATTGTGTCACTTTTCAATGCAGATTTTGCGACGAGAATCTGCGCGCAACTTTTGAAACTTAAAAAGTTATCGAAAACTACCAACCTCCGTGAAATTTATAACATATGCAGGAAGAATGAACCTTTTGTTTGCTATATGAACCAAAAATATTCCTAAAACACACAGCGATTTGCTTATCCGACAAGTTTAACACGACGATGTTGCAGTTTTGCTCTCGTTATGTTCTATTCTATCTATTCAATGTTGTTGTTGTAGAAATCGGTGTTCCAGCTATCGACCAATCAGAATACGCAAATGAAAGGATTCTGGGAGGGGTTTCCCGAAAATTTGTTATTTTTGGCGCGCTTGATTTTCACTGAACTGTACCATAGTACACGTGAAACAATACACTTCCGGCGCCCGCTTGAAACAAAAAAACTAAAAGTAAACGAACATTTGTTGATGAATAGAGATGATTTTTTATAAAAACAGTTAAATATTGATAAACAAACAAAAACAAGAAGAGTTTGGACTTTTTATGCACTTTAACGACTCATATAATGTTAACCAATGAATTCCGGGAAAGTACGGAAACGGTCTTTTAGACTCGGCACGTTGGCGCATGATAACACACAGTGGATTGTGTACATGAAGGATTTTTGCAAGGTGCGTGTGTGCTGATTTATTTATTGATTTACGGTTAATAACGAACCATATTACCAGGTATTCGACGGCATTCGTCTTTTTTATTCATAGTATGCATGTGCATTGCCGAAAAACATCAAAATTGGGCTTATTTATAAACTTTATCATCTGCTTGTTTTCTACCTGGTTTTTTGCACTATGGGTTTTGACTTTTGTGACGCGTAGTAGTCACTAGGTCGAGATTGTTTGACTAGCGAAGGGGCCAGAGTTGGGCCCCGGTCTGGTTGCACATTTTTCTTCCCCTGTTACATTTGCAATACCAAACTCTGGATAAGTAAGTTGTAGGGCCTCTGCGTTGTGTATACGCCAAGAGTCCCTACAATGTACAAATCCAGAAAATAAACAACTATCATGTATGTTTTAATGATATCATACAGTTTCTATTGTGCTACAAATTCAAGCATCGGACAAGAATACTGGGCGTGCAAAGTAACCCATGCAGATTTATTCCTTTCACTCATTAAGATATCAATTATTAGAATTATAATACTTACCCCTCAATGTTTGAATAATATTGCTGCTAACATTTCTTTGTAGGGAGAAAAGACGCGACGGATTCCCAGTCCCTGAAATTTGATACTGTAAATGGTGTAAAATTTCGCAGGGGAGGAAACTCTGCTTATTGTGGATATGGATAACAGCCAGTTCGATATAAATCCGGACAAGAGTGCGGAACAATTACCGGATTTTCCCACTTTCGATTTGGACTAACTTTTTTATTTGTTTTATAAACTACAACTAGTATTGTATGGATAAACTTTTATTGAAAAGAAAATACGACAAATGGTGGAATTGGAGACACGATATTTATTGACAAAGAAGACGATTTATTCAAATAAAATCCACTTATTTGTACACCAACTTTCGGTTTGAAAACGAAAATACTATATATACACATAATTTATATTTATACAGTACTACTACGAAGGACCAGATTGCTGACTTAGACATGAATTTCCTGTAGTGATTATCATGTAAGTACGGCATTGTAAACTTATAGTCATAGACACTACAACTATATACTGAATTGTTTTAATTACCATCATATTTTGTAAAATACAGTTTGTTAAATAGCGAGCCGAAGCACTTTGTATCACTGAGTCTTTTTAGTCTCAAATGTATATGACTTAGTCATCGGACTCGTCTCTAGATGTACATCGATGAAACTGACTTTCCTGTGGCATGTGTACCCCTACACGTAGATCTAATAATGACATCTTGAATTGTTGAGAAAGTGAAGGATATTGGTTACATGGTTTATAAAGGATTGAATGTTAGACATGTATTATACTTCCTTGTTGCCATTCAAAGGTTTAGTTGCTGGTGATCGTTAAGATGAACAAACTATTGTATACGGAGTATCAGGTATTAAAGTAGGGGTCTGACAGGTCAGAAAGTAGGGGTCTGACAGGTCAGAAAGTAGGGGTCTGACAGGTCAGAAAGTAGGGGTCTGACAAGCTGATTTAGCTGATCCTTCAACATGGTGATGGTCCTATTTATAAATCATAACGGACCCTTCAACATGGTGACGGTCCTATAAATCATAACGGACCCTTCAACATGGTGATGGTCCTATAAATCATAACTGACCCTTCAACATGGTGATGTCCCTATAAATCATAACGGACCCTTCAACATGGTGACGGTCCTATAAATCATAACGGACCCTTCAACATGGTGACGGTCCTATAAATCATAACTGACCCTTCAACATGGTGATGACCCTATAAATCATGACTGACCCTTCAACATGGTGACGGTCCTATAAATCATAACTGACCCTTCAACATGGTGATGACCCCATAAATCATAACTGACCCTTCAACATGGTGACGGTCCTATAAATCATAACTGACCCTTCAACATGGTGATGACCCCATAAATCATAACTGACCCTTCAACATGGTGATGGTCCTATAAATCATAACTGACCCTTCAACATGGTGATGACCCTATAAATCATAACTGACCCTTCAACATGGTGATGGTCCTATAAATCATGACTGACCCTTCAACATGGTGATGGTCCTATCAATCATAACTGACCCTTCAACATGGTGATGTCCCTATAAATCATGACTGACCCTTCAACATGGTGATGGTCCTATAAATCATAACTGACCCTTCAACATGGTGATGACCCTATAAATCATAACTGACCTTTCAACATGGTGATGGTCCTATAAATCATGTCTGACCCTTCAACATAGTGATGTCCCTATAAATCATTACATACCCTTCAACATGGTGATGACCCTATAAATCATGACTGACCCTTCAACATGGTGATGATCCTATAAATCATGACTGACCCTTCAACATGGTGATGATCCTATAAATCATGACTGACCCTTCAACATGGTGATGATCCTATAAATCATGACTGACCCTTCAACATGGTGATGATCCTATAAATCATGACTGACCCTTCAACATGGTGATGGTCCTATAAATCATAACTGACCTTTCAACATGGTGATGGTCCTATAAACCATAACTGACCCTTCAACATGGTGATGATCCTATAAACCATAACTGACCCTTCAACATGGTGATGATCCTATAAATCATGACTGACCCTTCAACATGGTGATGGTCCTATAAATCATAACTGAACCTTCAACATGGTGATGGTCCTATAAACCATAACTGACCCTTCAACATGGTGATGACCCTATAAATCATGACTGACCCTTCAACATGGTGATGGTCCTATAAACCATAACTGACCCTTCAACATGGTGATGATCCTATAAATCATAACTGACCCTTCAATATGGTGATGACCCTATAAATCATGACTGACCCTTCAACATGGTGATGATCCTATAAATCATAACTGACCCTTCAACATGGTGATGATCCTATAAATCATAACTGACCCTTCAACATGGTGATGATCCTATAAATCCTTACTGACCCTTCAACATGGTGATGGTCCTTTAAAACATAACTGACCCTCCAACATGGTGATGGTCCTATAAACCATAACTGACCCTTCAACATGGTGATGACCCTATAAAACATAACTGACCCTTCAACATGGTGATGGTCCTATAAATCATAACTGACCCTTCAACATGGTGATGATCCTATAAATCATAACTGACCCTTCAACATGGTGATGGTCCTATAAACCATAACTGACCCTTCAACATGGTGATGGTCCTATAAATCATAATTGATCCTTCAACATGGTGATGGTCCTATACATCATAACTGACCCTTCAACATGGTGATGACCCTATAAATCATAACTGACCCTTCAACATGGTGATGGTCCTATAAATCAAAACTGACCCTTCAACATGGTGATGACCCTATAAAACATAACTGACCCTTCAACATGGTGATGGTCCTATACATCATAACTGACCCTTTAACATGGTGATGATCCTATAAATCATAACTGACCCTTCAACATGGTGATGGTTCTATAAATCATAACTGACCCTTCAACATGGTGATGGTTCTATAAATCATAACTGACCCTTCAACATGGTGATGATCCTATAAATCATAACTGACCCTTCAACATGGTGATGGTTCTATAAATCATAACTGACCCTTCAACACGGTGAAGACCCTATAAATCATAACTGTATGACCCTTCAACATGGTGATGACCCTATAAATCATAACTGACCCTTCAACATGGTGATGACCCTATAAATCATAACTGACCCTTCAACATGGTGATAACCCTATAAATCATAACTGATCCTTCAACATGGTGATGGTCCCATAAATCATAACTGACCCTTCAACATGGTGATGGTCCTATAAATCATAACTGATCCTTCAACATGGTGATGGTCCTATAAATCATAACTGACCCTTCAACATGGTGATAACCCTATAAATCATAACTGATCCTTCAACATGGTGATGGTCCCATAAATCATAACTGACCCTTCAACATGGTGATAACCCTATAAATCATAACTGACCCTTCAACATGGTGATGACCCTATAAATCATAACTGATCCTTCAACATGGTGATGACCCTATAAAACATAACTGACCCTTCAACATGGTGATGGTCCTATAAATCATAACTGACCCTTCAACATGGTGATGATCCTATAAATCATAACTGACCCTTCAACATGGTGATGGTCCTATAAAACATAACTGACCCTTCAACATGGTGATGGTCCTATAAACCATAACTGACCCTTCAACATGGTGATGGTCCTATAAATCATAACTGATCCTTCAACATGGTGATGGTCCTATATATCATAACTGACCCTTCAACATGGTGATGGTTCTATAAATCATAACTGACCCTTCAACATGATGATGGTCCTATAAATCATAACTGACCCTTCAACATGGTGATGGTCCTATAAAACATAACTGACCCTTCAACATGCAAGGTGGCCACAGACTCGGGAAAACAGGGAAAACAGGGAAAATGGCTAAAATAAATTCCCTGCAGGGAAAAATCAGGGAATTTCAAAATTGGGCAAAAATCAGGGAATTATCAGGGAATTTCCAAAATTGGAGAAAAAAATGGTCTTGTAATAGGTAATTTGCCGTTTGTTATCGGTAAATTAGTATGAAATGTGAATTTTCGTGCTCGCTGCACTTGCAAAATAACTGAAGAGCTATATAGGTACTGGAGAAAGAAATAGTAACATAAAGTTTGCACCTAACATAAAGATGCTCCTACACCTATGGTTGCAAATGCTGCAAAAATCATGGATAATAACCTTTAGGTCAGGGAAAAATCAGGGAATTATCAGGGAATTTTATTCTTCATTTTCTGTGGCCACCCTGAACATGTTGATGACCCTATAAAACATAACTGACCCTTCAAGATGGTGATGACCCTATAAATCATAACTGACCCTTCAACATGGTGATGGTCCTATAAATCATAACTGACCCTTCAACATGGTGATGACCCTATAAATCATAACTGACCCTTCAACATGGTGATGACCCTATAAAACATAACTGACCCTTCAACATGGTGATGGTTCTATAAATCATAACTGACCCTTCAACATGGTGATGGTCCTATAAATCATAACTGACCCTTCAACATGGTGATGGTCCTATAAATCATAACTGACCCTTCAACATGGTGATGACCCTATAAATCATAACTGACCCTTCAACATGGTGATGACCCTATAAATCATAACTGATCCTTCAACATGGTGATGACCCTATAAATCATAACTGATCCTTCAAGATGGTGATTACCCTATAAATCATAACTGACCCTTCAACATGGTGATGACCCTATAAATCATAACTGACCCTTCAACATGGTGATTACCCTATAAATCATAACTGACCCTTCAACATGGTGATGAACCTATAAATCATAACTGACCCTTCAACATGGTGATGACCCTATAAAACAAAACTGACCCTTTAACATGGTGATGGTTCTATAAATCATAACTGACCCTTCAACATGGTGATGGTCCTATAAATCATAACTGACCCTTCAACATGGTGATGATCCTATAAATCATAACTGATCCTTGAACATGGTGATGGTCCTATAAATCATAACTGACCCTTCAACATGATGATGGTCCTATAAATCATAACTGACCCTTCAACATGGTGATGGTCCTATACATCATAACTGACCCTTCAACATGGTGATGGTCTTATAAATCATAACTGATCCTTCAACATGGTGATGACCCTATAAATCATAACTGACCCTTCAACATGGTGATGGTCCTATAAAACATAACTGACCCTTCAACATGGTGATGATCCTATAAAACATAACTGACCCTTCAACATGGTGATGGTCCTATAAATTATAACTGACCCTTCAACATGGTGATGACCCTATAAAACATAACTGACCCTTCAACATGGTGATGGTCCTATAAATCATAACTGACCCTTCAACATGGTGATGGTCCTATAAATCATAACTGACCCTTCAACATGATGATGGTCCTATAAATCATAACTGACCCTTCAACATGATGATGGTCCTATACATCATAACTGACCCTTTAACATGGTGATGGTCCTATAAAACATAACTGACCCTTTAACATGGTGATGGTCCTATAAATCATAACCGACCCTTCAACATGGTGATGACCCTATAAATCATAACTGACCCTTCAACATGGTGATGATCCTATAAATCATAACTGACCCTTCAACATGGTGATGATCCTATAAATCATAACTGACCCTTCAACATGGTGATGACCCTATAAAACATAACTGATCCTTCAACATGATGATGGTCCTATTTATAAATCATAACTGACCCTTCAACATGGTGATGGTCCTATAAATCATAACTGACCCTTCAACATGGTGATGGTCCTATAAATCATAACTGACCCTTCAACATGGTGATGGTCCTATAAATTATAACTGATCCTTCAAGATGGTGATGACCCTATAAATCATAACTGACCCTTCAACATGGTGATGACCCTATAAATCATAACTGACCCTTCAACATGGTGATGACCCTATAAATCATAACTGATCCTTCAACATGATGATGGTCCTATTTATAAATTATAACTGACCCTTCAACATGGTGATGGTCCTATAAATCATAACTGACCCTTCAACATGGTGATGGTCCTATAAATCATAACTGATCCTTCAACATGATGATGGTCCTATAAACCATAACTGACCCTTCAACATGGTGATGGTCCTATAAATCATAACTGACCCTTCAACATGGTGATGGTCCTATAAATCATAACTGACCCTTCAACATGGTGATGATCCTATAAATCATAACTGACCCTTCAACATGGTGATGACCCTATAAAACATAACTGACCCTTCAACATGGTGATGGTCCTATAAAACATAACTGACCCTTCAACATGGTGATGACCCTATAAAACATAACTGACCCTTCAACATGGTGATGACCCTATAAAACATAACTGACCCTTCAACATGATGATGACCCTATAAATCATAACTGACCCTTCAACATGGTGATGACCATATAAATCATAACTGACCCTTCAACATGGTGATGACCCTATAAATCATAACTGACCCTTCAACATGGTGATGGTCCTATGAATCATAACTGACCCTTCAACATGGTGATGACCCTATAAA
The DNA here is from genome assembly GCA_963678985.1 of Spisula subtruncata. Classification (NCBI taxonomy): domain Eukaryota; kingdom Metazoa; phylum Mollusca; class Bivalvia; order Venerida; family Mactridae; genus Spisula; species Spisula subtruncata. The sequence goes on from OY787668.1 coordinate 47,966,774, forward strand.
TCATAACTGACCCTTCAACATGGTGATGATCCTATAAAACATAACTGACCCTTCAACATGGTGATGGTCCTATAAAACATAACTGATCCTTCAACATGGTGATGACCCTATATATCAATCATAACTGACCCTTCAACATGGTGATGACCCTATAAATCATAACTGATCCTTGAACATGGTGATGGTCCTATAAATCATAACTGACCCTTCAACATGGTTATGGTCTTATACATCATAACTGGCCCTTCAACATGGTGATGACCCTATAAATCATAACTGATCCTTGAACATGGTGATGGTCCTATAAATCATAACTGACCCTTCAACATGGTGATGGTCCTATAAATCATAACTGACCCTTCAACATGATGATGGTCCTATAAATCATAACTGGCCCTTCAACATGGTGATGGTCCTATAAATCATAACTGACCCTTCAACATGGTGATGGTCCTATAAACCATAACTGACCCTTCAACATGGTGATGATCCTATAAATCATAACTGATCCTTGAACATGGTGATGGTCCTATAAAACATAACTGACCCTTCAACATGGTGATGGTCCTATAAAACATAACTGACCCTTCAACATGGTGATGGTCCTATAAACCATAACTGACCCTTCAACATGGTGATGGTCCTATAAATCATAACTGATCCTTGAACATGGTGATGGTCCTATAAATCATAACTGACCCTTCAACATGGTGATGGTCCTATACATCATAACTGACCCTTCAACATGATGATGGTCCTATACATCATAACTGACCCTTTAACATGGTGATGGTCCTATAAATCATAACTGACCCTTCAACATGGTGATGGTCCTATAAATCATAACTGACCCTTCAACATGGTGATGGTCCTATAAAACATAACTGATCCTTCAACATGGTGATGACCCTATAAATCATAATTGACCCTTCAACATGGTGATGACCCTATAAATCATAACTGACCCTTCAACATGGTGATGACCCTATAAAACATAACTGACCCTTTAACATGGTGATGGTCCTATAAAACATAACTGACCCTTCAACATGGTGATGACCCTATAAAACATAACTGACCCTTCAACATGGTGATGGTCCTATAAGGTAAAGAACCACTAAATGCCTCCGCGGACCAAGTGGTGATACACTCAAGTAGTCCTTAAAAAAACTTTGGTTTGCCTCTAAATGGAGATATTTCTTGACAAATGTGGATTTGAATGATGAAATTGAGCTTTAATGGTTGGTAAATATGCATGTGATGTAGTAAAACTGTAATATTTATATTATTCCACTATTTTGGTCTTGATACCAAAGTGAAAGTAGACTAGGGTAAAACCCGGAACTTATAAATCCGAACATGTGTGAAAACGGATAAACCATGTTTGAAGGAAAAAAACTTTCTTAGAAGATACATGACCCCCCTTTTTTATTGCATTATTTTAAAGCTTAAATGCCTCTCTTTACAATGATATATGTGGTCCAGGTGGCCATAGACTAAAAAACAGTTGAAAATTTGGGCCTACTACGGGCACTTTACATTGAGCTATAGAGCAAATTTATTTGGTGGTTTCTAACCTATAAGTCATAACTGACCCTTCAACATGGTGATGGTCCTATATATCAATCATAACTGACCCTTCAACATGGTGATGGTCCTATAAATCATAACTGATCCTTCAACATGGTGATGACCCTATAAATCATAACTGACCCTACAACATGGTGATGATCCTATAAATCATAACCGACCCTTCAACATGGTGATGGTCCTATAAATCATAACTGACCCTTCAACATGTTGATGGTCCTATAAATCATAACTGACCCTTCAACATGGTGATGGTCCTATTTATATATCATAACTGACGCTTCAACATGGTGATGGTCCTATTTATAAATCATAACTGACCCTTCAACATGGTGATGGTCCTATAAATCATAACTGACCCTTCAACATGGTGATGGTTCTATAAATCATAACTGACCCTTCAACATGGTGATGATCCTATAAATCATAACTGATCCTTCAACATTGTGATGGTCCTATAAATCATAACTGACCCTTCAGTCCTATAAATCATAACTGACCCTTCAACATGGTGATGGTCCTATAAATCATTTAACCAATAAAGAAATGCAGACTAATGCATATATAATTTGATACAACATGGAATTGAATTTTGAATCAAATATTCACGTCTTCATTTTATTTACAACGATGCACCCGGCTTTATCCATAGCTGACCATTAATGTTAATCAAACGTCTACGTTACAAAATAAAAAAAATTTAAGCAAAATGAAGATATTTCGGAACTTAAAAAAATGACAAACATTTGTTTTCTAATGACACTCTTCTGTGGACGTATCTAACGAGAGTACAATGTTGAAAATATGTGTGTTTATATGTTTGAATCTTAAATGAAAGCAATTCTAGATAAACTTGCTACCCTAACCCTCTACTAGTACCCATGCATGATACATACTGAACACTTTAAGTACATACACTCAGCCACTTTCTACTTGGCCACACTTCAATCTCCTAATACAGTAATTGTCACCATCTTTTTATGATATTTGAACACACCAGTTTTCCGCGTATTTGTCGTATAAGCAAACTACAAAGTTTGAAACATACAAATACAGTGAAATAAGCAATAGGTCAGTGTTATGTGACCTTTATGTAAACATACAAATACAGTGAAATAAGCAATAGGTCAGCGTTATGTTACCTTTATGTAAACATACAAATACAGTGAAATAAGCAATAGGTCAGTGTTATGTTACCTTTATGTAAACATACAAATAAATAGTGCGTCAATACCTTGTGACCTATACATGTATGTAAACATGCACATATCGATGGCTTAGAACAAGAAGGTCGTAACTACCAAATCGATATATTGAGAAAACAAGAGAAAACTGTCTGTAATTTACTTTTTACCTATGGGAAAACACGTTTTTAAAACTTCATTTTGGTCAACATGACAAGCTCACAATTTAATGAAAATGGGCTCATAAGAAGCGCCTTGTGATGCTTATTCTAAATTTGTATGAATCTTAAAATGTCGTAAGTGGCACTTACGACCTTCTGATTCTAAGCAAACGATATATACTATCCGACCAACGTTTATTGAAAGTGACGTCATTTTGTTAACAATCTATAAATTAACAGGGTATATCCCAAAAAGATTGAGGATCATATAATACAGAAGTATGCCTTTACCATTTAATATACTTTAAGTAATGCATGGTTCTGTGGATATGTTTGTTGACTCGATAAAACTCAGACGATCTAAGTTCAAAGGTTCTTAAAGCCATTCAACTATAACGTTTTTTTTGTATTTTATACGAGAAACGTATACCGTTGGATGATTTGATAAAATATTTATTTTCAAAATAAAGGTTTTGCTTTTAATATCATTATTAAATTAAAACCCATGGAATTCGTGTAATTGAAAACATCTTAGGATAATCCACATTTTTGCAGAAGATTTATAAGGTAAACATTTGATTGTAAACACAACATGACGTCCCTGTCAGATATCCCTGGACGGACTGTAGTGTGTCGATATCATGTGACCTTTATGTCAACATACAAATAAATAGTGTGTCAATACCATGTGACCTTTATGTAAACATACTAATATATATAACTCTAACGCGATATTCTGCAATGTCAATATTAGCAGAAATCACTGACCATTACATCGATTTAGGGAGAGCAGAAGTTGGTTTTACCTTCTCACTTTTATTCACCAAGTAAATTAAAATTACGGTACACATAGATGTGTATGTGTATAAGATAGTCCCTTTTCCAATATCCTTATGTTGCTATACCTGATTTACCTGATTTACCTGTTTACTTTAGGTGGCACAGGTCCCAATACCGCGTTAGAGTTATAGTACGTCGATATCATGTGACCTTTATGTAAAAATACAGATAAATTGTGCAGAAATAATAAATAAGCAAAATTCTCAGGAGCACGTTTAGGTGCCTCTACATTGTTCTACAGCACATGAAAACTATGCACGATCACGCATGTATTCTGTCCTACTAGACATGTACAACCAAAGTGGAAAGTGCAAAAAGAAAGTGGAAAACGGAGAAAAACTGTCGGGTTGGTTTCAAAAGTTTATTCGTTCTAAATAAGGCCAAACAAAATAATAAATGAATCACTCAGTGTCGCTCAATGAGAATGAATCTCCATGAGTAAATGGGTTCTTCATAAATATAACAGGTTTGACATACCTTGTACAGAAAACCCCAGAACTAGCGAATCACCTTAAAATAGTATACCTGTATTCTGCCCCATGCTTGTCAAAAAACTGTTATCCGTGAACGCGGTTCGAGAATTTCGTGCAACGCATGGTACACTTATTGACATCTCCTGTGCTATAAAACCAATAGTTTTAGAGAGAATTTCTTTAACATAAGCGTGCTATCGAGTTACACTTATACTTACGATTGAAATTAAAACATGGACCCTGAAAGAAGGAGAAATACTATGATAGCAATAACAATTACACAGCCTCTCTGATTTTGTAGAATATCATGACTATGCATTTACTTAAAAGGAACTTATGTTACAATGGCCACAGAACCAACTGCTAGATATGCGCAACAGACTACTGTTTGATTAGGATATCAAAGGCTATACGGATAGGGGATACATACTGATGTCCCTTCGAAATATCAAAGCTACACGCCTCTTGGTTTTCTAAAAATATGTTCAGTGGTTTAGAAGAATACGTTATTTTTAGAATGGCACAGCAAATTGAACGCAGTTTACATTATTATATTTTTATACAAGCTATTGGCAGTAATGAGAAAACCCCTGGACGTTTCTCCACTTTCCACTCTCCGTTTTCCACTCTCCGCTTCGGTTGTACATGTCTAATAGGCTGTCTCACTTTATAAGGCATAGTCTAAAATAAAGCGTGCTTATAAGGAATTGTATTTTTTCTGATACCACTCATTCATATTCCATGTATAGAACGACACGTCGTTCACTTGCACAGGTTTCTCACCAAGAGCCACTGTAAAGTTGTACATGCTCAGTGGCTACAGATAACACATATTTTGGCAAAATTGAATGTGCTTTGTTAACATGCAATGCTTGTGTTCAATAATCTATTTATTTACATTTTTAGAGAAAGATGTCTTTGTATCGAGATGACCAATATTCGCCTGTGAGCCGACCATATACCCCAGACATGTTATATGAGAACACCTTCTCTGATACCGATGATGATGATGATGATGATATTAGTGATGAGATGCACCAACCTACATCTGTGAAGAATCTACAACCCTTAAAGGGAGATAATCTAGCAAATATATCCTCCCTTGGTTTAGACCAAGCTGAAACAGAACCACAAAGTACTGATACCTGCAAGAATCAAGATATTTCTTTAAATCACTCTGTTGGAAATACTGATACTTCATCTAATTCAGATATATTACAAACTGACTTACGAACAAAAGTAGATAAACCGAGTCCGAAAGTCGTTTTGTCCCCTATTGGCCAAGTATCTGGATGTATACCAGATTCACCAACACCATCGATATCGGTGATAACACCATGTTCACCTACTAGCCTAGGTTCACCGACTTGCCTAGGTTCACCGACTAGCCTAGGTTCACCTACCACATCACGGTCGATGACAACTAGTGTATCACATATGTCAACAAATACATCAAGGTCAGAAACAGCACTTAATCAATCAGCTGACACATCGGGAAGCTCAGCCATGCTTGATCCCTCGGTTAAAGAATTCAACCAAGAGCTTGCTATGAAGCCCCAATCATCAGGAGAGGGGACAGCATTTAACCGCTTCTTATCACAGTGGACTTTGAATGATGAAGACCTAAGATGTTTTCAATTTAGAAACAATACAAATAAGCATGGAGTCCCTTCAAAACAACCAGGCCAAAGGAAACGAATCAAGAAGTCTTCAAGACGAGATGGTAGGATTTGCACACTTTTATCTTATAATACACGCGTGCACTCTGAAGTAGATTCTTAAGTTTAATATATGTGACATACAGTATACACGTAAATGAATGTAATTAATCACTGTCAAACCATTGTTTGTAGACCATGATGTTTTGGCAACCCAAAGGTATAAACCGGTTACGGTAAAGTACCAAATAGTCCATTCATAAATAGCATTGACAGCGCACTCGGATTCCTTGAATCACAGAATTTCTTGCCCTTCAATTGAAAATGGATGTCACGTGATTGCTGTTACCAAATGTATCTCAAAATCCAACCACCAAAAACATGGATTTTTGTTTCTACTGTATGCTACTAACGATATAAATACGATATATCTATTCCATATTTTAGTCACATAGTTGGTTGTTGTTTTACCAGGGTTTGGAGGTTATGGTGGTATGAGTAGACTGGTAAACATGTCACCGTATGCAATGTTAGCACGTGTTGCTAAGAAAAATGGATATGATTTGCCTACGTTTCTGGAAACCCTGGAATATACAGGATCGTCTGGTGTATTACCATGTATGCAGTGTAATGAGAAGTATGGTGGAATGAATATGTCAGCTTATGGTTCTCTAGATGGAGAGGAGTATATGGAGGAAGGACAGTCAGCAAGGAATGGCAGATGTCAATGTATGTATAAATACTTGCTCTGTAAATATTACCTGACACTAACACATCGTTTGAACTTACATGTAGTAGATGAGTATAAACATGTAGTAACCATTTATACAAAGTAACATGTAATATAATGTTGTGACTAGTTAGGTACATTTAGTGATAGTGTATGCTGTCATGATGAGTTTACACATGTAGTAACCATTTATGCAAATTAGCATGTAATAGAATGTTGTGTCTTGTTAGGTACATTTAATGGTAGTGTATCGTGTCGTGTTGATTTCATACATGTGTATTATTTCAGCATGTGGTGGACAGGTTTATACTATGGCATCGTATGGTGTCATGTTGATTATATACATGTGTATTATTTCAGCATGTGGTGGACAGGTTCATACTATGGCATCGTATGGTGTCATGTTGATTATATACATGTGTATTATTTCAGCATGTGGTGGACAGGTTCATACTATGGCATCGTATGGTGTCATGTTGATTATATACATGTGTATTATTTCAGCATGTGGTGGACAGGTTCATACTATGGCATCGTATGGTGTCATGTTGATTATATACATGTGTATTATTTCAGCATGTGGTGGACAGGTTCGCACTATGGCATCGTATGGTGTCATGTTGATTATATACATGTGTATTATTTCAGCATGTGGTGGACAGGTTCGCACTATGGCATCGTATGGTGTCATGATGAGTATATACATGTGTATTATTTCAGCATGTGGTGGACAGGTTCATACTATGGCGTCGTATGGTGTCATGTTGATTATATACATGTGTATTATTTCAGCATGTGGTGGACAGGTTCACACTATGGCATCGTATGGTGTCATGTTGATTATATACATGTGTATTATTTCAGCATGTGGTGGACAGGTTCATACTATGGCATCGTATGGTGTCATGTTGATTATATACATGTGCATTATTTCAGCATGTGGTGGACAGGTTCATACTATGGCATCGTATGGTGTCATGTTGATTATATACATGTGTATTATTTCAGCATGTGGTGGACAGGTTCATACTATGGCATCGTATGGTGTCATGTTGATTATATACATGTGTATTATTTCAGCATGTGGTGGACAGGTTCATACTATGGCATCGTATGGTGTCATGTTGATTATATACATGTGTATTATTTCAGCATGTGGTGGACAGGTTCATACTATGGCATCGTATGGTGTCATGTTGATTATATACATGTGTATTATTTCAGCATGTGGTGGACAGGTTCACACTATGGCGTCGTATGGTGTCATGTTGATTATATACATGTGTATTATTTCAGCATGTGGTGGACAGGTTCACACTATGGCGTCGTATGGTGTCATGTTGATTATATACATGTGTATTATTTCAGCATGTGGTGGACAGGTTCATACTATGGCGTCGTATGGTGTCATGTTGAGAAAGCTGAAGGAAATTATAACAGAGAAAGATTTTATACCGCATGATGTCTATCCTGATGGAAATTGTTTGTTTGCTGCCGTCATTGATCAGCTACATATACATAGTGACTTTACCTTCTCTATGCATAGTTTAAGGCTTGCATCTGTTGAATATATACGCAACAATCCAACATTGGTAAGATATTATTTCATATACACGTTATATCGCTGTCGAGCCCTATCTGTGTCACTGATCAACTTATACATGTATAATATCATAACCATCATTGCCCATTGTCACCCAATTGTATGTACAAGTACCTGAGGCGGTCAAAAACAATGTTCTGTGAATTTAGATTCAGGTTTGTTCCAAATATTTGTTTTGGGGGTATTGATTGTTGTGGTTCTATGTCTGACGTTTATGCTGTTGGCAAGTGAATGTTTCCCGTGAATTCACGGGTTAATAAAACAACAGGATATATTTCTGTACTGATTCTTACACCGATTCAACGTAACCAATTGTGTAATTGAGGTACATTATATGAACATATTTACAGGGTGATGGTACACCGATAGAAATGTTTCTTACTGATGGGACATTAGATACGTACTTAGAGAAGATGAGTGTAGATGGTGAATGGGGAGACCATATCATTCTCAGGTAAATTTCCACATCATTGAATCAAACCTGCAACAATAACATGCCTGTAATTATGTCCGTGTTGTTGCCTATGTAATAAACAGACCTATATTTATGTCATTGTTTTAGCATGCTAATTTCCTATATGAATGACCGTGCTGTAGCCTGAGGAAATCCTATAAATATGACCTGATGCTTTTGTTAATGTGATGGGCATGTCTTTATTTATTTCAGTACAGTCAGCTAATGTTATACACATGTCATTTCTATTTCAGTGCTGTAGCCAATGTGATCAATATGCCTATATATATCTATGGTGGAATGTCGGGTCAGAATGAAACAATTGTTTCACCAAATAATTCCAGTCGTAAGTTATGTACACATGTATAACTTTTACACCATGAAATAGTATCCGGAAAACTTAATTATAAAGTTATAAGAAACCATTCAATCATTCCATTAACTTTCTGTTTACACAGCAGGCCACAAGTTGACACAGGATTAGTTTCAGGATCAGGATCAAGATCAAATATATATCCTTTGAAATTCAGTAGATATGCTTGGGTTAAGCTTGCTATTTTTGGATTTACAAAAGCATGCCCCTCAATTTAAAAGACATTAAAATAGGCTTTTATAGTGAGTTATAAAACTACTTACTTGATCCTCATTTTAAAAATTGACCCTCGTTTTTTGGGATCAATTTTAGTCTCAAGTATAATAACTCACTTTTGCAACAGAAAAATGATGATCTGAATAGTTTGAACATGTAAAATTGAAGGAGATTAGGTATTCTCTACCTGGCTATAAGCTGTAACTAACACAAGTTACCAAAAGCTTCTAAAATTGGGAACTTATTTTCAGGATCAAATTTGATCCAGATCAGCTGATCCTTTGTGACGATGGATATTTACACTTTGAAATGGGAAGCTGTGGTTGTTTGATAATGATCGTCTGTATAACAAATTACATAGAACAATTAGCAATGTCCAACAAAAGTATGTGACAATCCACACAGTTCGAATGTCATAATTATATTAAACGATTTGTTCTGACCATTGCACTGGCCAGAGGCAAACAATACAAGCACCTACTAATAGAGGTAGACCTTCATCAGCTAACTTGTTGTGTTCATCATCATAGATATTCAATGTCAGCAGACGAAAGCTCATAAAAAATCGTCCTCTAATTAGAAGAGTAAGTTTATGTTTGGGTCATTTTCTCTAGCAAAAGGTTCGTTATAACTGTGAGCGTTTATTTACTTCCACTGTACGTATTATGCAAGTTTCTACATGCTCCTTACACTTATCTGTATCAATCTACAGCTGAAGATCACCATGAAAAGTATTTGAAGAACATTTTCCTCGGACATATTGGGGAGTCCCATTACATCAGTTTACGTCCAAGAAATTGGAAAGAGAACACATATGACGGTAGGATTTCTATAATTCTGATTATAATTACAACAATGTAATTTTCTTATGAATTTGAGAATCCGGATATACAGGTTGAGGTTCGATCTAATGAGCTAAGCAGCGGAGTTAGTCTTGTCAAATTGTAATGCTGTCGTTACTTTGTGCCAGTTAACTGCATCATACTATTCTAAAAAAATATTAATAGATATAAATATGTAAGTGGATACCATGTGGTCAATTGAAATGTTTTCTTGGAAATGCCAGCAATATATCAAATGCACACATGATTCCATTGTAGATGACCTATTGGTTGGATTGGGTGACAAGTATTATCTTGGTATCCATTTAATTTTCAGAATTGGTCGAGATGAGGATGAATGAGAAGAAAGTATGGTACCCAATGCAATACTTCAACTTCATTTTGACACAAATATTTCGTATGGACACTTCCTCTAGCTCAGATTGCCTAAGTAGCATCTTTGATCAAATTACTAGTAGTATGGCAGAAGACGAAATTGATGTTGAAATATTTGGTTTATCTCAATGCAAGCTTGTTCCAAGCATGACTGAGCGGAAGAGTGAGGCTGACGATATATCCGCGTTTTTCCCTTCAGCAAAAGTTGAAGATGTGACGAAAGAAGGCGAAGGCATATTTTGTTTTCATACACCCCAAGATACTGAAATTGTCTCCGATGTTAGTGTTGCTGGGTCATTTGATTTAATCATCGAACCACACCAATCCATTGATCTATTGAAACTGGTTCCGTTCGCTCCTAAGTTATGGGAAGGTCAGACTGAAGCTAGCGCCAATGATATAGTCTACCTGAAAAATATCAACCTTTCAGATATGGACAGAAATCGTTCCTCGTCATTAGGATCACTTGACCATGATTTTCCGGACACGGCTTTAAAGCTACGCAAGGTCTTCGCATTTAAATGCTCTTGGCCAAAAGCGTCCGTGGAATGGTCCACTCGATTGAGGAAAAGTAATTTTCCCAATTCCCAGACTGTGGAAACTGTCATTAGAATGGGTTGCCATGCTATTAGTCTTGATGACAGCATTGATATGGCTGATTCGTGGAAGCATCCGGAATCAGAGAAACATACCGACCTTATTTGGTGTTACTCTTTTGCTTGTGCCGAGAAAGAGATTTGCCGCTTCATTTCACCAGAACAAAAAAAATGTTACTTATTGTTTAGGTCGACAGCTGGTATGGTACTCGGTAAGCATATCCTTCCCATGGCAATTTTCAAAACTATCTTCTTCTACTCTTGTGAGAATATTCCTGAGTCAATCTGGTTGTCCAAGCCTGGTGAATGCTACTTCATAATGTTGAAAAAATTAGCTGAATGTCTGGAGGCTGGATACGTGCCTCATTATTTCATGTCAGAGAAAAACCTACTTGAATCGGTAGATCCAGAATCCATAAATGAAAACCAGAAAATGCTGACCTTTGCCAAATACCTACCAGTGACATCATTATATTTCGTGTTGGACTCTTTGAAGCTGATCTCTACAGAAGTTGGGAGCTTCGTAGAAGAAATGATACAAGGTACATGTAATATGGATACAAAAGATGAACTACAAACAGACCAAATCATGCGGGCAGGTTCAAAACTTCTAGGCAGTTTCATTGCTGAGGCGAGTTACCATAATGCAATGTTAGTGTTCAATAGTTTGGTTGAACAAACAGTTTTAAGTTCAGATAAATCTCTGGAGATTCTGAACAAGCAGCTAACTGACATATACTTTGGATCAAAATGGTGCTTCGGTTTATATGTGGATATTCGACAGAAAGCATCATTGGCCAAACACCTGTGTGACGGGATGCATACTATCCACATAACTGAGGTGTTTGGCCCTGACTGTACTGAAGAATTACCCGATACTTGCTTACCTGAACGCTACAGTATAGATAACGGCAATTTGATGTTTATAAGCCTTGCTGATGAGGTACTTGAGATGTGTGTGAGCACCAAAGTTCATACAAAATGCTTAAATTTCTTTTTGAAGAAATATTCAGAGCTAGCGGGTGATGCTTTCCTATTGCCTGCTTTTGGTGTTGTCGAGGAAAATTCTCCAATAGATGGCAAACATTTGGAAAGAAACGAAAGCTACATAGAACAAATGTTACATTTTCAACTTCTCAATTTGTACGCGAGATTATTTAATAAATATGATAAAAGAGGAACCACAGAGGAATTCCGAGAACTGTTGCCTGCCTATGAAAAGTTGGTAAATATTTCAGAGAGCCCAAGCGCAAAAAGAAACCTGTATTGTATTTTGGAATCATTAGGGGATACCAAGAAGGCACAAGCGATCGCACGTGGAATGGGAAAGAGGGTGATGGTGTTTAGCTATTAAGCTTTTTGTACTTCTCACTTCTCCTTGGTAATTGGGCTAGACAAGTATCATGTTACGAAAAATGAAACTTGGTCGTTCAGCTCTGTTTTGGTTGAAACCAGGTCGTTCAGCTTTACGACAGCTTGGACTTTAAGCGGTTATTTTCATTTTCTCGTTCAGTTGTTGTTTGTTGGGTCGTGTATATATGGTATGTGCGTTGTACGTTCTTCGAGCTCGGTGGCATGATTCTAACTCTTCGAAAAAGGTTTAAATGGAATATCTCATATTGTAGATTCCAGATTAAATACAACATGAACCTTAAACCAATTTGTCTATTGAATGTTGTCAATTTGAACAGAAGATGTCATCATGAACTTGTGAACGTTACTGTAGGCTGTCATCATGAACTTGTGAACGTTACTGTAGGCTGTCATCATGAACTTGTGAACGATACTGTAGGCGGTCATCATGAACTTGTGAACGTTACTGCAGGCAGTCATCATGAACTTGTGGACGTTACTGTAGGCTGTCATCATGAACTTGTGAACGTTACTGTAGGCTGTCATCATGAACTTGTGAACGTTACTGTAGGCTGTCATCATGAACTTATGGACGTTACTGTAGGCTGTCATCATGAACTTGTGAACGTTACTGTAGGCTGTCATCATGAACTTGTGAACGTTACTGTAGGCTGTCATCATGTACTTGTGAACGTTACTGTAGGCTGTCATCATGAACTTGTGATCGTTACTGTAGGCTGTCATCATGAACTTGAAAACGTTACTGTAGGCTGTCATCGTCAACTTGTGAACGTTACTGTAGGCAGTCATCATGAACTTGTGCTCGTTACTGTAGGCTGTCATCATGAACTTGTGAACGTTACTGTAGGCGGTCATCATGAACTTGTGAACGTTACTGTGGACTGTCATCATGAACTTGTGAACGTTACTGTAGGCTGTCATCATGAACTTGTGATCGTTACTGTAGGCTGTCATCATGAACTTGTGAACGTTACTGTAGGCTGTCATCATGTACTTGAAAACGTTACTGTAGGCTGTCATCATGAACTTATGAACGTTACTGTAGGCTGTCATCATGTACTTGAAAACGTTACTGTAGGCTGTCATCATGAACTTGTGAACGTTACTGTAGGCTGTCATCATGAACTTGTGAACGTTACTGTAGGCAGTCATCATGAACTTGTGAACGTTACTGTAGGCTGTCATCATGAACTTGTGAACGTTACTGTAGGCTGTCATCATGAACTTGTGAACGTAACTGTAGGCTGTCAGCATGTGCTTGTGAACGTTACTGTAGGCTGTCAGCATGTGCTTGTGAACGTTACTGTAGACTGTCAGCATGTGCTTGTGAACGTTACTGTAGGCTGTCATCATGAACTTGTGAACGTTACTGTAGGCTGTCATCATGAACTTGTGAACGTTACTGTAGGCGGTCATCATGAACTTATGAACGTTACTGTAGGCTGTCATCATGTACTTGTGAACGTTACTGTAGGCTGTCATCATGAACTTGTGAACGTTACTGTAGGCGGTTATCATGAACTTGTGAACGTTACTGTAGGCTGTCATCATGAACTTGTGAACGTTACTGTAGGCTGTCATCATGAACTTGAAAACGTTACTGTAGGCGGTCATCATGAACTTGTGAACGTTACTGTAGGCTGTCATCATGAACTTGTGAACGTTATTGTAGGCTGTCATCATGAACTTGTGAACGTTACTGTAGGCTGTCATCGTGTACTTGAAAACGTTACTGTAGGCTGTCATCATGAACTTGTGAACGTTACTGTAGGCTGTCATCATGAACTTGTGAACGTTACTGTAGGTTGTCATCATGAACTTGTGAACGTTACTGTAGGCTGTCATCGTGTACTTGAAAACGTTACTGTACGCGGTCATCATGAAGTTGAAAACGTTACTGTAGGCGGTCATCATGAACTTGTGAACGTTACTGTAGGCGGTCAGCATGTACTTGTGAACGTTACTGTAGGCGGTCATCATGAACTTGTGAACGTTACTGTAGGCTGTCAGCATGTACTTGTGAACGTTACTGTAGGCTGTCATCATGAACTTGTGAACGTTACTGTAGGCTGTCAGCATGTGCTTGTGAACGTTACTGTAGGCAGTCATCATGAACTTGTGATCGTTACTGTAGGCTGTCATCATGAACTTGTGAACGTTACTGTTGGCTGTCAGCATGTGCTTGTGAACGTTACTGTAGGCTGTCATCATGAACTTGTGAACGTTACTGTTGGCTGTCAGCATGTACTTGTGAACGTTACTGTAGGCTGTCATCATGAACTTGTGATCGTTACTGTAGGCTGTCATCATGAACTTGTGAACGTTACTGTAGGCTGTCATCATGAACTTGTGATCGTTACTGTAGGCTGTCATCATGAACTTGTGATCGTTACTGTAGGCTGTCATCATGAACTTGTGATCGTTACTGTAGGCTGTCATCATGAACTTGTGATCGTTACTGTAGGCTGTCATCATGAACTTGTGATCGTTACTGTAGGCTGTCATCATGAACTTGTGAACGTTACTGTAGGCTGTCAGCATGTGCTTGTGAACGTTACTGTAGGCGGTCATCATGAACTTGTGAACGTTACTGTTGGCTGTCAGCATGTGCTTGTGAACGTTACTGTGGACTATCAGATGGTATGAAGTGCGATTGTATGTAATCCATGATTCTACACATTAAATGTTTCTCAGTCACATATCGGTTGTATTGCACATTGATTTTGGTTAATCATATTTATGAAACTACATGTATTTTTGCTACATACATTATGTCGTTATTGAATATCAATAATAAGTTGATAGGGTTGATATGTTTCACGTTTGTGTGTCCTTCATATCGAACCATTTGTTTTGGTATTTTACTTTTAGCAAAGTAATTGGTTATGTTACTAAAGTATCATAGAATGATTCTTATTTCTTATTGCTTGTTATTTATGCTGTATGTTGATGGTGTTGCTGTTATTGTATTATATAGGATCAAATAATGTATGTGGATATTTTACGTGATAAGTGTTGTATGATGCGAGAGAGATATAGAACAAACAGTAATCTAACATACAGTGCTGTGGAATTGAGCATGTTCAAAAGTATGGCTATAAGGATGTCAGATAAGAGAGTAATTACCATTTTTATTTCACTACCCCAGTAATACTGTATGATAATGAAACTAACTCCCCACCGGTAGCTGTTGATAGAATGAGTACAAGAATGAATGTAAGTATAAGTCTATTGGTAATGATTATTTTGTCAATCCAAATTGTACAAATGATGTTTGGACAAATTATGAAGTAGAAAAATAAACCCTACATATTGACAAACAGAATTTAACTGATACTTCGAGAATATAAATGCAGTGCATCACGTTTTGGTTTATATGTTTTCAATCCTTATCAACAGTTTATTGATGATTGATTTGTGTTATATATGAACATGTATATCTGTGATTGGTGTCACCATGTTTTGGGTTATGAAAGACTCAGTTTTACAAAATACATTTTCTTAT
This sequence comes from Spisula subtruncata, assembly GCA_963678985.1. Lineage (NCBI taxonomy): Eukaryota > Metazoa > Mollusca > Bivalvia > Venerida > Mactridae > Spisula > Spisula subtruncata. The sequence continues at coordinate 47,982,748 of OY787668.1, forward strand.
TAAAGAGTCCTTACATATCATACATGTATTGTTATTTATTATATATGACGTTTTCTATAATGCTAAACTACAATATCACCAGTAGCAGGCATGTTGGCTGTTTCAAAGTTCCAAATTTTAGGACATGTGATGAAACGCAAACTGACAGCCATGTCATGTGATCGACCTGACAGTTTGAATATCATACAGCTATAGTTGCAAACTTTCAGCAAGGTACTGCTGAAATGAAAACTGGAAGAGTTTGAATCTGAGTGAAAACAGTAAAAATCAGCAAGTGTTAGCGTAGGAACCGCAGCTTTTAGCATGCTGCAGCTATGGTCCGGAATATTTACCAAATCATCACTAATACATGTTGCTAATGTTTGAGCAATATCGGTAGAATAATAAAAAAGTTATGAACATTTTCTTGTTATTGATCATCCCTTGAGTCAATTGCATTACTTTTCGATCACCCCTCGTACATGATAGGTATCATTCGATGCTACCTGTTCTGAAACGAACAAATAATAATGAAGTTGGGCTGATGCAGCGAAGCGAGATTATGCAAATTACAAAAAAAAATTACTGTCATATTTTACTACATGCAAAATGGCTTTACCTCGCCTACCATTTTCATAGGTCGGCAAAATGGTCTTCATTTTTTTCATTTCTTGGAACACTACCTCACCTCACAGTATATTCAGAAAATAACATGTGTTTATAAAGTTATAAGCATTGTCTCGCTATATATTGATCATCCCTCGTACAATGTAACTCACAGAAACCCAGCGGTGGATTTCTTTGTGAAGTCACGTAAATTCTTCGTTTAACGTGTACTGAAATTGTAAAATCATTTTCTGTCGCTATGTTCGTGGTGGTATGGTGTTTTCATAAAAATCGTAATCAAACGAACGCTTTGAGGAAGATACTGCTCCAGTTACTTCCCTTTACCTTAACGCTCGGAATTTACATTAGACTCGCGTACGGAAGACCTATCGGTTAAAAGGCCACGCTTGAACAATAATGGTCCAAATAAGTTCTCACACGCGTTAAGTTAGATAGCAGAACCTTGGTAGGTTGATATAATCAAATGAACCACATTCATCACTGACTGACTGACTGTGATTTACAATTATGGGTTCTTTAGATTCAGGAAGCACGTGCATGGCTGCAGTATATTATCTAACATACTCGTACTTTATGTTAATAAAGACAGCTACCCAATCTACTCTTTTCTCATGAAATTATACCCCTTTGCACCCTCAAACAAGCTTGATATTGATAGATAAAATATATGATCTAGTTGGTGGCCACACAGCTAGATATTTCTGTACTCGACAGATACGGGATCTAATTACCGTATACTCGCCGATATTTATCGGGGATAAGTCGGGGTACGGTACCGGCTTTAAATACCTGTCCCACTGCTTCGGGGTTGTACTCCAGACAACAATTAGAAGCTTCCTAGAAGCATGGGGAGCTATCGGGGTCAATATTTAGGACTTCCGCATGGACCTAGGTGATTATGATCTTACCAACTAAGATCAACAAATTGCTTTAAATATACTTGTATCTCTAAATGATCAAGATAATGAACATTTCTAATTATATTTTCAATGACATAGTTATGTACGCCTAAGGCGATATTGCATACTAGTATTTAAAAAATATCAATACATGTATATTGATGTATATCTGTATTTAAAAATAAATTAGTCAGGTCAGCGTGGATACACGCATAGATAATTGTTCATGTCCACACCCTGTTGTCTTGTAATAAAGTATTTTATTCCTTCAGTTTATGTTGTGAAACAAGTGTAATGATATAGTCATTATTTTATATTGGACTAATATAAAACAATTACAGGAAACCTCGGAAATACACTTTCTCGGAATATTGGTAGTACATGGCCATTGATTTCGGAGAAATCTAGCAGGTATGTTTTATTGTATAAATAACTCAGAATTACATTGATTTAAGTATCTAAATGGTATGCAGCGAGCAATGTAAATATTACATTGATGTAAGTATCTACATGGTATGCAGCGACCGCACGAGCAATGTGCATATTACATTGATGTAAGTATCTACATGGTATGCAGCGACCACACGAGCAATGTGAATATTACATTGATGTAAGTGTCTACATGGTATGCAGCGACCACACGAGCAATGTGAATATTACATTGATGTAAGTATCTACATGGTATGCAGCGACCACACGAGCAATGTGAATATTACATTGATGTAAGTATCTACATGGTATGCAGCGACCACACGAGCAATGTGAATATTACATTGATGTAAGTATCTACATGGTATGCAGCGACCACACGAGCAATGTGAATATTACATTGATGTAAGTATCTACATGGTATGCAGCGACCACACGAGCAATGTGAATATTACATTGATGTAAGTATCTAAATGGTATACAGCGACCACACGAGCAATGTGAATATTACATTGATGTAAGTGTCTACATGGTATGCAGCGACCACACGAGCAATGTGAATATTACATTGATGTAAGTATCTACATGGTATGCAGCGACCACACGAGCAATGTGAATATTACATTGATGTAAGTATCTACATGGTATGCAGCGACCACACGAGCAATGTGAATATTACATTGATGTAAGTGTCTACATGGTATGCAGCGACCGCACGAGCAATGTGAATATTACATTGATGTAAGTATCTAAATGGTATACAGCGACCGCATGAACAATGTGAATATTACATTGATGTAAGTATCTACATGGTATGCAGCGACCACACGAGCAATGTGAATATTACATTGATGTAAGTATCTAAATGGTATACAGCGACCGCATGAACAATGTGAATATTACATTGATGTAAGTATCTAAATGGCATGACGTCACATACTGAATTATCGTGTGTATGCTTCACTAAGGGACGTAACTGTGTATAGTTGCCATGAAAACATGTAAACGAAATTTCAACTTCCATCGGCTCTGCAATGTGTTTTGTTAATTATATTATTACCGGCCTGACCATGCAATTAGGCCTATATAATTTTAATGTTGCACTATCAGATGTTTATTTTTTTACGGTAAACACGGTTTATCATTCCGAACTAATGTTAGTAATAAAATGCAGCATAACTACATTTTCGTAATAAACATTCTTTCCTCGAATATAGTGTAAATTTTATTTGTCATTCGGTCATTGTTACATAATCGGACGAAAAACCGTTGCGATCATGGGCTGAAGCGATGAAAAATGTATTTTCCAGTGTTTTGGCGGTGCATCCGAGTGTCCCTTTCCCAGAATACGGTGCTCAATAATTGTGTATCTAATTTTTTTTTATTGTACATTTCATCGTAAAATATGATATACACATATCACCGCGGAACAGACTGACTGGCAATTATCACTGCTTTGTTTTTGTCAAGAATATTAAGACCAATGCTATAAAAAACGATTGGTTTGCAATGGTTCGAAGAGAGGTCTTATTAAGGAGGTTGTACTGTTTAAACTATCATTATTGTCAATCACACACATATAGAAACGTAACAAATTGAAAATCATTACTAATCTATATATATATTTGTATTGGTTATATCGGAATATTATTTCAGTTGTTACTTGTATTGGTTATATTGCAATCTTACTTCAGTAGTTACTTGTATTGGTTATATTGCAAGCTTATTTCAGTAGTTATTTGTATTGGTTATATTTCAAGCTTACTTCAGTAGTTATTTGTATTGGTTATATCGGAATCTTATTTCAGTTGTTACTTGTATTGGTTATATTGCAATCTTACTTCAGTAGTTACTTGTATTGGTTATATTGCAATCTTACTTCAGTAGTTACTTGTATTGGTTATATTGCAAACTTACTTCAGTAGTTTCTTGTATTGGTTATATCGGACTGTTACTTCAGTAGTTACTTGTATTGGTTATACCGGATTCGTACTTCAGTAGTTACTTGTATTGGTTATATCGGAATCTTACTTCAGTAGTTTTTTTGTATTGGTTATATTGCAATCTTACTTCAGTAGTTACTTGTATTGGTTATATTGCAAACTTACTTCAGTAGTTTCTTGTATTGGTTATATCGGACTGTTACTTCAGTAGTTACTTGTATTGGTTATACCGGATTCTTACTTCAGTAGTTACTTGTATTGGTTATATCGGAATCTTACTTCAGTAGTTTTTTGTATTGGTTATATTGCAATCTTACTTCAGTAGTTATTTTTATTGGTTAGTATATTGAAATCTTACTTCAGTAGTTACTTGTAATGTTATACCGCAATCTAACTTCAGTAGTTACTTGTGTTGGTTATATCGGAATCTTACTTAAGTACTCAGTAGTTACTTGTATTGGTTATATCGGAATCTTACTTCTGTAGTTACTTGTATTGGTTATATCGGAATCTTACTACAGAAGTTACTTGTATTGGTTTTACCGGAATCTTACTTCAGTAGTTGTACTTGTATTGGTTATGTCGGAATCTTACTTCCGTAGTTACTTGTATTGGTTATATCGGAATCTTACTTCAGTAGTTGTACTTGTATTGGTTATTTCGGAATCTTACTTAAGTACTCAGTAGTTACTTGTGTTGGTTATATCGGAATCTTACTTCAGTAGATACTTGTGTTGGTTATATCGGAATCTTACTTCAGTAGTTACTTGTATTGGTTATATCGGAATCTTACTTCAGTAGTTGTACTTGTTTTGGTTATTTCGGAATCTTACTTAAGTACTCAGTAGATACTTGTGTTGGTTATGTCGGATTCTTACTTCAGTAGTTACTTGTGTTGGTTATATCGGAATCTTACTTCAGTAGTTACTTGTATTGGTTATGTCGGAATCTCACTTCAGTAGTAGTACTTGTGTTGGTTATATCGGAATCTTAATTAAGTACTCAGTAGTTACTTGTATTGGTTATGTCGGAATCTTACTTCAGTAGTTGTACTTGTGTTGGTTATATCGGAATCTTACTTAAGTACTCAGTAGTAACTTGTATTGGTTATGTCGGAATCTTACTTCAGTAGTTGTACTTGTATTGGTTATGTCGGAACCTAACTAAAGTACTCAGTATTTACTTGTGTTGGCTATATCGGAATCTTACTTCAGTAGTTACTTGTGTTGGTTATATCGGAATCTTACTTCAGTAGTTACTTGTATTGGTTATATCGGAATCTTACTTCAGTAGTTACTTGTAATGGTTATATCGGAATCTTACTTCAGTAGTTACTTGTGTTGGTTATATCGGAATCTTACTTCAGTAGTTACTTGTGTTGGTTATATCGGAATCTTACTTCAGTCGTTACTTGTATTGGTTATATCGGAATCTTACTTCAGTAGTTACTTGTGTTGGTTATATCGGAATCTTACTTCAGTAGTTACTTGTGTTGGTTATATCGGAATCTTACTTCAGTTGTTACTTGTGTTGGTTATATCGGAATCTTACTTCAGTAGTTACTTGTGTTGGTTATATCGGAATCTTACTTCAGTAGTTACTTGTATTGGTTATATCGGAATCTTACTTCAGTAGTTGTACTTGTATTGGTTATGTCGGAATCTTACTTCAGTAGTTGTACTTGTATTGGTTATGTCGGAATCTTACTTAAGTACTCAGTAGTTACTTGTATTGGTTATGTCGGAATCTTACTTCCGTAGTTACTTTTAATGGTTATATCGGAATCTAACTGCAGTAGTTACTTGTATTGGTTATATCGGAATCTAACTTCAGTAGTTACTTGTATTGGTTATATCGGAATCTTACTTCATTAGTTTCTTGTATTGGTTATATCGGAATCTTACTTCATTAGTTTCTTGTATTGGTTATATCGGAATCTTACTTCATTAGTTTCTTGTATTGGTTATATCGGAATCTTACTTCAGTAGTTACTTGTATTGGTTATATCGGAATCTTACTGCATTAGTTACTTGTATTGGTTATGTCGGAATCTTACTGCAGTAGTTATTTGTATTGATTATATCGGAATCTTACTTCAGTAGTTATTTGTATTGGTTTATTTTTCATTCAAGATTACAACAATGAAGAGTCACTGGGTTTCTATTGGACGAATTTGGCTCGTATTGCTGATTGGATCTGTTACAGTATCTGTAATGGTTTTGATATGGACATCAAAAACACCCGCTATGATATCTCACTACATGAACTATACGCCAGGTATTGTTTAATTTCTTACGCCATTACGCTGTCGGGTTTGTTTTATTTTCATATTGCGTTAACCGCTGACATTTATTCGCAACAGACTGTCGATATGAAGCAACGAAAAACTAGAAATAGTAAGACATACGTTGGTGAATCAAAAAGTTCGTAGAAAAATATCATAACTCACAAACCACAGCTTCAAATGCTTCCAAATTTTAATATAACGTGATCATAAGTATAACGAAACAATTTGTAAATTTGAATTAGTCAAAACTACATGATTTTTACATTGAAACGCACACATGCTGTAACAGCATACCGGAGCACGTCAGCGTCATTTGATGAACGACGTCAAACTTACGCAAAGTTTGTCAATACTTACGTTAACAATATTTACTAAGGTGTATTTCTAAACAAAGTTAAATTTCAGAGACATTCAAGTAATGTTTTTAATTAGGTGTTATCATTTATTGGGTGGTTACCGAGATATTCACATTTTTTGTTTGGCTAGTAATAAATATCGAAGTCTCTATGGTAACGTTTAGCAAGAGTTAAACCACAGCGCCACAAATATGTTACTGTCAATATAGCAGATAAATATACATAAAAGATGAATCTCATTAATATACAAGACTATTGTTGTATAAAAAGTCCTAAAATGGCTCGACCAAACCTCCTATTCATGTCTTGTTCGTTTAACTGTAGGGCTACAAACTGCGATTGTTCGTGACACATCGAAAGAGAATGGCCAACAACAAAATGTGATAGATTCTCATACATCGAGAGAGATCGGGTCACAAAAAAATGATATAGTCACTCATACATCGAGAGAGGTCGGACAACAACAAAATGATATAGTAACTCATACATCGAGAGAGGTCGGACAACAACAAAATGATATAGTAACTCATAGATCGAGAGAGGTCGGACAACAACAAAATGATATAGTAACTCATACATCGAGAGAGGTCGGACAACAACAAAATGATATAGTAACTCATACATCGAGAGAGGTCGGACAACAACAAAATGATATAGTAACTCATACATCGAGAGAGGTCGGACAACAACAAAATGATATAGTAACTCATACATCCAGAGAGGTCGGACAACAACAAAATGATATAGTAACTCATACATCGAGAGAGGTCGGACAACAACAAAATGATATAGTAACTCATACATCGAGAGAGGTCGGACAACAACAAAATGATATAGTCACTTATAGATCGAGAGAGGTCGGACAACAACAAAATGATATAGTAACTCATACATCGAGAGAGGTCGGACAACAACAAAATGATATAGTAACTCATACATCCAGAGAGGTCGGACAACAACAAAATGATATAGTAACTCATACATCCAGAGAGGTCGGACAACAACAAAATGATATAGTCACTCATAGATCGAGAGAGGTCGGACAACAACAAAATGATATAGTAACTCATACATCCAGAGAGGTCGGGTCACAAAAAAATGATATAGTCACTCATACATCGAGAGAGGTCGGACAAGAACAAAATGATATAGTAACTCATACATCGAGAGAGGTCGGACAACAACAAAATGATATAGTAACTCATACATCGAGAGAGGTCGGACAACAACAAAATGATATAGTAACTCATAGATCGAGAGAGGTCGGACAACAACAAAATGATATAGTCACTCATAGATCGAGAGAGGTCAGGCCACAAAATGTTAATATGGCAACACACAAATGGGATGAACAATGTGAAAAGAAATTACCCTCAGCTATTGTTGTTGGAATACAGAAAGCTGGTACGACGGCTCTATTACATTTTCTAATGGATCATCCACAAATAGCGACGGCATTGAAGGGGTTAGGTGAACCAAACTATTTCGCCGGACATTACGACAAGCCTTTAGAATGGTACAGACAATTAATGCCTTGCAGCTATTCTGATCAAATTACGATAGAAAAATCGCCACAATACTTCAACAAAGCGACATGTCCAGAAAGAATTCAAAAGTTAGATCCAGACATGAAGATTATAATTATTGTAAAAGAACCCATTGAGAGGGCATTGTCGATGTACCATATGTATGTAGCTAATAATGAGACTTATGTACAAGGTAAATCATTTGAAGACGCAATTATGACTGAACATCTGACTAAAGTTAACCGTTTATCGCCATTGATCACATATTCGACCTATCCAAACCATATGCAACGATGGCTGGATGTGTTTAATAGGAGCCAAATATTGATAATTGATGGCCATAATTTCCTTAAAGACCCTTCCTTTGAGTTAACAAAGGTAGAAAAATTCTTACATGTTGGAAATTATTTCACCCCAGAGCGATTTATTTTCGACACAACCAAGAAAATGCACTGTATAATCCGCTCTGGGGAAGCATCGTGTATGGGATCTGGAAAGGGGCGTCCTCACTCAGCAATAAGGGAGGATATTAGACTTAAACTACAGAAATATTTCAAACCTGAAAATGAAATGTTTTTTCAAAAGATTGGTAGACGTTTTGAATGGGGATATTAAAATATGTCTTACCATATTTGTTAACGTATGTGAGATTATTTAAATTTTACGATGATAACCAATAAAAGTGTAAGCACTTATTTCCAATGGAGTTGAGTGTTTTTGCTAAAGACACAACAAGTAGAACAGACTTGTGATAACCCGGGCGCTCTGTCATATTCTTTCCGAACAGACTCATTGCTTCCTTAATTTGCCTCATGTACAGTATCGATACACTCGAGGCTACCTCTGGGTGCCGACCTGTTCATTTCTAGTTGGGTGGGAAACACTGCAAAGCGTTTCAGACATGACAGCCGAGAAATTCCACAGCCGAGGATCGAACCAGGGACCTCTCGATCCGTAGTCAAGTACATTGTATCTACCGTTAGCCTACATAAGCTGACACATCCATAAACATTTAGAACTTAAAGAATATATCCTTAAAGTTTTAACTTTGTCTCCGTTAGCGTGCATGTTGTTTTCGTTTCTGATTTGGTACATCATTTATTCATTTGGTTACGTCCGTTGATCCTGGCGGAAAGAGGTCAGCATGTTGGAAGTATCACCTACCTATCAATTGCAACATCATTTCTATGCCGATGACTCCCAATTGTTTATGGCATTCAAACCAAAAGATTATATCTCGCGAGATGAAACACTACAACGAATTGAAGCTTGTCTGAAGGATATCTTGCACTGGATGAAAGAACATTTGCTGAAACTTAACGCCGAAGAAAACCGAAAAGGAATGTAAGTTCAGTCGACAATCTCAAGGTAAAAGTTGGTGATGCTGTGATCAGAACAACGTCGATGGTGAGAAACCTCGGGGCCATGTGGATTCGCATTTGGACATTGACAAAATTTTAAACTCTGTCTCAAGGTCGTGTTTCATGCAGATCCGACAAATAGGTCAAATCAGACATTACTTGACTGTTGGTGCAACAAAATCCCAGATCAATTCTTTAGTAAATTCGAGACTGGATTATTGCAATTCATTACTATGTGGCACCCCGAAAATCATTCTGAATAAACTACAAATTATTCAAAATACAGCTGCCCGCCTCATCACACGGATACCGCGTAACAATCACATTACTCCTGTGCTGAAGGAACTTCACTGGCTACCTGTACAGTACAGGTTAGAGTACAAGGTCTTGACTCATGTTTTCAAAGCACTATATGGAAAATCGCCTGGCTACATCAGAAGTATGTTGGAAGTATATACTCCACAAAGACAGCTAAGGTCTCAAAATGATTCTGTTGTTCTAGTTGTGCCAAGGACGAGGACTGTGACTTACGGTGACCGATGTTTCACAGCTGCTGCACCGAAACTCTGGAATGCATTGCCAACAGCGCTCAGAGACAGTAAAACACTACCGTCCTTCAAGAAAACGCACTATTTTACTATGACTTATTCATGCTGACTGTGTGTATGTTCCCATTATGTTGGCGCCCTATCATTGGCGCCCAACGAACCACATGTTTCCAGTACTATAAGCCCCTTCACCTATCGGTAGATCCCTACTACTAAGTTCAATAGGGCCCCGTCTACTGGGTTAAGTAGAACCCCGCCTACTGGGTGGAATAGATCCCTACTACTAGGGTTATTAGGGCCCCGTCTACTGGGTTAAGTAGAGGCGCGTCTACTGGGTTAAGTAGAGCCCCGTCTACTGGGTTAAGTAGAGCCCCCGCCTACTGGGTTTAGTAGATCCTACTTGTATATTTTATGTACATTATATACTATTTAACCATGTATTAGTCATGATTGTACAGCACTTTTGAACGTGTGTATACATGAAAAAAGGGCTTTATGAATATTGTATAATAAATAATAAAAAATAATGTGGTGTGGCAAAAGCATTTTTGTCATAATGTATTCAGTACTAGTTTTTTTCTGTGGAGTATTTTCTGTGCCCCACTCCCCCATTTTAACTTCTAGTATATTGAATAAAAAAATGAAATATCTCATTTCAACTATGTAAGCAAATGTTTTAAGTTCAACATATGATCGTTATATATTGTATATTTCATTTGGTTAAAGCTTAAAACAACAATTTAGTAGATGATGTTGTTTTTCCTGTTTTTAAGGCAAAATGGTCCTTTTATAAGCACCAAGAAAGTGTTGGTAAATTATTATTGTGCATTTTTAATGAGATAGTTAGTAATATTAGTCGTAAGAAGGGTTATACAAGTTCTGTTTCCAGTAATGGTGGAATGGCAACAAAAATTGAAAATTGCCCAACATTGACAAAACCTACACTATATAGTTTAATTGCTTGTATAATGTCTACGGTGAATCCATTAGCAAAACGTGGAATTTTACCACTGATGGGAGTGTGCATAGCAACTATCAGTGAAATTATTTTGAAAAAGTGGAATGTGTAGTTCCGGGAAAATGCGAAGCTCCTACGCTGAAAATCAAGAAAAATATACATGTACATCGCTGCCAAATGTCTTGGAGACTAGAAATGCGAAATAAACAACATTATGTGGACAAATTGTTTCACTATGGCGAGGCAATGCTGTATCATAGAGAATGTTATAATATACAGTGGTATGCTAGTTTAGGAAAGGTCACAAGGATAGTCATTAGTAGGTGTTTGTCCAGCTTTGTGTGTTCGCGGCTGTTGTAATAGAAAGGCATTGTGTTTGTTGTTATGAAAATACGCACGACAAAATCAATATCAAATCGACGAAGTTGAAGGCTGTGGTCTATGTACAAACCGTTTCAAATCAGGTTTTCAACAAATACGTGTTACGTATCGTTCCTAGTGACTGTTCCAAGAACATAGTGTTTTATCCAGATTCAGCTTAAAGGGGGACTTTGCCAGCGGTAGGGGGCACAGCATGGACATTTTTATCAAGTCATTGATAATAATTATTTCATGTAATATATTACACAGCAATTATAGGGAAATGATGAGGATGTATTTATATCTTTGACCATCTGGGTATCTAGCATAGTATACTGAATATGTTACAATATCACTGTATGGGGCACTGGTTGGTATGTTACCATTCTATATATGAATGGTTTGTAGCTACACTTATACTTGTAATCTTGTGCATCATATACGATTCTCTGTTTTTATGCCAGACATTTTTTGGTGATGAGGAGTGTTAGGTTATGCAGGAACTTTCACATCATTTTCTGTCATTTCTACACTATACATCTTATCAGAGGTAGCCCTTAGTTACAAATGTTTGTCCGACCTCCAGGAAAGTGTGTACTACGTAGTACACATCACAGATAACAGTGACGTGGCTGTAGATCTCTCCTATTATGTTGAACTTGATATACTTAGATAAAATGTTTCCAATTTAAGTTGTAACGTCCATGCTTTCACATAAATTTTATATCCTATTAAAACATTTACAATTATGTTGTAGTTCTAAAAACAAGTCCTCAATATTGATGTACACATGACAAACTTCAAAAGTAATGCTTATATTATATAGTGCCCATCCCCGAATTACAGAACAACTTATCATTTTAAACATTTTTAAATGAAATTCATTTTTAACATTTTTCAATCTAATTAAAACACTTACTACAGTTCATTTTCCGGGGTTTAATAATTCACGATAATTTAATATTTCAAATGCAATTTACCAATTTGGACAATTAAATTTTTTTCTAGTTTAAAAATTACTTAGCATCTGTTTCGATATGTTCCCAGTCATTGTGAAAGACTAATAGCTTGATTTGATTATTTCATATTGGTCAGGTGTAACTTTTATAGTGATGTACAGTATGACCATATGGGTTGGAATCCAACTACATGTATATATACAAACAATTTATGTGGATATGTGTATAGTTTATCAATTTCTAATTGGTGAAAATTCTATGAATTTAAAAGTTTTTTGTCTTCAATGTTATCATATTAATTTAAGATATAAAACAAGCAGTTTCTGCGTGTAAAACGAGATGCTATCATTCGCATATCATTGTCCAAGTTATCCTGACCATATACCACATGCTGGTTGATTATGATAAGGAAAGATACAACACATGTTCTGACTGACCCTTACTGGTACCAGTTTTCGCACATTGCCATTAATGAATAGCCTGCTGACCCACTAATTTTTTTCCTGGTAAACCAAAGTCCCCCTTTAAAGTCACCAGATACAACATCAGATAGAAAACTTAAGAATTAAACTTAAATATATTATTACCAGACAGTGGATGTCGAAGTCTTCTTATGCTTTGACAATATAACTTTCTATCTGGTTGACACTATAACATCGATTAAAGAAGGAACATATAAACATAATTGTTTCGAGTTTTGGACCTTCAAAACGCAAATAACAACACCCTCTACTCCAATGCCGATTATGATTTAACCGTAACGTTTTGGCATTTTTACAATTATTAAATATACTTCCAAAGACGTTCATACGTCTTTGATACTTCTTGACTTACTACTTTACACAATATAAAAGTTTTTATTCAATTTCATTCTTAAAGTAACAAAATATCGATGTTCATTTACTATTCATAAATAAGTTGAACACCTGTCGTACATTGTCGGTGCATTTTGTTTCCATGTGTCCGATCTTTGCAGATTTTCCAATAACTGCAAATATTACACGATGTCTAATGGAAAAGCGCCTCATTTGACCAGATAACATAACGACATACTTTGTTTTGAGGTCTGTCTCTGTTACGGTGCTTGTCCAAACTATTATCATAAATGTTAGTTCGTGAACATGTTCCAGTGCGCTTTGAACGAAATGAAATTGTGACTCTACACAAGGGACACGGAAAACCAAAATCCGATCCTAATTACTATAGAATGATTTCGTTGTTCCAGTATCTCAAAACCTTTTGAGAAAACGCTACTGACGTGTATTGGACGAAGTGGTCTGTTAGAATATTTGCATCCCATACAACATAGGTTTGAGCGGGGTAAATCTTGTAAGATGACTTCTTACATCTACCAAGAATCAGTGAACTACTGTTTGGAGCGCGGTAATACTATATTAAGCGGAATCCCAGAAACACCACAACACAACTATCTGTAAAACCTAAGTTTGCGAGATCCTATCATGGACGGCAGTCGGTTCAGACCTATAGCATATATTCTGCCATATCAGAAAGGGAGCTATTGGTAACCGATCAATGCGCTTAACAGCATAATGTTGAAATCTCGATAGTGCAGTACAATCTGAGGTAAGTAGGTAGATTCGGGCCTGGACCTGTAGGATAGGCTCTCAGCAACATACTCTATTCGGACCTGGACCTGTAGGATACAGTCTCAGCAACATACTCGATTCGGACCTGGACCTGTAGGATAGGGTCTCAGCAACATACTCAAGTATGAGTATCATAGTAATCCAGGGATGGCAGGAATACTAGTACGGGGAGGTAGACCATCTCCTACAAGTTATGTTCAATGCTTCTGTCAATGTTCAATAGGTCCGCACGGACGGACGGACGGACAGTCCGAGGTTATTATATAACCCTATAATGACCCCTCATATTTTAGCCAAGGGTCATACCTATCCAACATTGTATAAACATATCTGTAACTTAATGAGAACTGAAGAAATTATTTTTTTAAAAGGTTGACGTAAGGCTGATTTAATGATTTTAGCTCTTGTCCAAGCTTTTGTCAAATCCTATCCTACGATGTATCACACATATCTGTAAGTTAGTTAGAACTGGAGATATTAAGGGTTAGAGGTTGACATATTGTTGATTTCATGATTGCACATGTTTTATTGAAAGGGGCATAACCCATATTTGCCTTTCTGACGGAATGCAGATGAATAGCTCCCCCTTATTAAAAGTGGTTATTTTACACTACCTTTGGCCGACGTTCTTTAAGAAAGTATGCATATCTTGGTAGTAAGATTGTCAAATGTTTTTACATTTTATTTCAAATTTGGCATCAAATAATGCTATTTTAATAGAGTTATCTGGCCTGGAAAAGCTTTTGGTATGTCGGTTAAGGCCAAGTCCCTGTTGGGTTGGGATCTCTCATACAACATACTGAGCTTTGAGTCTCGCCGGTCATCCTGGGGCGGCAGGAAGAATCGAAGCCGAAGGTAATCCATGACCGATAAGTGATTGTATTGTATTGATAATGGGCTTGGAACCCTATAACTGCATTATACGTGGGGTGATCAAAAAGTAATGAGACAATTGCTCTAAAATGATAATTCTCCGTTATATCATTAAATATTTTTTTATTTCAAATGAGTAATGTATCCTCTCTGCGTCTGCCGTCTGCCGAGTTTCATAAATTTTCATCTATCACTGGGAGAGATATCCATTGTTTTGCAACCTTGGGTACAGCGACTCGCCGCACAATAACGACGTCATTGACGTCACGTGTGTAAATTATTGACTATTCGAACGTCTCATTGCTCCGACAAATCGCTAATGTCTTAAAACTTTACTAATTATTCAGTATTTATTTAGAACAATTATTTATTTGACTAAAAGCAATTTAGTTGTTATGAAATAGCAAGGAAATGTGGAATAATTATTCGATCTTTTTTATTCTCAAGACAGCTTACGTATACTACGTCCGTCGAACGAGTGACACTCAAAATTGACAGCTCATCTAATGCTTTTCTAATCTCGGCTTGATATAATAGAGTTTCATTTCGGTCACAAGCCCTTTTCCAATAACGATACATAAGTATGCGTCTTGCAGACTTCTCTTCCGATGTTCGTTTCTTCATTTTAATGTTTGTTTAGACCCTAATCCTAATTTGTAGAAGAACTGTATATTTTCGAAATGTGATTTTTGCAGAAATATTGCGTAGTTTTCAAGTTGCTACTGTTAGTTTTCACGTCATGTATTAAAAACGAACAAACCTACATCAAAAACGTTTTAATCCACAATTCGTCAATGTTTAAGCGCAATGTCCAGTAAATTTGATTAATATTAGGGGAATACTTAATAAAATATAAGTCGAATTCTTTTCCATGCCATACGGCGAATAAGTGCGACGTTTTGATGTGCGGCGACATCTTATATTTGACGTTGCATTGATAAATACTAGTATTAACTACCTATTGTAGAATATTTTATTTCATACGTAACCATCAGCATTAGATGCAGCAAAATTAATATTATTCCGGCAGCAAAACTTGAAATTTCAACGGAACCTTGCAAAATCTGGCATAGAAAATGTTTTTTCTGATTCTTATAGAGAACACCTTGGAGGTCCGGACACCGATTAATACGTGTTTGGTATCTTTGGGGAACTCCCTAGAAACAAGATGGCGTCCAAGATGATCGCCAATAATGGTTTTCAATATGTATCTAGCCATTATTGGTCTTCAATAGTTTCAATACTAAAAACATCGTATATCTAATTTATAATTTTATCTAATCACCCATTAGAAGTCTTTGATAAGTATAATTTTGTCATCAGTATTCATAAAAATAGGAAAGGGGGGGGGGGTAATGTGATCTAAATGGGAATAATGTAATACAGACAGAATCATTTCTATCGTTTATGGGAAAGACACATGGTTACATATATTGTTATTTGTTTAAATGTCCAATAATTTTTACATCTTGATATTCTTTTTAAATATTGAAACATAATGATCAGACAATTTAAGTGACAACGGGTGATCTAAGGGAGATAATACACCCTCAGATGCATGGACAGTAGCATGGATGCCATTATTTTCGACATAATAAATGATTCCAATTCAGTGTGTCCAATCATGCTAGTTAATGACTAGAGACTAGCAAACACGTGTATATACTTCAAAGCCATACAATTTAGTAATAAGTACAGCTATAGCAATAATATTGCATGCTCTTGACTCGATATAACTAATGGTGTAATAATAACTATTATTATTCTGATCCTACCCATACAGAAATCACATTTTTATTTCAAAGATAGCCATCAAAACATTCCACACTTTAACATACAAAGGCCTAAACCATAGTCTAGTCTAATCTAATCCTCTTCTCCCCAAGGGGTGCATAGGGCATCCACCACTCTTCGCCATCTAGGTCTGTCTTGAGCCGCTGTTTTCGCTTCGTTCCATGACATGGAGATAGCCTTCAGCTCTTTTTCCATCGTTCGTCTGCATGTCAGGAAAGGTCTTCCCCTCTTCCTCCTCCCTTGGGGGTTCCAGTCAAGGGATTGGCGGACAATGTTGTTGGGGGCCTTCCGGAGTGTGTGGCCAATCCACCGCCATTTCCGCTTCTTTATTGTCATGGCAATTGGGGACTGGTGGGTTCTTCTCCATAGGGCTCGGTTTGATATTGTCTCTGGCCAGCGGATTTGGAGGAACTGACGTAGGCAGGTGTTGACGAAGACTTGTAGCTTTTCATCAAGCATTTTGGTGTGTCTCCACGTCTCTGAGCCGTATATTAGGACGGAGATCACATTTGAGTTGAAGAGCTTCAGTTTTGTTGGTAGACGGATGTTCTTATTTTTCCAAATGGGTCTAAGGATGACGAAGACATGTCTGGCTTTCCCGATTCGTGACTTGATATCTTCTTCTGTTTCCCCTGATGTACTCACAGCACTTCCCAGGTATGTGAAGTTCTTGACGTCTTCGATTGGTCCATCTTGTATGGTAATAGGGCAACTGTTTGCTGCGTTGATTCTCAGCGTCTTGATTTTGCTGGTGTTGATAGTCAGCCCTGTTGATTGAGCAGCCTGTTGTAGACGGTCAGTTTTCTGCTGTATATGGTTAATGCTGTGAGACATCATGCAGATAACGTCGGCGAAGTCTAGGTCTTCCAGTTTCTTCTCAAAGGTCCACTGTAGACCACGTGGCACATTTGTGGTTGTCTTCATCACCCAGTCGATGACAAGAAGGAAGATCATGGGCGATAACAAACATCCTTGCCGGACTCCTGTTGTTACAGCGAATGATGGTGAGAGGTCAGAGTTGTGGATGACTTGGCAGGCCATGCCTTCACAGAAGCTGCGTATGATGTTGATGAACTTGTCTGGTATGCCGTAGTGCTTCATGATCTTCCATATCATGCTCCGCTCGATCATATCGAACGCCTTGTGGAAATCTATGAAGTTCAAGTATGCTGGAGACTGCTATTCTATAGACTGTTCAATTATGATACGTAGTGCTGCTATTTGTTCTGTACATGACCTTCTTGCTTTGAACCCTGCTTGTTCGTCTCTTTATTGCTCATCGATGCTGTTCTTCAGGCGTTCTAGTAGGACTTTGGAAAGGATCTTTGAAGGTAGTGATAGTAGTTGTATTCCTCGCCAGTTGTTGCAATCGCCCAGATCTCCCTTCTTGGGAAGCTTCACAATAATACCGGACTTCCACTCAACAGGAGTCTCTTCTTTCTCCCAGATAAAACACGTATTCAATACAGAGGAAAAAAGATTTTGCACTTGTGAAAAAATAAAACGCAAATATGATATACCAAATGCAGATCATCTTAAATATGTTACATTGGTAATGAGTATACCAACTCACTGGAAAGATGAGTACAATGTAAATAGTGTTGAAAACGAAGATAACGATCCAAAAACACTATTAAACAGATTTAAAATTTGCAAAAAGCCCACTAGATTTATATATAACACATGTCTGGAGCACGATCAACAAAACAAGACAGACAAAGCTGAAACAAAATGGAATAAAACCTTTGAAAACATTAACTGGAAAAACACATACAATATACCAATAAGTTCAACAATCGAATCGAAATTACGAGAATTTCAATATAAATTTCTAAAAAATATTGTACCACCAAATCAATTCCTGCTCAAATGGGGTTAGTCGAATCAAGTACATGCTCATTATGTAACATGTTTGTCGAAACAGTTGCACATTTGTTCTGGGAAGTTCACGAAGTCCAATTGTTTTGGAATAAATGCTCTTTATTTTTACAGCAAAATAATATAAATGTACGTCTAAGTTATCAAATAGTATCAATAGGATATAATGAGCTTACCAATTTTAACTCCATGCTAAACTACGTAATTATTCTTGGATAGTACTATGTTTTCAAATGCAAACTGGGAAATTCTCAACCATTGTTTAAAAATTTCATTCAGTTTATAGAAGGACGAAAAAATACTGAAAAATATATAGTGCTCATGAAAGGCAAGCTAGAATCACACTATAAGAAATGGAATTTTATACGTATAGACAACAATACAACATGAATGATCAGGTATCAAACCCCCCTCTCTCCCCCTCTATCTCGAATTCTATCATTTCTTTTGACTCTTAACCTTATCGCATTTTCTCTATACCTACACGATATACATAATCACTTACAACACACAATCATAGAACAGAAATCAGAAAACAATTATGGAAACTTTTTTTAAAACAACAGTTTGGACTATTTGAGTTTTAATACTATAAAGTTTCACAAAAAGTGTCACATTTGGGATACCCAAGAATTGTGTTATACAGTTAAATACTTTTTATGATTATTATATTTTGTACAATATTATTACCATGTGAACAATTGCTAATAAACGGGGTTACCCAAATGGGTCCTCAAATAGAAAAGTAAACATTCTTTTGTTGTATTTAAATTTTGTCTATAGATAGCTCAATTTATGTTTTAACATCTTGCAAAATTTCAAAACGACATTTAACAATGTTACTTAAGTTTGCTTAAGTCTCAAAACCAAATTCACAGTTAGTGGGCAGTTAGTGGGGGTGCGTGTAAAGTTATGTTTTTTGGTGCGGTCACAAACACAGGTACTCTTTACAATTGCAATCCGCTTCTGGAGAATATTCCTCTATTCATCAAAAAAGTCTCGGACAACCTTTTGGGCAGATCGGGTCATGGAACTCATCCGTGGACTCAGGTTTGAAAGAACATGTCATATGTTTTCGGTGGGATCAAAATCTGTGACTTTCCATCACGCAGATATTGCTTTCTTCACGAAAATTGACTGTTATTCGTTATCTATGCTCCTGGTTATATTCATACTGTCCAAGGTTAACACCCCTGTCATCCGGAAATAGTAATACAAGAAGGAAGTGACTGCATGTTGAAGCACGTGTTCAATGTTAGATGAAACAAAAATTGGCAGGGTACTAAGTGAAAATGTTGTATTTCATAAATAAACGTGTTTGATATTTTTATTTGATGATTTAGCATATATATCGACACCAAGCATTCTTTTGACAGGCACGGTTGTTGACCGGAAGTCGTTTTTTCGGTGGAGCATGCGCATTAATTTATCCGAATTAGGTGGCTTTTTATGCCGTTAATCCCTATTTGGAGATCAACGGTGATGTCAGTTGGCATAAAACGCTATTGGAGACGAATAGTTATTGTATCATGACAATGTAATCGCACAAAAACCACACGATGGCTACTTCCGGTTTGTAACATGTCTTTACCTCCAGACACATCAGTTTTAGATTGACATTAAATGTAACGCTTGGTTTCGAACACTTAAAATGTGTTGTATTTTTTGGTATGCTAATGATACGTTTACACATCGTCATTTACACAGGTCGGATATTGTCATTCGCACGAGACTCACGCGCTAAAAATGAGATTTGGCCACTTGGCCAATACTAGCGATTCGGTTAGTAAAAATTGATTAAAATTTACTTTACCGACAACGCTCTAACCCAGGAACAGTATTCCATTGGTATAAAATAATCCTAAATAGTTCATACAAAAAATACCGACCCATGAAAGGTGGTGCGTTTTCAAAGTCCGTAAGTGTATTGATACAATAGAATAGGGTTGTAGAGGTATTCAGTGTATGTATTGATACAATAGAACAATAATTCAGAGGTAATCAGTGAATGTATTGATACAATAGAACAAGGTCCCAGTGGTAATCAGTGTATGTATTGATACAATAGAACAATAACTCAGAGGTAATCAGTGTATGTATTGATACAATAGAACAAGGTCCCAGTGGTAATCAGTGTATATATTGATACAATAGAACAAGGTCCCAGTGGTAATCAGTGTATGTATTGATACAATAGAACAAGGTCCCAGTGGTAATCAGTGTATGTATTGATACAATAGAACAATAATTTAGAGGTAATCAGTGTATGTATTGATACAATAGAACAAGGTCCCAGTGGTAATCAGTGAATGTATTGATACAATAGAACAAGGTTGCAGAGGTAATCAGTGAATGTATTGATACAATGGAACAATATTGCATAGGTAATCAATAAATGTATTGATACAATAGAAGAGTGTTGCAGAGGTAATCAATGTATGTATTGATACAATAGAACAAGGTTGCAGAGGCAATCAGTGTATGTATTGATACAATAGAACAATAATGCAGAGGTAATCAGTGTATGTATTGATACAATAGAAACAAGGTCGCAGTGGTAATCAATGTATGTATGCATACAATAGAACAAGATTGCAGAGGCAATCAGTGTATGTATTGATACAATAGAACAATAATGCAGAGGCAATCAGTGTATGTATTGATACAATAGAACAAGGTCCCAGTGGTAATCAGTGTATGTATTTATACAAATGATCAAGTTTGCAGGGGTGATAGGTGTATATATTGATACAATAGAAACAAGGTCGCAGTGGTAATCAGTGTATGTATTGATACAATAGAAACAAGGTCGCAGTGGTAATCAGTGTATGTATTGATACAATAGAAACAAGGTCGCAGTGGTAATCAGTGTATGTATTGATACAATAGAAACAAGGTTGCAGAGGTAATCAGTGTATGTATTGATACAATAGAAACAAGGTCGCAGTGGTAATCAGTGTATGTATTGATACAATAGAACAAGGTTGCAGAGGTAATCAGTGAATGTATTGATACAATAGAACAATAATGCAGAGGTAATCAATGTATGTATTCATACAATAGAACAAGGTTGCAGAGGCAATCAGTGTATGTATTGATACAATAGAACAATAATGCAGAGGTAATCAATGTATGTATTCATACAATAGAACAAGGTTGCACAGGCAATCAGTGTATGTATTGATACAATAGAACAAGGTTGCAGAGGCAATCAGTGTATGTATTGATACAATAGAACAAGGTCCCAGTGGTAATCAGTGTATGTATTTATACAAATGATCAAGTTTGCAGGGGTGATAGGTGTATATATTGATACAATAGAAACAAGGTCGCAGTGGTAATCAGTGTATATATTGATACAATAGAACAAGATTGCTGAGGTAATCAGTGTATGTATTGATACAATAGAACAAGGTTGCAGTGGTAATCAGTGTATGTATTGATACAATAGAACAAGGTTGCAGTGGTAATCAGTGTATGTATTGATACAATAGAACAAGATTGCAGTGGTAATCAGTGTATGTATTGATACAATAGAGCAAGGTCGCAGTGGTAATCAGTGTATGTATTGATACAATAGAGCAAGGTCGCAAAGGCAATCAGTGTATGTATTGATACAATAGAAACAAGGTCGCAGAGGCAATCAATGTATGTATTGATACAATAGAACAATAATGCAGAGGTAATCAGTGTATGTATTGATAAAATAGAACAATAATGCAGAGGTAATCAGTGTATGTATTGATAAAATGGAACAATAATGCAGAGGTAATCAGTGTATGTATTGATACAATAGAAACAAGGTCGCAGTGGTAATCAGTGTATATATTGATACAACAGAAAAAGGTTGCAGTGGTAATCAGTGTATGATTGATACAATAGAACAAGGTCGCAAAGGCAATCAGTGTAAGTATTGATACAATAGAAACAAGGTCGCAGAGGCAATCAGAGTATGTATTGATACAATAGAACAATAATGCAGAGGTAATCAGTGTATATATTGATACAACAGAACAATAATGCGGAAGTAATCAGTGTATATATTGATACAATAGAAACAAGGACGCAGAGGTAATCAGTGTATGTATTGATACAATAGAACAAGGTCGTAGTGGTAATCAGTGTATGTATTGATCAGCAGAAACAAGTTTGCAGTGGCAATCAGTGTAAGTATTGATACAATAGAAACAAGGTCGCAGTGGTAATCAGTGTATGTATTGATACAATAGAAACAAGGTCGCAGTGGTAATCAGTGTATATATTGATACAATAGAAACAAGGTCGCAGTGGTAATCAGTGTATGTATTGATACAATAGAAACAAGGTCGCAGTGGTAATCAGTGTATGTATTGATACAATAGAAACAAGGTCGCAGTAGTAATCAGTGTATGTATTGATCAGTAAAAACAAAGTCGCAGTGGCAATCAGTGTATGTATTGATACAATAGAAACAAGGTCGCAGTGGTAATCAGTGTATGTATTGATACAATAGAAACAAGGTCGCAGTGGTAATCAGTGTATATATTGATACAATAGAAACAAGGTCGCAGTGGTAATCAGTGTATGTATTGATCAGTAGAAACAATGTCGCAGTGGTAATCAGTGTATGTATTGATACAATAGAAACAAGGTCGCAGTGGTAATCAGTGTATGTATTGATACAATAGAACAAGGTCGTAGTGGTAGTCAGTGTATGTATTGATACAATAGAAACAAGGTCGCAGTGGTAATCAGTGTATGTATTGATACAATAGAACAAGGTTGCAGAGGTAATCAGTGAATGTATTGATACAATAGAAACAAGGTCGCAGTGGTAATCAGTGTATGTATTGATACAATAGAACAAGGTCGCAGAGTCATTCAGTGTATGTATTGATACAATAGAAAAAGGTTGCAGTGGTAATCAGTGTATGTATTGATCAGTAGAAACAATGTTGCAGTGGTCATCAGTGTATGTATTGATCAGTAGAAACAAGGTCGCAGTTGTAATCAGTGTATGTATTGATACAATAGAAACAAAGTCTCAGTGGTAATCAGTGTATGTATTGATACAATAGAAACAAGGTCGCATTAGTAATCAGTGTATGTATTGATACAATAGAACAAGGTCACAGAGGCAATCAGTGTATGTATTGATACAATAGAAACAAGGTCGCAGTGGTAATCAGTGCATGTATTGATACAATAGAAAAAGGTTGCAGTGGTAATCAGTGTATTTTTTGATACAATAGAACAAGGTCGCAGTGGTAATCAGTGTATGTATTGATCAGTAGAAACAATGTTGCAGTGGTCATCAGTATATGTTTTCATCAATAGAAACAAGGTTGCAGTGGTAATCAGTGTATGTATTGATACAATAGAACAAGGTCGCAGTGGTAATCAGTGTATGTATTGATACAATTGAACAAGGTCGCAGTGGTAATCAGTGTATGTATTGATACAATAGAACAAGATTGCAGAGGTAATCAGTGTATGTATTGATACAATAGAACAAGATTGCAGAGGTCATCAGTGTATGTATTGATACAATAGAACAAGGTCGCAGTGGTAATCAGTGTATGTATTGATACAATAGAACAAGGTCGCAGTGGTAATCAGTGTATGTATTGATACAATAGAACAAGATTGCAGAGGTAATCAGTGTATGTCTTGATACAATAGAACAAGGTCGTAGTGGTAATCAGTGTATGTATTGATACAATAGAAACAAGGTCGCAGTTGTAATCAGTGTATGTATTGATACAATAGAAACAAGGTTGCAGTGGTAATCAGTGTATGTATTGATACAATTGAACAATAATGCAGAGGTAATCAGTGTATATATTGATACAATAGAAACAAGGTCGCAGTGGTAATCAGTGTATGTATTGATACAATAGAACAAGGTCGTAGTGGTAATCCGTGTATATATTGATACAATAGAAACAAGGTCGCAGAGGTAATCAGTGTATGTAATGATACAATAGAACAAGGTCGTAGTGGTAATCCGTGTATATATTGATACAATAGAAACAAGGTCGCAGAGGTAATCAGTGTATGTATTGATACAATAGAAACAAGGTTGCAGTGGTAATCAGTGTATGTATTGATACAATAGAAACAAGGTCGCAGTGGTAATCAGTGTATATATTGATACAATAGAAACAAGGTCGCAGTGGTAATCAGTGTATGTATAGATACAATAGAAACAATGTCGCAGTGGTAATCAGTGTATGTATTGATACAATAGAAACAAGGTCGCAGTGGTAATCAGTGTATGTATTGATACAATAGAAACAAGGTTGCAGTGGTAATCAGTGTATGTATTGATACAATAGAACAAGATTGCTGAGGTTATCAATGTATGTATTGATACAATAGAAACAAGGTCGCAGTGGTAATCAGTGTATGTATTGATACAATAGAAACAAGGTCGCAGTGGTAATCAGTGTATGTATTGATACAAAAGAAACAAGGTTGCAGTGGTAATCAGTGTATGTATTGATACAATAGAACAAGATTGCTGAGGTTATCAATGTATGTATTGATACAATAGAAACAAGGTTGCAGTGGTAATCAGTGTATGTATTGATACAATAGAACAAGGTCGCAGTGGTAATCAGTGTATGTATTGATCAGTAGAACAAGGTTGCAGAGGTTATCAATGTATGTATTCATACAACAGAACAATAATGCAGTGGTAATCAGTGTATTTATTGATACAATACACTTACGGACTTTGAAAACGCACCACTTTTCAGGGGACGGTATTTTTTGTATGAACTATTTAGGATTATTTTATACCAATGGAATAATGTTACTGGGTTAGAACGTTGTCGGTAAAGTATATTTTAATTTATTTTTACTAACCGAATTGCTAATAGTGACCACGAGGCCAAATCCCATTTTTAGCGCGTGAGTCTCGTGCGAATGACAATATCCGACCTGTGTAAATGACGATGTGTAAACGATTCATTAGCATACCAAAAAAACAACACATTTTAAGTTTTCAAAACCAAAGGATACATTTAATGTCAATCTCAAACTGATGTGCCTGGAGGTAAAAACATGTTACAAACCGGAAGTAGCCACCGCGTGGTTTTTGCACGATTAAGTTGTCGTGATACAATAAATATTCGTCTACAATAGCGTTTTATGCCAACTGAAACCACCGTTGATCTTCAAATAGGGATGAAATGGCATAAAAAGCCACCGAATTCGGATAAATTAATGCGCATGCTCCGCCATAAAAAAGACTTCCGGTCAACAAACGTGCCTGTCAAAAGAATGCTTGGTGTCGATAGATATGCTAAATCATCAAATAAAAATATCAAACACGTTTATTTATTAAATATAACATTTTCACTTAGTACCCTGCCAATTTTATTTTCATCTAACATTGAACACGTGCTTCAACATGCAGTCACTTCCTTCTTGTATTACTATTTCCGGATGACACGGGTGTTAACCTTGGACAGTATGAATATAACCATGCGTATAAATAACGAAAAACAGTCAATTGTCTTGAAGAAAGCAATATCTGCGTGATGGAATGTCCCAGATTTGGATTTCACCGAAAACATTTAACATGTTCTTTCACACCTGAGTCCATGGATAAGTTCAATGACCCGATCTGCCCACACGATTGTCCGAACCTGTGTTGGTGAATAGAGGAACAATCTCCAGAAGCAAATTGAAATTGTAATGAGTACCCGCTGTTGTGAACGCACCAAAACATAACTTTACACGCACTTGCCACAAATGTGAATTTGGTTTTGAGACTTAAGAACGTGGATGTCACGTGACTAAGTAACATTGTTAACTGTCGTTTTGAAAGTTTGACAGATGTTAAAACTTAAATTGAGCTATCAATAGACAAAATTTTGTGTGGTGCGTTTTCAAAGTCCGTAAGTGTAGAACAAGATTGCTGAGGTTATCAATGTATGTATTCATACAACAGAACAATAATGCAGTGGTGATCAGTGTATTTATTGATACAAAAGAACAAGGCTGCAGAGGTAATCAGTGTTAAATCAGTGGTAAAGATAGCAGACGTGACCAGTGTGTGTATTGAGATGAAAAAACAATATTGCAGAAATAATCAGAGTATGTATTGAGACAATAAAACAAGATCAACAAACGGTAAGTGTACGTATTGATACAAAAGAACAAGATTGCAGAGGTGATCAGTGAATGCTTTTTGACAATGGTATCTCAGTCAGGCAGGGGTGATCGTTGTACCCGAAAGCTGGTTGGCAGAGGATTTCAATATTTGGGCATTTGGACTGATCTGCTCAGAGTTTGCCTATGGATATAGGGACCAATTGGGTAAATAGTACATGGTTGTAAGTGGACAAGCGTACTGGCTGAAAGGGAACTGGTTGGTTTATATTAATTAAACAAGAAAGCGTTGCTTACGTTAACTTCTTACCTTTAAATCTTTTTAAATCATGTGACAAAGAATGACATTTAGATGAAGCATACGCTGGTTGTGAAAGAATATACATGCATGACATCAGGAAATAGATGTGACATCCCATGTATTGGTATTTCGGCCGATATGGAATGGTATAATTTGTCACGCTATAATACAATGTAAATCAATAACAACAGAAAACCGCAACACTCATAATTAAATTAAAACACAAACATGCATCACCAGCCAAAATAGCCATATCATAAGGTAAACTCCAAACTACATTCAGCTTCAAACAACCAAATTATGATAAAACCCTCAATTCCAGTCATAAGAACCTCATAATTACTAGTATGTAGACCAAAAACAACAACAAGAACAACATTATCATGTTAACCCAAAACAAGAGTCACCTGTAAACTTCAAGCATATTATAAAGTACACCCCAATCACAGTCACCTAACTACAACTATATTATACACTCAGGGACAAAACAAACGCAAAACATATTCAATGGTATTTTTCAAAGTTATTATTTCTTCAAATTCACTGAAATTTTACACAGTCATTGGTGACATATTGATGAGGCATACTGTAAAATTTCATTCATGTTTGTAATTGAATAATATTTTTACAGAAGTTTTAGTCTAACTGTTCAACATTGCAAAAGTCACATTTTTGTCACATTCATTGTCTGGTGTAAGCATCACGAACACGAATCCACTTTAAACATCCACGATATAATATTTGCGATGTATAGTTGTGGGATAAAGTTTTACTCACGAATAAAGGCCTCCCACGTGTTGAAAAACCAAGAAAAACATGGACGAAGTTTCAAATCACTGTTAATATAAATTGATTTTTTACAACCTACCAATTGCGAAACTACTAAAATGTACATGCATGTCAATGATCTCTGTTGTTGGAAAAATGCACTAGGAAACACGTGCATATGTTAATGATAGATGAATTTAGTCAGTGTTTATTATATCGCTGTAAAACATTTAAGAGGTGTGACGTTGATTGGCTAAATATAAACGACTTTCAAGTGTATCGTTATCGTCTAAAATGATAATCGAAAAGAAAATGAATCAAAATGAACGTGCGATATTTTTTAAAAAGGAACTTAATTTTTTCAAACAAGTTGTCGTTTTGCCTAACCATGGGCTCCTTTGTATCCTAGCTGTAATTCTGGCTGACCGGAAGCGGTTTATGCGATATATCATACGTATGGTCCCGTCCTGTCGATGGGTGGTTATTCTTGGTTTCCCTGTGTGTTTGCGGTCATTAACCGTTCCAGAGGCCTGATATTGTCCATGTAGCCTTGTAATGATTGAAGGGTGGTAATGAAATTACCCGACAACAACAGAAGGACTCGAACCCATTTGGAGCAACCCCACTGCTTCAGGCCGTGTGTGTTCAGGCAAACATGGCACGGTTAAACTTATATGTTTTTATTTGATGAGTTTTCATAAGTGCTATGTATACACTGTCATTCGGTAATAAAAATTGTCCACTTTGCGATTTTGCACGTGATCCATGTGCGAAAAATGGGTTTTACCCTAAACTGAAAACAACCGATTAAAACACATTTAATTATGTACAAAAGCACTGAGATGTCAAGGTTTAAACCCATGTATCATTTACATTAAACGAAAACAATATATCGCACTAATTTAGAAAATTATGACCCCCGAAAAATTTTGCGTGTCTTTTGTCCCTGAGTGTAATGTTCACCCATCAACACAGTCACATAAAAAACAACAACCCTATTATAATATACACCCATCACCACAGTTACATACGAACAACCATATTAAAATGTACACTCATCACCACAGTCACACACCAACAACAACCATATTATAATATACACCCATCACCACAGTTACACACCAACAACAACCATATTATAATATACACCCATCACCACAGTTACACACCAACAACAACCATATTATAATATACACCCATCACCACAGTTACATACGAACAACCATATTAAAATGTACACTCATCACCACAGTCACACACCAACAACAACCATATTATAATATACACCCATCACCACAGTTACATACGAACAACCATATTAAAATGTACACTCATCACCACAGTCACACACCAAAAACAACCATATTATAATATACACCCATCACCACAGTTACATACGAACAACCATATTATAATGTACACCCATCACCACAGTCACACACCAACAACAACCATATTATAATGTCCACCCATCACCACAGTCACACACCAACAACAACCATATCATAATGTCCACCCATCACCATAGTCACCTTCCTACAACAGCCATATTATAATGTACACTCATCACCACAGTCACCTACCAACAACAACCATATTATAATGAACACCCTTCATCACAGTCACCTACCAAGAACAACCATATTATAATGTACACCCATCATCACAGTAACCTACCAACAACAACCATATTATTATGTACACCCATCACCACAGTCACACACCAACAACAACCATATCATAATGTCCACCCATCACCACAGTCACACACCAACAACAACCATATCATAATGTACACCCCTCACCACAGTCACACACCAACAACAACCATATCATAATGTCCACCCATCATCACAGTCACCTACCAAGAACAACCATAATATAATAAACACCCTTCATCACAGTCACCTACCAAGAACAACCATATTATAATGTATACCCATCATCACCGTCACCTACCAAGAACAACCATATTATAATGTACATCCATCACCACAGTCACCTACCAATAACAACCATATTATAATGTACACCCATCACCACAGTCACCTACCAACAACAACGATATTATAAAGTACATCCATCACCACAGTCACCTACCAACAACAAACCTATTATAATGTACACCCATCACCACAGTCACCTACCAACAACAACCATATTATAATGTGCACCCATCACCACAGTCACCTACCAACAACAACCATATTATAATGTGCACCCATCACCACACAGTCACCTACCAACAACAACCATATTATAATGTGCACCCATCACCACAGTCACCTTCCTACAACAACCATATTATAATGTACACCCATCATCACAGTCACCTACCAAGAACAACCATATTATAATGTACACCCATCATCACAGTCACCTACCAAGAACAATCATATTATAATGTACACCCATCACCACAGTCACCTACCAATAACAACCATATTATAATGTACATCCATCACCACAGTCACCTACCAACAACAAACCTATTATAATGTACACCCATCACCACAGTCACCTACCAACAACAACGATATTATAAAGTACATCCATCACCACAGTCACCTACCAACAACAAACCTATTATAATGTGCACCCATCACCACAGTCACCTACCAACAACAACCATATTATAATGTATACCCATCACCACAGTCACCTACCAACAACAACCATATTATAATGTGCACCCATCACCACAGTCACCTACCAACAACAACCATATTATAATGTGCACCAATCACCACAGTCACCTTCCTACAACAACCATATTATAATGTACACCCATCGCAACAGTCACACAACAACAGCAACAATATTATAAGGTACACCCATCACCGCAGTCACCTACAAACAACAACCATACTATAATGTACACCCATCACCACAGACACCAACCAACAACAACTATATTATAATGTACACCCATCACCACAGTCACACACCAACAGCAACCATATTATAAGTTACACCCATCACCACAGTCACCTACCAACAGCAACCATATTATAATGTACACCCTTCATCAAAGTCACACACCAACAACAACCATATTATAATGTACACCCTTCATCACAGTCACACACCATCAACAACCATATTATAATGTACACACTCCGCCACAGTCACCTACCAACAACAACCATATTATAATGTTCCCCATCACCACAGTCTTACACCAACAACAACCATATTATAATGTACACCCATCACAACAGTCACCTACCAACAACAACCATATTATTATGTACACCAATCACCACAGTCACCTACCAACAACAACTATTTTATTATGTACACGAATCACCACAGTCACCTACCAACAACAACCATATTATAATATACACCCATCACCACAGTCACCTACCAACAACAACCATATTATAATTTACACCCTTCATCACAGTCACACACCAACAGCAACCATATCATAATGTACAACAATCACCACAGTCACCTACCAGCAACAACCATATTATAATATACACCCTTCATTACAGTCACCTACCAACAGCAACCATATTATAATGTACACCCTTCATCACAGTCACACACCAACAACAACCATATTATAATGTACACCCATCACCATAGTCACCTACCAACAACAACCATATTATAATGTACATCCATCACCACAGTCACACACCACCATTAACCATACTATAATGTACACCCTCCACCACAGTCACCTACCAACAACAACCATATTATAATGTACACCCATCACCACAGTCACCTACCAACAACAACCATATTATAATGTACACCCATCACAACAGACACCTACCAACAACAACCATATTATTATGTACACCAATCACCACAGTCACCTTCCAACCACAACCATATTATAATATACACCCATCACCATAGTCACCTACCAACAACAACCATATTATTATGTACACCCCTCACCACAGTCACCTACCAACAACAACCATATTATAATGTACACCCCTCACCACAGTCACCTACCAACAACTACCATATTATAATGTACACCCATCACCACAGTCAAACACCAACAACAACCATATTATAATGTACACCCCTCACCACAGTCACCTACCAACAACAACGATATTATAATGTACACACCTCACCACAGACACCTACCAACAACAACCATATTATAATGTACACCCTCCATCACAGTCACCTACCAATAACAACCATACTATAATGTACACCCATCACCACAGACACCTACCAGCAACAACCATATTATAATGTACACCCCTCACCACAGTCACCTACCAACAACAACCATATTATAATGTACACCCATCACCACAGTCACCTACCAGCAACAACCATATTATAATGTACACCAATCACCACAGACACCTACCAGCAACAACCATACTATAATGTACACCCATCACCACAGTCACCTACCAACAACAACCATACTATAATGTACACCTCTCACCACAGACACCTACCAGCAACAACCATATTATAATGTACACCCATCACCACAGTCACCTACCAACAACAACCATATTATAATGTACACCTCTCACCACAGACACCTACCAGCAACAACCATATTATAATGTACATACATCACAACAGTCACACACCCACAACAACCATATAATAATGTTCACCCATCACCACAGTCACACACCCACAACAACCATATAATAATGTTCACCCATCACCACACACACATTCCAACAACAACCATATTATAATGTACACGCATCACCACAGTCACCTTCCAACAACAACCATATTATAATGTACACACTCCACCACAGTAACCTACCAACAACAACCATATTATAATGTGCACCCATCACCACAGTCACCTACCAACAACAACCATATTATAATGTACACGCATCACCACAGTCACCTTCCAACAACAACCATAGTATAATGTACACGCATCACCACAGTCACCTTCCAACAACAACCATATTATAATGTACACCCATCACCACAGTCACACACCAACAACAACCATATTATAATGTACACACTCCACCACAGTAACCTACCAACAACAACCATATTATAATGTGCACCCATCACCACAGTCACCTACTAACAACAAACATATTATAATGTGCACCCATAACCACAGTCACCCACCAACAACAACCATATTATAATATGCACCCATCACCACAGTCACCTATCAACAACAACCATATTATAATGTGCATCCATCACCACAGTCACACACCAACAACAACCATATAATAATGTACACCCATCACCACACACACATTCCAACAACAACCATATTATATTGTACACACTCCACCGCAGTAACCTACCAACAACAACCATATTATAATGTGCACCCATCATTACAGTCACCTACCAACAACAACCATATTAAAATGTGCACCCATCACCACAGTCACCTACCAACAACAACCATATTATAATGTGCACCCATCACCACAGTCACCTATCAACAACAAACATATTATAATGTGCACCTATCAACACAGTCACCTACCAACAACAAACATATTTTAGTGTTCTTCCCTCACCACAGTCACCTTCCAACAACAACCATTTAAATAACATGTACTCCAATCACCACAGTCACCTAACAACAACAACCATACTATAATGTACACCCATCACCACAGTCACCTACCTACAACAACCATATAATAATGTACACCCATCACCACAGTCACCAACCAACAACAACCATATTATAATGTACTCCAATCACCACAGACACCTACCAACAACAACCATATTATAATGTACACACTCCGCCACAGTCACCTACCAACAACAACCATATTATAATGTACACCCATCACCACAGTCACACACCAACAACAACCATATTATAAGGTACACCCATCACCACAGTCACACACCAACAACAACCATATTATAATGTACACCCATCACCACAGACATCTACCAACAACAACCATATTATAATGTACACACTCCGCCACAGTCACCTACCAACAACAACCATATTATAATGTGCACCCATCACCACAGTCACCTACCAACAACAACCATATTATAATGTGCACCCATCACCACAGTCACCTACCAACAACAACCATATTATTATGTGCACCCATCACCACAGTCACACACCAACAACAACCATATTATAATGTGCACCCATCACCACAGTCACCTACCAACAACAACCATATTATAATGTACACACTCCGCCACAGTCACCTACCAACAACAACCATATTATAATGTGCACCCATCACCACAGTCACCTGCCAACAACAACCATATTATAATGTGCACCCATCACCACAGTCACCTACCAACAACAACCATATTATAATGTACACCCATCACCACAGTCACCTACCAACAACAACCATATTATAATGTGCACCCATCACCACAGTCACCTTCCTACAACAACCATATTATAATGTACACCAATCGCCACAGTCACACACCAACAGCAACCATATTATAATGTATACCCATCACCACAGTCACCTACCAACAACAACCATATTATAATGTACACCCATCATCACAGTCACCTACCAACAACAACCATTTCATAATGTACTACCATCACCACAGTCACCTACCAACAACAACCATACTATAATGTACACCCATCATCACAGTCACCTACCAACAACAACCATACTATAATGTACACCCATCACCACAGTCACCTTCTTCAACAACCATATCATAATGTGCACCCATCACAACAGTTACCTAACAACAACAACCATATTATAATATCCACCCATCACCACAGTGATCTACCAACATCAACCATATCATAATGTACACCCATCACCACAGTCACACACCAGCAACAACCATATTATAATGTACACCCATCACCACAGACACCAACTAACAACAACCATATTATATGTACATCCATCACCACAGTCACACACCAGCAACAACCATATTATAATGTACATCCATCACCACAGTCTTACACCAACAACAACCATATTATAATGTGCACCCATCACCACAGTCACCTTCCAACAACAACCATATTATAATGTACACCCATCACCACAGTCACCTACCAACAACAACCATATCATAATGCACTAACTTCATCACAGTCACCTTCCAACAACAACCATATTATAATGTACACCCATCACCACAGTCACCTTCCAACAACAACCATTACTAATTACGATCACCTGCCAACAACAGTCATATTATAGAACAGAACAGAACAGAACATACCTTTTATTAACCCAAATCGTAATTAC
Source organism: Spisula subtruncata (assembly GCA_963678985.1). Lineage (NCBI taxonomy): Eukaryota > Metazoa > Mollusca > Bivalvia > Venerida > Mactridae > Spisula > Spisula subtruncata. Next base: position 48,017,533 of record OY787668.1, read on the forward strand.
GACACATGAGTATACTGTACATAATGCATGTTACATATATAAATATAATATAATTCAGTCATGGTGAAGTAATGTCAATTAAAAAAATAATAGATGATACTAATATAAATATGATGGAAATCTTAACAATTTTAAACAATAGATGGCTCGCCAATGGCTAATGTAATGTGGGTAAAGAGGGGAATAAAACTCATAGTGATTTAAAATAAATGATTCTTAATAAATTCTAATGATTTTAAAAAAAGTCTTAATAAGTATGGATAATTATGTTTTTCCGTTGGTTTAGGTTTAGTAAATTACTTAAATATAATTAAATATTTAAACGGAGCAATACATTTAGTTTAACATTAATGGTATATACAGAGTATGGTTTTTTACCAATTTGTTCATTCGCGCTCTCATACACAACCAAACACAACTTTATCATCCCTCTTATTTACATAGACAATAACACAATCAATACATGCAGTTTGTAAACACGTTAATTCAAATCTGACAAGTTTTGAAATAAACTATAGTTTTTCTTTGGGTTTTCCAAATTCTTATTTTATACCTGTCAGAAAAGAACACGTGACATATGACGTACCGTGAAATAAACACAGAAGCTTGTCAATTTCAAGAAAATGACCACGAAAAGCATGTATTTTAAAAAGAATGAATGTGTGTGGAAAATGGATGGCCTTCTTAGGCATATTTAGATCTAAGTGAAAATAGTAGATAAATTATTCAATCGTAAGTGTTATATATATTATCGCCAGGGATACTTGTAATATGATTGTGCAGTTATTATTCAATTGCGAATGGAATTTAACTTCTATTACTTGGAATAATCTTCAGATGGTGAGTGATCTTGACCTAGTTTTAAACATTCATTTTTGAGTTGTCCATTTAAATTACACAACAGCTTTTTTTATTTTATTTTTTTTATCAAATATATATTAGTAGAGTGTGATATATTATAATACAGTAGCTATAATATTTTTACTATAATATAAACTTGGTTGAACAAGCAGTTAAGATTGCGTGTTTGCAATAAGTTTGCTGTTTTGTGCTGGTCAGCTATATTCTTGGGTTAAAAACATCAAGGATAATTTTGATAAAACGACATAATGGTGTCAGTAGTTTTTTGTTATGACTGTTTAATAGTTCCTTAAATTTTCGATTACTTGGGTTTTGATAGAAGTTGTTTGGAATATATTTATTTCTTGGTGTATTAAAGAAAGGACAGACCAATAAATAGTGTAGTTCATTGCCAATTTCATGTCTATCACAGAGCGTGCATATTCTTTCTTCTATGACAGTCCCTTCCCATCTGCCAACTTCAATTGGCAGATAGTGGTTACTTGTGCGAAATTTTAGGAGTTGAAGATAATCCTTTCTGTTTAGGTCTAGTAAGTATTGTTCTAACTGTATAGATTCCTTAATTAATGAATAGTTTGTTCCTTTGGAAGATGACTCTAAAGATGCATTCCAGTGTTGATAATATTGATCTATTAGAACCTGTTTAATACTATATTTTATGTTACTTTGTGGTAATGTGTTTTGATTATTCCATATATCCATTCTGCCAGTCTCTGTGAAGATTGATTTAATGTGATTGACCCATTTTGATGTAAACTTTGGTATATTCAACATAATTGTATAAATTTTATATGCAAGTTTATTCTGATTCCCTGTTACAAGTCTGGTCCAGAACCCTATCATTTTACTTTTAATAATAATTTCTAATGGATATCTTCCTAGCTCTGCTCTTAGCATGTATAGTGGGGTATTCCTTCTTAAAGAAGTGATATATCTAAGAAATTTACTATGGACTTGTTCTATCATATTAATATTTTCATAGCCCCACACTTCACAATTGTATGTAAGAATAGGTACTATTGTATGGTCAAATAGTTTCAATACTAGATCAATTGGTAGATTGCAGTTTTTTATTCTTGAGTATAGTAGGTGCATAGCTTTTTCTGCTTGTTCTACAAGATGCTTTTTTGCTTTGGTAAAATTACATGTTTTATTGAAAAATAAGCCTAGATACTTGTAGTGATCTACTATATCAATATTTGTCCCACCCATTGTAAAAGAATATTGTTGTGTGTTCCTACACCCAAATACAATTATTTTAGTTTTACTTATATTGACTTTTAGCTTCCACTGATTACAGTAATCTAGGAAATCATCTAAACATTTTTGGAGAGAAATAACATTATCACTAATAAGAATTGTGTCATCTGCATATAAGAGTAGCATGATGTGTAGAATGGGCAATATTTCGGGTGTAAATTGGTTTACATCTATACCATGATTGTTATGTTGTATTAAGTAGTCCTCCAGATCATTTAAAAAGAGTGTGAATAAAATAGGAGAGAGATTTTCCCCTTGTCTTACTCCAATGCCACATTGAAAGAAGTCAGATCTAACTGTTTGATTATTTTCATTGCTATATATTTGTATGCATGATTTTACATTTTTGTACATGTTATGTATCATACTAAAAAAGTTACCTGTTATATTACTGTTCAAAAGTTTGTTCCACATACCAAATCTCCAAACTGAGTCAAAGGCTTTACTAAAGTCAATGAAAGCACAGAATAATTTCAATTTATGATGTCTTAGGATTTCTATGATAGAGTTTAGGGTAAAAATATGATCAGATGTTGAATAATTTTTCCTAAACCCTGCTTGATTTTCTTTCATTATGTTATTTTCATCTATGAATTTATTGAGCCTGCTGTTTAAGACTGAAGTAAATAACTTACTAATGCATGACAGCAATGTAATTGGTCTATAATTATTTGGATCATTTTGGTCCCCTTTATGTTTATATATTGGGATGATTATTCCTTCTGACCAGTTAGCTGGCACTAGGCCAGTTGTTAGAATTATGTTAAACAATTTTACATATATAGGTAACATTCTGGAACAGGTTGATTTGATGTATTCATTGAGGACATCATCAATGCCAGGGGATTTGTTATTTTGTAATTTTCTTATGCACTTTTCAATTTCATCACTTGTGAATGGGCAATTGAGTAAGTGAGTGTTTTCATTTGAGATATCTTCCATGTTTATATTATCATCATGGTCATCAGTCATGTTTAGATCTCTAAAATGTTGAAATAGATCTGCTAGGTTGGGTAGATTTGTCTTTGGTTTAGGTTTCACTTTATTTAGTAATTGCCAGTAATGTTTAGGATTTTTGCTATGCATCTGTCTCAAGTAGGACTCATTTTGCTTATTAGATTTAGATATGTATTTATTCATTGTTTTCTTATACTGTCTTGATGCTATTTTTAGATTAATCCTATTTTCTTCAGTACCATATTTATTATATTTCTTGCGCGCTTTGTTATAGACTTTCTTAGCCTTTTTACATTCATTGCCATACCATTTGTTTTTGTTTGTCACTGGTCTGCAATAGGACTTTTTTGTGAATGTTTTGTTTGCACTATTTATAAATGTGTTGGCTAGTTGTAGTGATATGTTATTCATCTCATCTTGAGTGATTTCTTGGCTGTTTGTAACTCTGTCCAAAATTATCTCTATTTGACTAGTGTCTATGTTATTTATGAAAGTTTCCTGTCTGTCATGTGACCATCTCAATTTGTGTGCATCATGCTTGTTACTCTGAGTGCTTGTGCTGTTGTGTTGATTTAATAATAAATCGCATTCTATGATGGCATGTCCATCTGAAAAGAGACTATCTAACTCTTTGATTTCAAAGTTAACAATTTTCTTAAACCCATTTATTGATGTGATATAATAGTCAATAACTGAGATATCTTTAAATGTCATATTACTTGTACTTGAACTCGGAAACCTTCCATTTACAATAAACATATTGTTATTTTTACAGATATTTATCAATTTGTGACCATGATTATTTATCTTTCTATCTCGAGAGATTCGATTTACTTTGATTCCATTATCGGACAGCAATTGACCTTGGTCTAAAAAATCTAACAACATTTCGTCATCAATTGCATTATGGATAAAATTATCAGATACTGTAAAATCATCTAAGTTGGAGGTATGAGCATTGTAATCACCACATATGTATAATATATCATATTTACTTTTCATGACAGCAATTTCATTTTCTAAAATTTCAAATTCATTGTTATTATAAAAACGGGAACACATAGGAGGTACATATACATTGCCAAACATAACATCCTCACCAAAATTTGTGAAAGATTTGCATAGCCTTAGCCATATAACATAGTCTGAGTCTGTTTCCACTGATTCTATGAACGGATAAATGTCATTTTTTACGAAGGCACCTAGGCCGCCAGATTTTCTTTGAAAGCGTTGTTTTCTCGGTTGACTTATAAACGTATAGCCTTGTAGTATAATTTGGTCGTGTATGTCAAGTTTTGTTTCACTAACGAATAACACGTCATAGTTGGAAACTAGTGATTGAAAATCTGGATAACATACTCTTCTTTTTAAGCCGCAAACGTTCAACGAGCCAGTTTTTAGTTTATTCACGCGCAGATTTCCATCTAACCTCTATTGTTGAATAGTAGTTTGTGGGGGATTAACTTGATTAGTGCTTGTACTGGAATTGGGGGGTACACTCGCCTTGGATGTATCCAATGCCATGTTTGATTGAGTCATTGTTTCAACACAGCGTATGGCTGCTAACTGTGCCATAGTACGGCTGTAAGCATCCGGTATTGAGTCAGAATCGTCCGATGACTGGTCGTCCATTGACACTTGACTGTCTGTGTCAGGTGATTCATGACGATATGGGTGAGTCACTTCCTCTGGAGTCTCTTCGATTCTGGAGAGTTTCATAATTTGCGCCCATTCTGGGAATTCGTCCCGTACAACCCTTTTGTTAATGATGAGCTTTGCGGGAAAGGCTATAACAGGCTTTTGATTTTATAATGTCTACCACTAATTGCGGAAACCTGCCAACAACAGCCATATTATAATGGCTACCACTAATTACGGTCACTTGCCAACAACAGCCATATTAAAATGTATACCACTAATTACGGTCACCTGCCAACAACAGCCAAATTATAATGGCTACCACTAATTACGGTCACTTGCCAACAACAGCCAAATTATAATGTCTACCACTAATTACGGTCACCTGCAAACAACAGCCAAATTATTATGGCTACCACTAATTACGGTCACCTGCCAACAACAGCCAAATTATAATGGCTACCACTAATTACGGTCACCTGCCAACAACAACCATATTATAATGTATACCACTAATTACGGTTACCTGCCAACAACAGCCATATTATAATGTCTACCACTAATTTCGGTTACCTGCCAACAACAGCCATATTAAAATGTCTACCACTAATTACGGTCACCTGTCCACAACAACCAAATTATAATGTAAAACTCTAACTACAAGCACCTGTCAACAACAGTCAAGTTATAATGTAAGTCTCAATCTACAAGCACCTACCCACAACGGCCAAATTATAATATAAGCCTCTTACTACAGTCACCTGCCAACAACAGCCAAATTATAATATAAGCCTCTAACTACAGTCACCTGCCAACAACAGCAAGATTATAATGTAAACCTCTAACTACAAGCACCTGTCAACAACAGCCAAATTTTAATGTAAACCTCTAACTACAAGTACCTGGGTACTGTTTTATCAAACCATTTATGCACATCCTAAACTTATGGTCAAATTTAAATTCTTTATAACACTTTAGAATCTGTATAGTGAGGTAAATGGAGCTGCAATACTAATAAAGATTCTGCCATAAACTCCTACAAACAATGTCTGGTCCCAGTTTGTAGTTGTTAACGAATTATAAAGAATTTAAATTTGAACGTAAGTTTATGATTTCCGTAAGTGCTTTGATAAAACAGTGCCCAGTCAACGACAGCCAAATTATAATGTAAACCTCAAACTACAAAAACCTGTCAACAACAGCCAAATTATAATGTAAACCTCGAACTACAAACACCTGTCAACACCAGCCAAAATATAATGTAAACTTCTAACTACAAACACCTGTCAACACCAGCCAAAATATAATGTAAACTTCTAACTACAAGCACCTGTCAACAACAGCCAAATTATAATGTAAACCTCAAACTACAAACACCTGTCAACACCAGCCAAATTATAATGTAAACATCTAACTACAGGCACCTGCCCATAACATCCTTATTATTATGTTAACCTCAAACTACATGCATCTGTCCTTAACAGCCATATTATTATGTAAACCAAAAAATACAGGCACCTGTCAACAACAGCCAAATTATAATGTAAACCACTGACTACAAACACCTGTCAACAACAGCGAAATTATAATTTAAACCTTTAACTACAAACACCTGTCAACAACAGCCAAATTATAATGTAAACTTCTAACTACAAACACCTGTCAACAACAGCCAAATTATAATGTAAACTTCTAACTACAAACACCTGTCAACAACAACCAAATTATAATGTAAACCTCAAACTACTGTTACCTGTCAACAACAGCCAAATTATAATGTAAACCTCAAACTACTGTTACCTGTCAACAACAGCCAAACTATAATCTTAACCCTTAACTACTGTCATTTTCCTACAGCAACCTTATAATAAACATGCCTTCTTCAACGAAATTAAAATGTCAATATTACTTGTTCTTACCTGGCTTCAGAACTATACAGGTATTCGATCCAAAATTATATGACAGTAGCATACAAAATATTGAAATGTTGAAAGGTAAAATATACTAAACAACTTTTCTAAGTCCTCATTTTCATTGATTTATAAATTTTTTATTATTTATAGTAACATGCTGAAATTTCTCAAGTTAAGTTTATACAAGACAGTCCAAATTAATCCGCGTCCGAAACAAGCCATACGTCACATGGTTTGTTCGGTCCGAGATGCACGCGCGTTTCATGTTTTTCTGCCTCCACGCAGAAACACGCACAGATAATTTGTTCCAAACACTTCCGAATTATGCTCATGGACACTCCACATTTGAAAAACATTCGAAAATTAATTATAACATCACTGTTAAGCGTCAGATGATGTCAGAACAAAGATGACGTGACGTCTTTAATGTGCATAGTGGTATATTCTGCCGGCGTGTACGAATAATTACCCAATACATATCTGGTTGTTTGATTGTTAACGTAAACGTGTTTATAAGCATATAAAGAAAGGTAAACGAATTGTTTGTCAGATTAACTATGCTGGTTGCGAGCGCCTTTAGTATTGTTGTGACGTTATGACGTAATATCGCGCTTTTCGGAGACGTGACTGCATTTTACGTACAGATGGTAAATATCATCAAATCGATACATTCAACAATGCTTATGACTCGTGCCCATGACTGCAAGTGGAATAATCAAACTGCATAGTGGTGATCAAATGTATCAAAATATGAATTTGTGACTTTTACCTCCCTTTGTTGATATGTAAAAAAAGATTCAATTTAATAAATGCATATAATAAACTCCACTTTTTGTTGTACAATTTTGACAACTGATAATTGACGCATAGTATAACCAAAATCCATTGAGATATAAACATGTTGACTAAGTTATATACCAAAATATAAGTGAGGACTTAGAAAAGTTGCCAAGTATATTCTAACAGGTCAGTTCTAAAAAGGAAAAACAATGCAATAAACAACGCGAAATAATTCTCACAAATAACAATTATACAGATATGGGAAATAAACTTACATGATTGATTCAGTATAACAACACCATTCTTCCTCCTGGACATCTCTGACACACTGAGAACTGACCACACAGTACACATAGACTATATCAAAACTTGACCTGCAGTCAAAACACAGATAACTGGTCAAACAGGTTTAATCGACACAAAAATACCTAATACACGCATTTACTTAACACAATAAAGGTGTCAAAAACATAATACATAACCTACAGGCACCGACATAGAACAGCAAAAATATAATGTCAACCTCTGACAATGGTCACCTGCCTACAACAGACATACTTTAATGTAACGTCCAACTGCAGTCACCTGCAAACAACAGCCATATTATAATGTAACCTCCAACTACAGTCACCTGCCTACAACAGACATACTTTAATGTAACGTCCAACTGAAGTCACCTGCAAACAACAGCCATATTATAATGTAACCTCCAACTACAGTCACCTGCCTACAACAGCCATATTATAATGTAACCTCCAACTACAGTCACCTGCCTACAACAGCCATATTATAATGTAACCTCCAACTACAGCCACCCGCCTACAACAGCCATATTTTAATGTAACCTCCAACTACAGTCACCTGCCTACAACAGCCATATTTTAATGTAACCTCCAACTACAGCCATCTACCTACAACAGCCATATTATAACGTAACCTCCAACTACAGTCACCTGCCTACACCAGTCATATTATAACGTAACCTCCAACTACAGTCACATGCCTACACCAGTCATATTATAACGTAACCTCCAACAACAGTCACATGCCTACACCAGTCATATTATAACGTAACCTCCAACTACAGTCACATGCCTACAACAGCCATATTGTAATGTAACCTCCAGCTAGAGTCACCTACCTACAACAGCCATATTATAACGTAACCTCCAACTACAGTCACATGCCTACACCAGTCATATTATAACGTAACCTCCAACTACAGTCACATGCCTACACCAGTCATATTATAACGTAACCTCCAACTACAGTCACATGCCTACACCAGTCATATTATAACGTAACCTCCAACTACAGTCACATGCCTACAACAGCCATATTGTAATGTAACCTCCAGCTAGAGTCACCTACCTACAACAGCCATATTATAACGTAACCTCCAACTACAGTAACATGCCTACACCAGTCATATTATAACGTAACCTCCAACTACAGTCACATGCCTACACCAGTCATATTATAACGTAACCTCCAACTACAGTCACATGCCTACACCAGTCATATTATAACGTAACCTCCAACTACAGTCACATGCCTACACCAGTCATATTATAACGTAACCTCCAACTACAGTCACATGCCTACAACAGCCATATTTTAATGTAACCTCCAACTAAAGTCACCTACCTACAACTGCCATATTGTAATGTAACCTCTAGCTAGAGTCACCTACCTACAACAGCCATATTATGATGTCAACCGCAAGTTACGGTCACTTGCCAATAAAATCCTTATTATTATGTAAACCTCTAACTACAGGCACCTGCCCATAGCAGCCGTGCTATTTCGTAAACCTCTAACTACAGGCACCTGCTCATAGCAGCCATGCTATTTCGTAAACCTCTAACTACAGGCACCTGCTCATAGCAGCCATATTATTATGTAACCCTCTAACTACAGGCACCTGCTCATAGCAGCCAAATTATTGTGTAAACCTCTTACTACAGGCACCTGCTCATAGCAGCCATATTATCATGTAACCCTCTAACTACAGGCACCTGCTCATAGCAGCCAAATTATTGTGTAAACCTCTAACTACAGGCACCTGCTCATAACAGTCATATTATTATGTAAACCTAAAAAACAGGCACTTCCCCAAGCAGCCATGCTAATATGTTAACCTCAAACTACATGCATCTGTCCATAACAGCCAAATTATAATGTAAACCTCTAACTACAAACACCTGTCAACAACAGCCAAATTAAAATGTAATCCTCTAACTTCAAGCACCTTTCAACAACAGCCAAATTATAATGTAAACCTCTAACTACTGTTACCTGTCAACAACAGCCAAATTATAATTTAAACCCTTAACTACTGTCATGTTCCTACAGCAACCTTATAATAAACATGCCTTCTTCAACGAAATTAAAATGTCAATATTACATGTTGTTACCTGGCTTCAGAACTATACAGGTATTCGATCCTATATTATATGACAGTAGCATACAAAATATTGAAATGTTGACAGGTAAAATATTCTAACAGGTCAGTTCTAAAAAGAATAAACAATCCAATAATCAACGCGAAATAATTCTCACAAATAACAATTATACAGATATGGGAAATATACTTACATGATTGATTCAGTATAACCACACCATTCTTCCTCCTGGACATCTCTGACACACTGAGAACTGACCACACAGTACACATAGACTATATCAAAACTTGACCTGCAGTCAAAACATAGATTACTGGTCAAACAGGATTAATCAACACAAAAATACCTAATACACGCATTTACTAAACACAATAAAGGTGTCAAAAACATAATACATAACCTACAGTCACCGACATAGAACAGCAAACATATAATGTCAACCTTTGACAATGGTCACCTGCCTACAACAGACCTACTTTAATGTAACATCCAACTGCAGTCACCTACCAACAACAGCCATATTATAATGTAACCTCAAACTACAGTCACCTGCCTACAACAGTCAAATTATAATGTAACCTCCAACTACAGTCACCTGCCTACACCAGTCATATTATAACGTAACCTCCAACTACAGTCACCTGCCTACAACAGTCATATTGTAATGTAACCGCTAACTACAATCACCTGCCTACAACAGCCATATTATAATGTCAACCGCAAGTTACGGTCACTTGCCCGTAAAATCCTTATTATTATGTAAACTTCTAACTACAGGCACCTGCCCATAGCAGCCATGCTATTTCGTAATCCTCTAACTACAGGCACCTGCTCATAGCAGCCATATTATCATGTAACCCTCTAACTACAGGTACCTGCTCATAGCAGCCAAATTATTGTGTAAACCTCTAACTAAAGGCACCTGCTCATAGCAGCCAGGTTATAATGTAAACCTCTAACTTCAAGCACCTGTCAACACCAGTCAAATTATAATGTAAACATCTAACTACAGGCACCTGCTCATAGCAGCCAAATTATTATGTAAACCTCTAACTACAGGCACCTGCTCATAGCAGCCAAATTATTATGTTAACCTCCAACTACAGGCACCTGCTCATAGCAGCCAAATTATTGTGTAAACCTCTAACTACAGGCACCTGCTCATAGCAGCCAAATTATTGTGTAAACCTCTAACTACAGGCACCTGCTCATAGCAGCAAAATTATTATGTAAACCTCTAACTACAGGCACCTGCTCATAGCAGCCAAATTATTATGTAAACCTCTAACTACAGACACCTGCTCATAGCAGCCATATTATCATGTAACCCTCTAACTACAGGTACCTGCTCATAGCAGCCAAATTATTGTGTAAACCTCTAACTAAAGGCACCTGCTCATAGCAGCCAGATTATAATGTAGACCTCTAACTTCAAGCACCTGTCAACACCAGTCAAATTATAATGTAAACATCTAACTACAGGCACCTGCCCATAACATCCTTATTATTATGTAAACATCAAACTACACGCATCTGCCCATAACAGCCATATTATTATGTAAACCTAAAAAACAGGCACTTCCCCAAGCAGCCATGCTAATATGTTAACCTGAAACTACATGCATCTGTCCATAACAGCCTAATTAATATGCAAACCTCTAACTTCAGGAACCTGACCATTACAGCCGAATTATAATATAAACCTACAACTACAGGCACCTGCTCATAGCAGCCATATTATTATGTAAACCTCTAACTAAAGGTACTTGCTCATAACAGCCATATCTTTATGTAAACCTATAACTACATGCACCTGTCCATTACAGCCAAATTATAATGTAAACCACTAACTACAGGCACATGCCCATAGCAGCCAAATAATTATGTAAACCACTATGTACAGGCACCTGCCCATAACCTCATTATTATTATTATGTAAACCACTAACTATAGGCACCTGCCCATAACAGCCTGATTATAATGCCAACCACTTAATTTGGTCACCTGCCTACAACAGCCAAATCATTATGTAAACCACTAACTACAGGCACCTGCCCATAACCTCATTATTATTATGTAAACCACTAACTATAGGCACCTGCCCATAACATCCTTATTATAATATCAACCTCTAAATACAGCCATGTGCCTACAACAACGTTATACTGTTATGATAGACATACCTACTTCAGCGAAATTCAAATGTCTATCTTTAACTGTTCAAAACTACCCAGGTATTCAAACCAGTAGCACAAAAAAGCCACACATGTGTAAAACTGATAAAAAGGACAACACATCAATATCATAAGTCGTCTACCACTTTACCAGTCTTAGAAATATTGTAATGTAGAAAGGGAAAATATTCTAACAGGTCAATTCTAAAATAGAAAAAACAATGCAATAATCCACGCGAAATAATCTCATAAATAACAATTATACAGATATGGGAAATATACTTACATGATTGATTCAGTATAACCACACCATTCTTCCTCCTGGACATCTCTGACACACTGAGAACTGACCACACAGTACACATAGACTATATCAATCCTTTACCTGCAATCCAATACACACAGATAACTGGTCAAACAGGTTTAATCAACACAATACCTACACTAGATCAATCACAATCACTCGGGTGTAACCTGCTTTTAATAATTGTATAGTCCAGGTAAAGAGTAAATTATGTATCATCCATCGTAGCGCAGTTGGCTTAGCTACTGCTTATGGAACTAAAGTTGTGTTCAAACTGAGGTTCGAATCCCACCAATTTCTTGTTGTTGTTTTTTTAATTTTGCTATGTAAAAAATGTACGTTCATACCATTTCAAAAATATAATTTCTCCGTTTTTTGTATCAATTGATCATAACTATCTCCCCGCAGACAACCCAAGCTGTGCTACTTGAAATGTCAGAGTAAGCATTTGTTAAGTTTGATGCTTCTACAAAAAATTCTTAGAATTACAATTCAAGCAAAACCCGTGATGACAATAACTTACCGATTTTCATCTGCTCAATGGTTTACTCGATTACCCAATAGCTATAGCGGATTAAAATTAATATAATTGAAACAATTCAATTTTATATTCCAAATGAAAATCCTTATATAACCATTCATAAAGTGATAAATATTTTATATCAAAATAAGTATTGCCAAAACGAACTCATCCGATATAAAAGTATGCATCTGTATATAGCTCACGGCACGCTGTATCTGTATATAGCTCACGGCACGCTGCTTCTGTATATAGCTCACGGCACGCTGCTTCTGTATATAGCTCACAGCACGCTGCTTCTGTATATAGCTCACGGCACTCTGCTTCTGTATATAGCTCACAGCACGCTGTATCTGTATATAGCTCACGGCACGCTGCTTCTGTATATAGCTCACGGCACTCTGTATCTGTATATAGCTCATGGCACTCTGTATCTGTATATAGCTCACGGCACGCTGCTTCTGTATATAGCTCACGGCACTCTGTATCTGTATATAGCTCATGGCACTCTGTATCTGTATATAGCTCATGGCACTCTGTATCTGTATATAGCTCACGGCACTCTGTATCTGTATATAGCTCACGACACGCTGCTTCTGTATATAGCTCACAGCACTCTGTATCTGTATATAGCTCACGGCACTCTGTATCTGTTTATAGCTCACGGCACGCTGCTTCTGTATATAGCTCACGGCACTCAGTATCTGTATATAGCTCACAGCACTCTGTATCTGTATATAGCTCACGGCACTCTGTATCTGTATATAGCTCACGACACGCTGCTTCTGTATATAGCTCACGGCACTCAGTATCTGTATATAGCTCACGGCACTCTGTATCTGTATATAGCTCACGGCACGCTGCTTCTGTATATAGCTCACAGCACTCTGTATCTGTATATAGCTCACGGCACGCTGCTTCTGTATATAGCTCACGACACGCTGCATCTGTATATAGCTCACAGCACTCTGTATCTGTATATAGCTCACAGCACTCTGTATCTGTATATAGCTCACAGCACTCTGTATCTGTATATAGCTCACAGCACTCTGTATCTTTATATAGCTCACAGCACTCTGTATCTGTATATAGCTCACGGCACGCTGCTTCTGTATATAGCTCACGACACGCTGCATCTGTATATAGCTCACAGCACGCTGTATCTGTATATAGCTCACAGCACTCTGTATCTGTATATAGCTCACGGCACTCTGTATCTGTATATAGCTCACGGTACTCTGTATCTGTATATAGCTCACGGCACTCTGTATCTGTATATAGCTCACGGCACTCTGTATCTGTATATAGCTCACAGCACTCTGTATCTGTATATAGCTCACGGCACTCTGTATCTGTATATAGCTCACGGTACGCTGCATCTGTATATAGCTCACGGCACTCTGTATCTGTATATAGCTCACAGCACTCTGTATATAGCTCACAGCACTCTGTATCTGTATATAGCCCACGGCACGCTGTATCTGTATATGGCTCACGGTACTCTGTATCTGTATATAGCTCACGGCACTCTGTATATGTATATAGCTCACGGCACGCTGTATCTGTATATAGCTCACGGCACGCTGCATCTGTATATAGCTCACGGTACGCTGCATCTGTTTATAGCTCACAGCACGCTGTATCTGTATATAGCTCACGGTACTCTGTATCTGTATATAGCTCACGGCACTCTGTATATGTATATAGCTCACGGCACGCTGTATCTGTATATAGCTCACGGCACGCTGCATCTGTATATAGCTCACGGTACGCTGCATCTGTTTATAGCTCACAGCACGCTGTATCTGTATATAGCTCACGGCACGCTGCTTCTGTATATAGCTCACGACACGCTGCATCTGTATATAGCTCACGGCACTCTGCTTCTGTATATAGCTCACGGTACGCTGTATCTGTATATTGCTCACGCCACTCTGCAGCTGTATATAGCTCACGGTACGCTGCATCTGTATATAGCTCACAGCACGCTGCACCTGTATATAGCTCACGGTACGCTGCATCTGTATATAGCTCACGGTACGCTGCATCTGTATATAGCTCACGGTACGCTGCATCTGTATATAGCTCACGGTACGCTGTATACCACAACATAAGTTTTCCATCTCACGATGATAAGCTATGAAAAAACGGTATCATAAATCTCATCCTAATATGCTTCTTGAATACTAGTATTGAAATGTTCACCTCAAATAGTCCGATTCATGGTCCTTTCATTTGATTGGTTCTTTTTTATCACATGGTCATATCACATCGCATATGAGGACTGAATCTCATTCGTTGAAAAAAACATGTAACTAAAAGAAGAAGCCACGTGATTATTTGACATTTTAAAAATATTGTTCGTTTCTGACATGTAGGTTATGATGTAATCTTGATCTTATGTCCCTGGAATGGATCGTGTGTCCCTGAAATGGTCAAAAAATAAAAAATAAAAATTTGGTAATATTGTTTTTAGGGACATATGAATAAAAAAAATCGAAAATAGTTTTTGTCTATGAAGGAATTATGACCATATTTGGTATATCAGTAGGGATGGACCCAATCTTTGTAATATCAAGTCATATAACTCCGGGTTCAACCAGAAGGGGAGATAATCAGGGTTTAACCCTATCGCCTCTTTAAACTCCTACAACTTCCTTATTTGGAGAGGATTTCATCAGTAAGTAGAACCATTGTGTAGTTCATTAAAATATCTTTCCAACCATACATAATATCGGTATATGAGAGCATAATCTATGAAGATAGAGCCGTTCTGATCTATATTTGGACTGTTTTTTACCTCAAAATTGGATGTTTATTAGCGCGTACGGACGGAAAGACGAGTTAATTTCATATTTTTTGCTATAGGTCTGTAGATCCATTTGATACCTTTGTAGAAATGTAAAGTATTATAATATAGGAGCATGTTTATAGACCCTGTAGCCATTTAAAGGTGACCTGGTACCATTTGTACCGCTACAACGGCATAATTTGAATGGTTTTCGAGTCCGTACGAACGGACAGACATGTTTATTTTACTGAATTTGATTTGTGAGTAAGATCCAATCATTACCTAGGTAAACATGTACTTTGTAAGCTGATATGTGCATGTTTAGTGATTATACAGTACTTTGAAATGTCTTCTAAACGCATTTTTGTCGATTTTGACCCCGGGTTATGACCTCTGATGACCCTGGCGGTACCCTGGGGGGTTAATATGATACATGGAACTGTAAAGCTGTTATGGGGTACAATATACTAACATTACAAGCCCCTACCCATGTGTGGGCTAAAGTTATGGCGACAAAATGCTTCAAATACAAGTATTTAAACCGTCGGATTGGGTTCCAAGTTCGAGCTGCCCAGCCAACCAGGTCGGGTCCAGCACATCTATACTATTATTATTCGACAGATATAAGATTAAACTAAACGAATATCTACATTTTTTATTATTCAAATATACGTATTTCCTAAAATAAACAAGGTTAAAGTGATGGTAAAAATTGCTACAATTTCTGGATTTTTTAATAAGGGGGACAAATGCGTATTTTTGCGTTTGTACGAGTTTGTTCCCTTGAAATTAAATACTGTATGTATGCAATCTTCAAACCCATGTATCTTCTTTGTTAATAAAGATATGAAAATAATAATTGCATGAGCGTTTAGCTGGATGTCTAAGGTATATGATTAAAACAATAATAAAAATATATATTATTATTCTGATCCCTGTGAGAGCTAATTCCCCTTGAAGCAATATTGGACATCCATGGCATGGGTTATCCGCCCCTGCGGGACCAGGGGGTACCCGTGTGGAACTAAATGATACACGTATCTGTAGAGGAGGTACAGGGGTACAACATATTAAAATATAACCTCCTACCCCAGTGGGTTAGTGAGTTATGTCCCCTTGACGAAGATAAAATACATGAAATAATGGTATTATTTAGTACAATACAGCGATTGGCATGGGTTATCCGCCTATGTGGGACCAGGGGTTACCCGTGTGGTACTTTATGATACATGTATCTGTAGAGTGACTACAGGGGTACAACATAAAAAAATATTACCCCCCCCCCAACCCCTGTGGGTAAGTGAGTTATGCCCCCTTGACGGAGATAAAATACATGAAATAATGATATAATATAGTACAATGCAGCGATTGTCATGGGTTATCCGCCCCTGCGGGTAAGGGTTAGGGTATAGGCAAAATAAGATATTTGATGAGACTGAATGAGATTCTTGATTGTGATTGGTCGATTTGATCATGTGACTTTTCAATGAGATTCTTGATTGTGATTGGTCAATATAATCATGTGATTTTTTAACATGACTGTATGCATTTATTTACGGACTATTTTTTGTATACAACGGACGTGTTTTTAAACAAATATAGAAATTAGTTTGCGACATTTTGATTTAGGAATTTGTTCTTGGTAAAATAAAAAATATATTAAAATTTTCATTATGTTCTAACGGTTGTGATTTGTGAATTGTGAATTATTCTGTAGGAGGACATTATTGACCAGTTATTGACGGTTAACTGGAATTATGCTATAGGAATTATTATAGTGTTTAAACAATTTGTATTTAATTTGGATTAGAATATTGATGTAAGTTGTTTTATTTATTTTTAAAACAATTATTTAAATAGTACTTTATTGTTTGTTAAGTAAGAATATATTTATTAAATACGATTTTTTCAGAATATATTGATATTTAGTATGTGGATTGGGGACAATAAGGACATTATGCACGTATAAATATTTTTTTATTCGGATAAAAATTGTCAATGCCATTGCAACTGAAACATTGAAAATATGGCTTAAAACCGGTACGGGACTTCTGTACTGCTTGCAATTCTTAGTGACTTGTTTATTTAGTTGTCCGTATGTCCGTTGATTGTCCGTCCGTCTGTCTGATTGTCTTTCTGTCTGTCTGCATTGTTTTGGAGATACAGAGTGCCGTGAGCTATATACAGATGCAGCGTGCCGTGTGCTATATACAGATACTGAGTGCCGTGAGCTATATACAGATACAGAGTGCCTTGAGCTATATACAGATACAGAGTGCCGTGAGCTATATACAGAAGCAGCGTGCCGTGAGCTATATACAGATGCAGCGTGTCGTGAGCTATATACAGATACAGAGTGCCGTGAGCTATATACAGATGCAGCGTGCCGTGAGCTATATACAGAAGCAGCGTGCCGTGAGCTATATACAGATACAGCGTGCCGTGAGCTATATACAGATACAGAGTGCTGTGAGCTATATACAGATGCAGCGTACCGTGAGCTATATACAGATACAGCGTGCCGTGAGCTATATACAGAAGCAGCGTGCCGTGAGCTATATACAGATACAGAGTGCCGTGAGCTATATACAGAAGCAGCGTGCCGTGAGCTATATACAGAAGCAGCGTGCCGTGAGCTATATACAGATACAGAGTGCCGTGAGCTATATACAGATGCAGCGTGCCGTGAGCTATATACAGAAGCAGCGTGCCGTGAGCTATATACAGATGCAGCTTGCTGTGAGCTATGTACAGATACAGAGTGCCGTGGGCTATATACATATACAGAGTGCCGTGAGCTATATACAGATGCAGCGTGCCGTGAGCTATATACAGATACAGAGTGCCGTGAGCTATATACAGAAGCAGCGTGCCGTGAGCTATATACAGATGCAGCGTGCCGTGAGCTATGTACAGATACAGAGTGCCGTGGGCTTTATACATATACAGAGTGCCGTGAGCTATATACAGAAGCAGCGTGCCGTGAGCTATATACAGAAGCAGCGTGCCGTGAGCTATATACAGATACAGAGTGCCGTGAGCTATATACATATGCAGCGTGCCGTGAGCTATATACAGATGCAGCGTGCCGTGAGCTATGTACAGATACAGAGTGCCGTGGGCTATATACATATACAGAGTGCCGTGAGCTATATACAGAAGCAGCGTGCCGTGAGCTATATACAGAAGCAGCGTGCCGTGAGCTATATACAGATACAGAGTGCCGTGAGCTATATACATATGCAGCGTGCCGTGAGCTATATACAGATACAGAGTGCCGTGAGCTATATACAGAAGCAGCGTGCCGTGAGCTATATACAGATACAGAGTGCCGTGAGCTATATACAGAATCAGCGTGCCGTGAGCTATATACAGATACTGAGTGCCGTGAGCTATATACAGATGCAGCGTGCCGTGAGCTATATACAGATACAGAGTGCCGTGAGCTATATACAGAAGCAGCGTGCCGTGAGCTATATACAGATGCAGCGTGCCGTGAGCTATATACAGATGCAGCGTGCCGTGAGCTATGTACAGATACAGAGTGCCGTGAGCTATATACAGATGCAGCGTGCCGTGAGCTATATACAGATGCATACTTCTATATCGGATGAGTCCGTTTTGGCAATACTTATTTTGGTATAAAATATTTATCACTTTATGAATGGTTACATAAGGATTTTCATTTGGAATATAAAATTGAATTGTTTCAATTATATTAATTTTAATCCGCTATAGCCATTAGGTAATCGAGTAAACCATTGAGCAGATGAAAATCGGTAAGTTATTGTCATCACGGGTTTTGCTTGAATTGTAATTCTAAGAATTTTTTGTAGAAGCATCAAACTTAACAAATACTTACTCTGACATTTCAAGTAGCACAGCTTGGGTTGTCTGCGGGGAGATAGTTATGATCAATTGATACAAAAAACGGAGAAATTATATTTTTGAAATGGTACAAACGTACATTTTTTAAATCGCAAAATTAGGAAAAAAAGGAAATTGGTGGGATTCGAACCTCAGTTTGAACACAACTTTAGTTCCATAAGCAGTAGCTAAGCCAACTGCGCTACGATGGATGATACATAATTTACTCTTACCTGGACTATACAATTATTAAAAGCAGGTTACACCCGAGTGATTGTGATTGATCTAGTGTAGGTATTGTGTTGATTAAACCTGTTTGACCAGTTAACTGTGTGTATTGGATTGCAGGTAAAGGATTGATATAGTCTATGTGTACTGTGTGGTCAGTTCTTAGTGTGTCAGAGATGTCCAGGAGGAAGAATGGTGTGGTTATACTGAATCAATCATGTAAGTATATTTACCATATCTGTATAATTGTTATTTATGAGATTATTTCGCGTGGATTATTGCATTGTTTTTTCTATTTTAGAATTGACCTGTTAGAATATTTTCCCTTTCTACATTACAATATTTCTAAGACTGGTACAGTGGTAGACGAATTATGATATTGATGTGTTGTCCTTTTTATCAGTTTTACACATGTGTGGCTTTTTTGTGCTACTGGTTTGAATACCTGGGTAGTTTTGAACAGTTAAAGATAGACATTTGAATTTCGCTGAAGTAGGTATGTCTATCATAACAGTATAACGTTGTTGTAGGCACATGGCTGTATTTAGAGGTTGATATTATAATTAGGATGTTATGGGCAGGTGCCTATAGTTAGTGGTTTACATAATAATAATGAGGTTATGGGCAGGTGCCTGTAGTTAGTGGTTTACAATATGATTTGGCTGTTGTAGGCAGGTGACCAAATTAAGTGGTTGGCATTATAATTAGGATGTTATGGGCAGGTGCCTATAGTTAGTGGTTTACATAATAATAATGAGGTTATGGGCAGGTGCCTGTAAATAGTGGTTGACATAATGATTTGGCTGTTGTAGGCAGGTGACCAAATTAAGTGGTTGGCATTATAATTAGGCTGTTATGGACAGGTGCCTATAGTTAGTGGTTTACATAATAATAATAATGAGGTTATGGGCAGGTGCCTGTAGATAGTGGTTGACATAATGATTTGGCTGTTGTAGGCAGGTGACCAAATTAAGTGCTTGGCATTATAATTAGGCTGTTATGGGCAGGTGCCTATAGTTAGTGGTTTACATAATAATAATGAGGTTATGGGCAGGTGCCTGTAGATAGAGTTTTGTAATATGGTTACTATGAGCAGGTGCCTGTAGTTAGAGGTTTACATAATAGCATGGCTGCTTGGGGAGGTGCCTGTATATTGAGGTATACATAATAATATCGCTGTTATGGGCAGATGCGTGTAGTTTGATGTTTACATAATAATTTGGCTGTTGTTGACAGGTGCTTGAAGTTAGAGGTTTACATTATAATTTGGCTGTTGTTGACAGGTGCTTGAAGTTAGAGGTTTACATTATAATTTGGCTGTTGTTGACAGGTGCTTGAAGTTAGAGGTTTACATTATAATCTGGCTGCTTTAAGCAGGTGCCTTAAGTTAGAGGTTTACATAATAATTTGGCTGCTATGAGCAGGTGCCTGTAGTTAGAGGGTTACATGATGATATGGCTGCTATGAGCAGTTGCCTGTAGTAAGAGGATTACGAAAAAGCTTGGCTGCTATGGGCAGGTGCCTGTAATTAGAGGTTTACATAATAATAAGGATGTCATGGGCAAGTGACCTTAATTTGCGGTTGACATTATAATATGGCTGTTGTAGGCAGATGACCATTGTCAGAGGTTGACATTATAATGTGGCTGTTGTAGGCAGGTGACTGTAGTTGGAGGTTACATTATAATATGGCTGTTGTAGGCAGGTGACTGTAGTTGGAGATTACATTAAAATATGGCTGTTGTAGGCAGGTGACTGTAGTTGGAGGTTACATTATAATATGGCTGTTGTTTGCAGTGACTGTAGTTGGAGGTTACATTATAATATGGCTGTTGTTTGCAGTGACTGTAGTTGGAGGTTACATTATAATATGGCTATTGTTGGCAGGTGACTGCAGTTGGACGTTACATTAAAGTATGTCTGTTGTAGGCAGGTGACTGTAGTTGGAGATAACATTATATTATGGCTGCTGTTCGCAGGTGACTTTAGTTGGAGGTTGCATTATAATATGGCTGTTGTAGGCAGGTGACTGCAGTTGGACGTTACATTAAAGTATGTCTGTTGTAGGCAGGTGACCATTGTCAGAGGTTGACATTATATTTTTGCTGTTCTATGTCGGTGCCTGTAGGTTATGTATTATGTTTTTGACACCTTTATTGTTTTTAGTAAATGCGTGTATTAGGTATTTTTGTGTCGATTAAACCTGTTTGACCAGTAATCTGTGTTTTGACTGCAGGTCAAGTTTTGATAAAGTCTATGTGTACTGTGTGGTCAGTTCTCAGTGTGTCAGAGATGTCCAGGAGGATGAATGGTGTGAATATACTGAATCAATCATGTAAGTTTATTTTCCATATCTGTATAATTGTTATTTATGAGAATTATTTCGCGCTGATTATTGCATTGTTTATCCTTTTTAGAACTGACCTGTTAGAATATTTTACCTGTCAACATTTCAATATTTTGTATGCTACTGTCATATAATATAGGATCGAATACCTGTATAGTTCTGAAGCCAGGTAACAACAAGTAATATTGACATTTTAATTTCGTTGAAGAAGGCATGTTTATTATAAGGTTGCTGTAGGCACATGACAGTAGTTGAAGGTTTAGATTATAATTTGGCTGTTGTTGACAGGTAACAGTAGTTTGAGGTTTACATTATAATTTGGCTGTTGTTGACAGGTAACAGTAGTTTGAGGTTTACATTATAATTTGGCTGTTTTTGACAAGTGCTTGTAGTTAGAGGTGTACATTATAATTTGGCTGTTGTTGACAAGTGCTTGTAGTTAGAGGTTTACATTATAATTTGGCTGTTGTTGACAGGTGTTTGTAGTTTGAGGTTTACATTATAATTTGGCTGCTGTTGACAGGTGCTCGAAGTTAGAGGTTTACATTATAACCTGGCTGTAGGTGACAGGTGCTTGTAGTTAGAAGTTTACATTATAATTTGGCTGGTGTTCACAGGGCCTTGAAGTTAGAGGTTTACATAATAATTTGGCTGTTGTTGACAGGTGTTTGTAGTTAGAGGTTTACATAATAATTTGGCTGCTAGTTAGAGGGTTAGGGTTAGGGTTAGGGGATAAATAAGATATTTGATGAGACTAAATGAGATTCTTGATTGTGATTGGTCGATTTGATCATGTGACTTTTCAATGAGATTCTTGATTGTCATTGGTCAATATAATCATGTGATTTTTTAACATCATTGTATGCATTTATTTACTATACTGAGTACATCTAGAAACGCAACACTGGTGTTATTGTCAACTCTTTTTCAGCCTTTTTATGATAGACAACCAAAATACATTTAGGTGATGATTTTGTATTCCATGAACAATGCAACTGTTACATTGTCTTTATAAAGTGCTAGCGATGCGACTGAACAGTGCTTGTGTGTATAGTGCGGCTAAAAAGTAACGAAACACAAATGGGTAAAATCCTATTTTTTCAGAATCCTTGTTCTAAGTGAAAAGTTCAAATATTGATTAATAATGGATTAATTACATATCCATGAAGTCCAACAAGTTGTTTAGCAGTGTATCAATTAGTTGTGAACTTTGCCTAGAGATGGTAAATGCGAAGTTATTGGTCCTGTCCGAGAGTTATTTCACGTGGATGACCTAGACATGGGTGGATGTAAACGGTGCCAAAGTGTTAGTAAAGTGTCTCCAGATGAAACATTGTCGGTTAATGACAATTTAGCGGAAGTGGAACCTCCCATTTGACGTCCCCGTCATAGGCATCCGAACCGCCTGTTTTCACCCTTGTTCTGACCCTCCTGGCATTTTTATTCGGAAGCCTAGAACTTTTCTTTTGTGATTTTCTTTCCATTGACAAACCTTATAAAGGATTCAAAGCATTTTACACGAAAATTTATGATGCGTGAATGGTGCACGTGGAATTCGTGCGTTTTGTGATTTTCTTGACGCACGGGAGTTACGTAACCCGATCGATAAAATTTGGACCATAGCCAAGTTTCTACGCTATTACACAATATTATTACACAAAATTAAAAAATGTATGAACAATGGAAGAAAGAAAAACTTCAAGGATGAAAACGTTGCGTTTCTAGATGTACTGAGCATATTTGTTGTATAGAACGGACGTGTTTTTGAACACTAAAGTCTTAGTATCACAATAAGTCATACACATTGATGTTTATAGTCTCACAATTAGTCATACACATTGAAGTGTATAGTCTCTAAATAAGTGATATACATTGATTTGTATAATCTCACAATAAGTCATACACAATGATTTGTATGGTCTCACAATAAGTCATACACAATGATTTGTAAAGTCTCATAATAAATCATACAAAATGATTTGTATAGTCTCACAATAAGTCGGAGTAAACTGCGTCAACATTGCATCGCTTGGAGTAAGTTCGGGGTAAACTCGGAGTAAACTCGGAGTACACCCGGAGTAAACTCCTTCAACATTGCATCACTTGGAGTAAATTCGGGGTAAACTCGGAGTAAACTCGGGGTTAGGGTTAGAGTTAGGGTTAGGGGGTTAGGGTTAGGGATAGGGTTAGGGTTAGGGTTAGGGTTAGGGGTTAGGGTTAGGGTTAGGGTATAGGCACTTTGGCGAGATGGTCCGAGATGGTCCGAGATGGTCCACTATATGGTAGGGTTAGGGTTAGGGTTAGGGTTAGGGTTAGGGTATAGGCACTTGGGGTTAGGGTTAGGGTTAGGGTATAGGCACTTTGGCGAGATGGTCCGAGATGGTCCGAGATGGTCCACTATATGGTACAATGTATTTTGATTGGTCAATTTTGTAGAACAGACGTGTTTTTGAACACTAAAGTCTTAGTATCACTATAAGTCATACACATTGAAGTGTATAGTCTCACAATAAGTGATATACATTGATATGTATAATCTCACAATAAGTCATACACAATGATTTGTATAGTCTCACAATAAGTCATATAATCTTACAATAAATCATA